>CM051262.1:17674287-18059287 GCA_027921565.1 Artemia sinica
TCCTCGAAGGTCGTTTTGGGCCCTCTTCCTTAACCACTTCATTGATATGCCTCCTGTAGGTGATTCTGTTGTCAGCCGGGCTGAGGAGCTGTGGCAGGCTATAGGGTGAAAAGTATCCTTTCCATCTCTTCGAGGGGCGACCTCTGGGGCGAGAACCGTGTACTCGTTTGTCAATAGCTATCTTTGTAGGACGAGTGCTAGACATTCGTTGAGTATGTCCTAGCCATTTGAGTTGTTCTAGTTTTATTTATCCAGTATTGTGATTTTGATTTCCAGATTATGGAGAAGTTTGGAGTTGGAGACTCTGTCGTGGCAGGCTATACCAGCGATGCGTCGTAGGGATTTGGTTTCAAAGGCAGTTAGGCAGCACTCATCGTCAGTTTTAAGCGTCCGAGATTCACAGGCATAGATGGCTATCGGAATAATGAGGGAGTAGAAAATTTTCGGTTTGAGAATAATTGACAAATTCTTATTCCTCCCGATGGGCATCAGGATTTTAAAACTCGAGTTTGTAAGTGTCAGGCGTCTCTTGATGTCTTTGAGTTGGTTGTTATCAGAAGTAAGTAGGCTCCCTAGGTAGGTGAAGTCTTCGTTCCCTTCTGCATCACTTTAGCATGAAACGTTTTCTCGGTGGCAACTTTAGAATTTCGCAGCTTACAAGCTGTACTTAAAAGCTTTTTCTGATGGGTTAGTGTTTTGTAATATTACTGACTTACTTGATTTAATTCCAGTCCGTCCTCGAAGGTCGTTTTGGGCCCTCTTCCTTAACCACTTCATTGATATGCTTCCTGTAGGTGCTTCTTCTGTCAGCCGGGCGGAGGAGCTGTGGCAGGCTATTGGGTGAAAAGTTTCCTTTCCATATCTTCGTTATGTCCTAGCCATTTGAGTTGTTGTAGTTTTATTTATCCAGTATTGTGAGTTTGATTTTCAGATTACGGAGAAGTTTGGAGTTGGAGACTCTGTCGTGGCAGGCTATACCAGCGCAGCGATGCGTCGTAGGGATTTGGTTTCAAAGGCAGCTGGGCAACACTGATTGTCAGTCTTAAGCGTCCGGGATTCACAGGCATAGATGGCTATCGGAATAATGAGGGAGTAGAAAAGTTTCGTTTTGAGAATTATTGACAAATTCTTATTCCTCCAGATGGGCATTAGGATTTTAAATCTGGAGTTTGCAAGTGTCAGGCGTCTCTTGACGTCTTTGAGTTGGTTGTTATCAAAAGTAAGTAGGCTCCCTAGGTAGGTGAAGTCTTCCACGCACTCAATGATATATCCGCCAATTCGAAGGATGAGATTTACCTGTGAATCGGGTTTGCATGAGCAGCACATGATATCTCACACTCAATGATATCTCCACCATTCGAAGCTGAGATTACCTGTGATCGGCTTGCATAGCAGCGCATGGCTTTCGTTTGAGGTGTTAATGACCATACCGAAGAGGTTGGTAGACGAGTGAACGCTATTAGCCTAAGATAGGAGGACTTGAAGGGATTCAGCTATTAGGTGTGTGTCATCGGCATATGCTAGTTTATTAATCACTACTTCTCCGATAAAGGTGCCGGACGGGTTGCCTGTGAGTAAAAGGGAGGCATGTAAGAAGAGATTGAACAGCTCCGATTATATTAGGCAACCTTGTGACGTTTTGTTCTGGGTACCCGGCTGACTGACCGTATTTCAAATAATAGGCTGTACAAAAAATATGGTTCAATACCGCTCTCTAGGCTATAATGAAAGAAAGTTTGAGATGGCTAGGGCACATTGTACGGATGAAGGATGACAGATTGCCGAAGATTGTTCTTTTCGGCCAACCGTTTAGGGCTAAATGGAAAGCAGGTCGTCCTCGTCTGGGGTAGGAGGACATCATAAAGAAAGATTTAAAGGAAATGGGAACTTCATGGGAGGGTGTAAAAAGGGAGGCTTTGAATATATTGGATGGAGGAGGAGCGTTCGTAGCTGTGTTGGCCTCAGGTGGCTTGGTTCTACGGTGAGTTGTTAGTAGTAGTAGTAGAAGTTGCGACCTTTTTCTCAAGCAGCTGTGGCAATTTTGTGGTAAAGGTCAAGGAGTGGTTCTCATTTTGTTTTCAGGAGTTCAGGCTAGATTCCATCAGGGCCGGCAGATTTGTTTGTTTTCAGGTCTCTGATAGCTGCTTCTAATTCAGAGTGAACAGGGGGAGGACTTGGGTCTGTAGAGGTTACGGCAAAGCTGTCGAGAACTGTTGGGTCTTGGTGGATGACTGAATTCAGTTTATTTATAGTGGTTTTTCCACCGAGAGCAGATTCTGTCTGTGGATTGTATTTCATTTCCATGTCTGTCGAGAAGTGAACACGCCTTCATGTCCTTCTTATTAGCCAATTCCTGCAATCTTCTATGCTAAAAGAAGGCCGATTCACATTGATCGCATTTTTCTTTAATAAAAGCGTGATGATCACATCGGATGGCTTTCTCTACAACCCGCTTGAGATGCTTGTATCGGTTCCTGCTTTCTTTATCTTGCTTGTTCGTGAATTGGCGCTTTTCGTCACAGAGAGAGATGATCTCGTCTGTTATCCAAGATTTCTTCATGTTTTTTTGGATACCCAGTGTGGAATCAGCAGCATCACATACAATGTTTGTCCTGCTAGTCACCATGTAGAGAATTCGACGTGAGTTCCGAAATTTTTTTGGATAGAGTGGTGATGTACGTCAAACGTGTGTTCTCATCTTTCAGGAGATCTACGCGGAATTCGGGGGTTTTCTCTGAAAAATTGGTTGCTGTTTGAAGTCACGTTTTGAACCTAGACATAACGATTGAGTGGTCGCTATCAAAGTCACCACCAGCTTGTGTGACCGTGTTTAGGACGGAAGTTTTCCAACGTCTAGACACGAGGATGTAGTCTAATAAGTATTTAGTTTTTCCCGTGTCTTATGACGAGGTCTATGTTTGAACAGTGGGTTTGTAATGACTAAATCGCTGTCTCTGGAGAATTCATTAAGGTGTTCTCCCCTTCTGTTCAGTTTGTCCATGGACAAGTTTGCCTATTACACCTTCGTGTCGTCTTCGTGTCCTGTGCAGTTGTTTCCAGCGATGGCGTTGAAGTCACCAGTAACAAGGATTATGTCTTTTTTAGGGACAGAATCAACTAGGCTTTGGAGCTGGATATTGAAGTTTTCAGACTCTTTGTCGTCTTTGCTGGTATCTTGAGGGTAAAGTTGGTACCTTGAGGAAAATTATGAGGTTGGTAGGCGAACTTTTCAGGCAGATCATGACGAGCTTTTCCGACAGGGTGGTTACAGCGATTAAGGATTTTCTTGTCTTATTAGACAGTAGGAAACTTAGACCTTGTTGGTGTTTGCAATCATTGCTTTCCAACATTTGAAGGATGACATCTCCTTGTTTCTCTTCACCAGTGACTGGAAGATGGGTTCCGGCCAGACAAATAACGTCCCAGCTGTACAGTTTTATCGCTCTTGGAAGTAGGTCCATTTTTCCCTGTTTGGCGAGAGTTCTAGCGTTGAGTGTACCTATTGACATAGTTGTTTCTGGAGAAACAATGGCATCCAGGTTTGGAGTTGTCAACGTAGATATATTCGCGCAATTTACGGTCGTCGAGTCTTCGGCTGCCCCGGACGTGGTAGTACTGGCTCTCATACTTGATCTCTTGTTCATATTCATAAATAAAAGTAAAGAAGGGGTTTCTTGGCTGGCTTCAGGACAGCGGTAAGCCACTCCTCTCTGTCCCTAGCAGGAGCCGACTGTATCTACTACCGATAATGCGCCCTTTTGGAGTCCTGCAACACCAGCAATTCAGACCATTGCTGGGGAAAGGTTTGTGACTGAGTATTTTCATCCATAAGCTGATGGGCCCTTCCCAGTGCACGTTAGAGAGGCCCTCCTCCTCCTTCGTCTGAATTTTGACCCTCAGACAAGGGTGATCAAGCTATGTTTCATGACCCCCAAGACTGGGTCCCCCCTTCGTCTTCGCCTCACGTAACAGGAGGCACATTGGGTTGGTTAAAGGCTCTCTTCATGCCTCCCGGTATAAAGCGGGGTGGGTGGGAGGATTTCTACCTCCTCTAAGGTGGGAGGACGTTATAAAGAAAGATTTAAAGAAAATGGGAACTCCTGGGATAGTTTAAAAAGGGAAGCTTTGAATAGATTTGGATGGAGGAGGAGCATGCGTAGCTGTGTTGGCCTCAGGCGGCTTGGTGTTGTGGTAAGTTGTTAGTAGTAGTGGTCATGCCTCCAACAAGGCGGATCGAAAATCCCTGCGTGATTCACGCAGTATGCCTGGGTTAAAAACAGTATTTGACAGGAAGATATGATGTGGGATGTTCTTAAGTCATATAAAACTAGGAGAGAGAGAAAATAATAAATGAAAAATAAAATTAAAAAAAGATGAGAAAACGAGGATTTTGTCAGCCAGTGGCAAAACATGACGACGAAGAACAAGCAAATATTTCGACAAGGACCTCCACCAAGTCGTCCTCAGTGCTAAACAAAAAAGAAAAAACAAAAAAAAGAAAAAAAACAACGAATATCTAACCTTTCGAAGTTTACCCAACAACGACAGAACAGACACTAAATAAAAACCGGGTAGTAGGAATCAATTAAAACAAATTCACCAAGATGATTGAGCAAGAATCCTTTGCCTTGCAATAGTTTTAGCTGGTCTACAGTTTCGGTTTTCATTAGATATGCAAATAGGTTCTCTTAAGTTAGACTGGGCAAAAATATTGATTGAGTCTTTTGAAATTAAATTGTTATAAATTGAGCTTAGTGAAATTTCTCCAGTGTCTCTATGTATAGCCAAATTTCTGTTTATGTATTTTTTTTTATCTCAATTGCCTCTTTAAAAGATTGCAGTAGGCCTCTTATAGTAGATATTGAAGTTGCCTCCTCAAAAAGAACCAGATTTGTAGGATTTTCAAATATATGCAGGGCCAAGGCCGAATCAAAGTTGTCATTTTTATTTTCCAATCTCAGGGACTTATCTGTTGAAATTTTGTGTTCATGCAAACGTTCACCAAGTTGTTGATGGGTCCTACCATTGTAAAATTTCCCACATGAACACAGGATTCTGTAGACACCACTACGTAGTACAGGGTCAGTTTTATCTTTTCCTGAGTTGGAAAAATGTTCAACTTTTTGTTCAGTTTTGAAAGAAAGAGAGTTCAGTGGTAAGTTAGTTTCTGAAGGGTTTCAGAATAAAACTTTGGTGAAAGGACAAAGGAATCGAGGAGGGGCAACAAAACCATGAAAATTCTCTTAGTTTTAAGTTGTTATGGTGGTTCTTACTTAAATTTGAAAAAAAAATTTAATCATGCCCAGGCCTAAAATATGATGGGGGCTACAATCCTCATAAACCCTTACTGCTCTCTGTTACATTGTATGCATCAATACTTTAAAATTGATTAAATGAAGGTAAAATTACCCCTCTAAAATAATTAATTATGTTGGGTTTCTTCTTTCTGAGTCCGACCATATGTAAAAAAATAAGCAATTTTCTTTCAGATGAGCCCTTAAATAACTCTCTTATGATGTTCCATTACCCCGCTAGTGGTGAAGAAAAAATAAATAAAAACATAGAGGGCACATCAGTGTTGTCGAAGGAAAAAATTATTTACCTTGTTGTTCAAGGTGGAGGAGGGGGGCTGTAGCTTTCCTGTTTGAGGTTTCTGGTAGTGGCAATTTTAATGTTTTTGATGTTCGATAAATTTCGATACGATACCAATTTCGAGGGTTTTTATATTATCTTTCACCACGATGAAGCTTCAAAGGAATTTTTAGGAATATGTTGAACTGATTCTAAAGATGTTATGCGTATTCAGGCAACCAGAATGGCGTACCTGCAATACCTTAGGAACATCTAAGGGTATTGACTCTCTATTTCAGGGTATTGACTCTCGGATATAGTCAATACTCTCAGTGTATTGACTCTGGAAATGTCGAGTGGGAGGTTGAACTAAATCAAATTCTATGGGCATCCAAACTTTCAAGTGCCCAAAACCGCAATTTCTAGGAGCATCTAAGGGTATTAAGTTGAAACTCCCAGGGAATTAGGAAGCAAATCAAAAGACACTACACGTATCCATGTTGTCAAAAGAGCATATCTGCAATATGTCAGGAACGGCTAAGGATATTAAGTTAAGTCTATATTTGTATCTTTTATCTTTGTTTGACGTGATTGTTTATTTATTTTTTTTCGTTTTGACTTTCATTTATGGTAATTTATGTTTGTTTTAAGATTGAATTACTGTAATAATTTATTACTGCTTGTCCTAATATGTCTGTTCACTTTTCTTTGAAAAACTTCTTTTTCGTAAAATGTTTTACTAATTAATTTTAATAAACACCAAATGAGGACTTTTTACCCTAAGTATTTTGACGGAGTATATACTTTCCTAAAATAGCTTGTTTTCTTTTCCCTTTTAATTTAATTCTTCATGATTCTAGGGCAAACCGAACCCTAACTACCTTTGCTGGATCCATTTGTGTTATCATTATATTTCTAAGTATTTTTGGAAATATTTTAACTCTCTACGCTATTTTACAAACGCCCAAGCTACAAAAAGTCGCCTCTTTCTTTATAAGCAGGTAAGTCACTTTTTTAAGTCAGATAAGTCAATTCGCAATAACCCAATTTCACAAGTTCTTGCTTTGCTGAATTTTTCAGGCAAGAAAATGATAATGGTGGCTACAAAACGAAACATTCTAGGAGAAATACAAAACGAGGAGGTTATTTCTTTAAAGTAAGAACCCCATTCCTTATAAAACTTCTTTTGGAAACAAAACAAGAGAACTTCTTTTAGAACCAGAAGTTTTAGAAGCTGTTTAGAACAGCCGTTTCAACATCACTTTATCTTTATGACTAAATAAAAAAAAAAACAGTTTTTTCAACTGAAAACAAGGAGCAACATTAAAACTTACAACGAACAGAAATTGTTCCGTATATGAAAGGGGCTGTTTCCTCTTCAACGCCCCGCTCTTTACTCTATTGTCACGAAATAGAGAGGGATTATCACCTCATAAACTCACTACGGGCTACAGTTTCATTTCCACTTTACTAAAAACAAATCATACTTTAAACATTTTTTTCCATTATTAATTTTATATATATATATATAATATATATATATATATATATATATATATATATATATATATATATATATATATATATTATATATATATATATATATATATATATATATATATATATATATATATTATATATATATATATATATATATATATATATATATATATATATATATATATATATATATACATATTTGTTTTATATTACACATATACACATATCTTTTTATGACATCATTACATTCTAAACAAAAAAACCTAATTTCATCTTTTTCGTATGCAATACATTTTTGTCAACGCTCCCCCTTGTTTGGATACATTCCTTATAAATATTTAGAAAATCAACTGACGAAAAAATTAAGTTGACGATTCAACAATTCAAATTCAGCAAATGAACAGTCATAAACAGACTTCTTAAAAATTACTAAGAAGAATTTTAAATATTTTATTAAGAATAATATTTTATACTTTTGAATCAATTGGAATCAAACGAAAATTTATTTTTAAAAAAAGCGTCCATAAAAAACAGTAAAACTAAACTAAAGGTAACAAGTAGTACTCATTTATTAATAGTGCTAATAGTACCCATTAAAACTAAACTAAAAGTAAAAAATAGTATTTATTCAATCAAATAACTTCTGTCTTTAATGTAAATTTGATTAATATCACGTTTTTTTCTGATGTAATAACAAATAGCTGCTGAAAATATATCGTTTTCAGTAATGTGCAAATGACAACCCCAGGGCGGCGAAAATGGTCCCCAACCCTCATTTGCGTTACACTTTAAGTATCATTATTTTGGACAAAAAGTAGCCATAATATCTCACTAGAGCCGTAAAAATTCTAATCCGGACCATTAGCCATATGTGTACTAACTTTGACTAGAGGTTTAGCCATTTATCATAGACAGCGCAATAGCGCTGCCTAAGTAAAGAGTAAAGAACGATGTTGGCACAATGTTTTGTTTTTTTTTTTTTTTTTTTTTTTTTTTTTTTTTTTTTTTTTTTTTTTTTTTTTTTTTTTTTGGTTTTAGACCAGGGCACTTCGTATCAAAGGAGTTGTCGTAAAAACTTTGAAAAGGGCTCATTCGATTGGAAATTGGAGTGGCTTGTGCCCTTTTTATTTGTCGAAAGCGATTGGAAGGCAACTAACACCCCTAACGCCCATTATTTCCCCAAACACATCCAATCAAAATTTTGATGTAGCCATTTTGTTCAGCGTAGTTGATTTCAAGATCGAAATTATGTTTTTGAGGAAGACACTCCCCCACAACCCTCAGGGCAAGGGTTGTAAGTTATGCCCTGGGGGCATACAAGATTTTTATAGAAAGCAATGTCGTAGAAAAACTTCAAAAAGGGCTTATTCGATTGGAAATTCAAAGGGCTAGTGCCCTTTTTAATAGTCGAAAGTGATTGGAGGGTGACTAACCCCCCTCTCACGCCCACTTTTCCCCAAACAAATACAATCAAAGTTTTGAGAAAGCCATAATGTTCAACGTAGTTGAAAGTTCTGAAAAAAGGTCTTTGAGGAAGACAACCCTCCCCCCCCCCCCACAGGCAGGGCAAGGGTTATAAGTTATGCCCTGAGGGCATATAAGGTTTTCACAGAAATTATTATCGTAGAAACTTCAAAAAGGGCTCATTCGATTGGAAATTGAAATGGCTAGTACCCTTTTTAATAATCGAAAGTGATTGGAAAGCAACTAACACCCCTTCCATGCCCACCATGTTACCAAACACATCCAATTAAAATTTTGAGATAGCCATTTTGTTCAACGTAGTTGCAAGTTCTGGAGATTATATCTTTCAGTAGGACAATACCCTCACTGTCTTCAGGGGGAGGGTTATAAGTTATGCCCTGGGGGCATTTAAGGTTTTTATAGAAAGCTTTGTCGTAGAAACTTCAAAAAGGGCTCATTCAATTGGAAATTCTAAGGGCTAGTGCTCTTTTTAGTATTGGAAATTATGTCTTTGGGGATGACAACCCCCCCCCCCCCACAGCCCTCAGGGCAAGGGTTGTAAGTTATTCCCTGGGGGAATATAATGGTTTTATAGAAAGCATTGTCGTAGAAATTTCAAAAAGGGCTTATTTGATTGGATATTGAAATGGCTAGTGTCCTTTTTAATAGTAAAAAGTAATTGAAGGGCAACTGACCCCCCTCTCAAGCCCGCCATTTCCCCAAAAACATAAATAAAAATTTTGAGGTGGCCTTATTTTTCAACGTAGTTGAAAGTTCTGGAAATTAGGTCTTTGAGGATGACGACCCCCCACAGCCCTCAGGGCAAGGGTTGTAAGTTATGCCCTGGGGGCATATGAGGTTTTCCAGAAGGAGTTGTCGTAGAAACTTCAAAAAGGGCTCATTCCATCGGAAATTGAAAGGGCTAGAGCTCTTTTTAATAGTCGAAAGTGACTGAAGAACATCTAACCTCCCAAAAACACATCCAATATAAATTTTGAGATATTCATTTTCTTGAACGTAGTTGAAAGTTCTGGAAATTAGGTCATTGAGGATGACAACCCTCCCACCCCCACGAATCTCGGGGCAAGGGTTGTAAGTTATGCCCTGGAGGCAAATATGGTTTTCATTGAAAGCTTTGTCGTAGAAACTTCAAAAAGGGCTCATTTGATTGGAAATTGAAAGGGCTAGTGCCCTTTTTAATAGTCGAGAGTGAATGGAGAGCATTTAACCCCCCTCTCACGCCCAACATCTCCCCAAACACATTAAATCAAAGTTAAGAGATACCCATTTTGTTCAGCGTAGTTGAAAGTACTGGAAATTATGTATTTAAGGATAACAAACCCCCGAGAGCCCCCAGGGCTAAGGTTGTAAGTTACGCCCTGGGGCCATAAGTAATTGAGAGGCAAATGTTTAAATGGCTGGGGCACGGGTAAATGGCAGGATTATACATGACTCTCTTATTGGACACATATTGTCAGGTCAGTTTTTGGAAAGGCATTGAAGTTTCGCAGAAACTTCAAAATGGGCTCATTCAATGGGAAATTGAAAGGGCTAGTGCCGTTTTTAATAGTCGAAAGTGGTTGGAGGGAAACTAACCTTCCTCTCACGCTCACCATTTCCCCAAACACATCAAATCATAATTTTCAGATAGCCAGTTTGCTCAACGTAGTTGAAAGATCTGGAAATTAGGTCTTTGAGGATGACACTCCCCCCAGAGCCCTCAGGGCTAAGGTTATAAGTTATGCCCTGGGGGCATATAAGGTTTTTATTGAAAGCTTTATCGTAGAAACTTGAAAAGGGGCTCATTCGATTGGAAAATCAAAGGGCTAGTGCCCTTTTAAATAGTCAAAAATGATTGGAGGGTAACTAACCTCCCTCTCACGCCCACCATTTCCCCAAACACAAACAGTCAAAATTTTGAGATAGCCATTTTTTCAAAGTAGTTGACAGTTTTGGAAATTGTTCTTTGAATATTACAACCCCCCACAGCCCTCAGGGTAAGGGTTGTAAGTTATGCCCTGGGGGCATTAAGGTTTTTATAGAAAGCATTGTTGTAGAAACTTCAAAAAGGGTTCACTCGGTTGAAAATTGAAAGGGCTAGTACCCTTTTTAATAGTGGAAAATTATTAAAGGGCAACTCTCACAGCAATCATTTCCCCAAACACATTCACTCAAAATTTTGAGATTGCTATTTTGTTTAACGTAGTTTCAAGTTCTGGAAATTAGGTCTTTGAGGATGCCACCCCCCCTCCACAACCCTCAGGCTGTAAAGTTATGTAAAGTTATCAGGTTGTAAAATCATAGGGTTGTAATTTATGCCCTGGAAGGTTTTTATTATTGGGAATTGAGAGGGCTAGCGCCCTTACTAATAGTCAAAAGCGAGGGCCAATGCTTCCCCCTTACCCATCATTTCTCCAAACACTTCTGATCAACATTATGATACAGCAACTTTGTTGAACGTAGTTGAAGGGTCCGGAAATTATGTTTTTGAGCATGACAATCCCCCACAGCCTTCAGGGCTAAGGTTGTAAGTTATGCTCTGGGAGCATATAATGTCATATAGAAAGGGCTGTCGTAAAAACTTGAAAAGGGGCTCTTTCGATTGGAAATTGAGAGGGCTATTGCCCTTTTTATAAGTCGAAAGTAATCAAAGGAAGAATCCCCTCCACGCCCATCATTTCCCCAAACATTTCCGATCAAGATTTTGATAAGGCCATTTTGTTCAACGTAGTTGAAAGGTATAGAAATTATGTCTTTGAAGATGACAAACCTCCCCTCCATAGCCCTCAGGACAAAGGTCGTAAGTTATGCCCTTGGGGCATTTATAGTTTTTATTGAAATTTTTGTCGTAGAAGCTCAAAAAGGGCTCATTCGATTGGAAATTAAGAGGAATAGTACCTTTTTTATTAGTCGAAAGTGATCAGAGGTCAAATGTCTCCCTCCACGCCTATCATTTCCTCAAACACTTCCAATAACAATTTTGATATAGCCATTTTGTTAAGTCTATCAGAAAGGTCTGGAAAAGTATGTCTTTGAGAATAACAAATCCCCCCAGCCCTCAGGGCAAGGGTTGTAAGTTTTGCCCTAGGGACAAATAGGGTTTTATAGAAAGTGTGGATCATATAATCTTCAAAGGGGGCTCATTGAATTGGTAATCAGACGCTCTACTGCCCTTTTAAGAGTCAAAGTGATCAGAGGGCAGCTACCCTCTCTCCCCTACGCACATGTCATATTGTCCCGAAATGCGTCTAATACAAATTAGGAGATAGCCATTCTATTCAAAATAGTCTAAATATCATAAAACGAGGCTTTTGGGGCAATGGTTGCAAGTAATGCTCAGGGGGTATTAAAGGTTTTTATAGAAGGGGAGGTTTTTAACTTCAAAAGAGGTTCAGTCTTTCTCCCTGAAAAAGACTATCAAACAGTTCGTGGTAACGAACTGTAAGTAAGGAGCGACCTGGCTCAATGGTAACCGAAACTCTAGAAAACGGTATTTTGATACAAATAGATACATCAAAAGAATCAGATTTTAATGCTGATTTCAAATATATAAGTTTCATTAAGTTTAATTGTACCCATCAAAAGTTAGGCGCCTGAGAAAATTTGGCTGATTTTTGAAAAAAAGGAGGAAAGACCCCCTAAAAATTATAGAACCTTAATGAAAATCACACCATCATGTTCAGCGTATCAGAAAACCCTACTGTAGAGGTTTCAAGCTCCCATCTACAAAAATGTGGAATTTTGCATTTTTTGCCAGAAGAAAGATCACGGGTGCGTGTTTATTTGTTTTTTTTTTCCCCAGGGGTGATCGTATCGACCCAGTTGTCCTAGAATACCGTGGGAGGGCTCATTGGAATGGAAATTAAAAGTTCTAGTGCCCTTTTTAAGTGACCAAAAAAAATGGAGGGCAACTAGGCCCCCTCCCACGCTCATTTTTTTCCCAATGTCACCTGATCAAAATTTTGAGATAGCTATATATATATACTATATATATATATATATATTATATATATATATATATATATATATATATATATATATATATATATTATATATATATATATATATATATTATATATATATATATATATATATATATATATATATATATATATATATATATATATATATATATATAATATATATATATATATATATATATATATATATATAAAATTAATAATGGAAAAAAAATGTTTAAAGTATGATTTGTTTTTAGTAAAGTGGAAATGAAACTGTAGCCCGTAGTGAGTTTATGAGGTGATAATCCCTCTCTATTTCGTGACAATAGAGTAAAGAGCGGGGCGTTGAAGAGGAAACAGCCCTTTCATATACGGAATAATTTCTGTTCGTTGTAAGTTTTAATGTTGCTCCTTGTTTTCAGTTGAAAAAACTGTTTTTTTTTTTAATTTAGTCATAAAGATAAAGTGATTACTTATGGCCCCAGGGCGTAACTTACAACCTTAGCCCTGGGGGCTCTCGGGGGTTTGTTATCCTTAAATACATAATTTCCAGTACTTTCAAACTACGCTGAACAAAATGGGTATCTCTTAACTTTGATTAATGTGTTTGGGGAGATGTTGGGCGTGAGAGGGGGGTTAAATGCTCTCCATTCACTCTCGACTATTAAAAAGGGCACTAGCCCTTTCAATTTCCAATCAAATGAGCCCTTTTTGAAGTTTCTACGACAAAGCTTTCAATGAAAACCATATTTGCCTCCAGGGCATAACTTACAACCCTTGCCCCGAGATTCGTGGGGGTGGGAGGGTTGTCATCCTCAATGACCTAATTTCCAGAACTTTCAACTACGTTCAAGAAAATGAATATCTCAAAATTTATATTGGATGTGTTTTGGAGGTTAGATGTTCTTCAGTCACTTTCGACTATTAAAAAGAGCTCTAGCCCTTACATATTTGTTTTATTACACATATACACATATCTTTTTATGACATCATTACATTCTAAACAAAAAACCTAATTTCATCTTTTTCGTATGCAATACATTTTTGTCAACGCTCCCCCTTGTTTGGATACATTCCTTATAAATATTTAGAAAATCAACTGACGAAAAAATTAAGTTGACGATTCAACAATTCAAATTCAGCAAATGAACAGTCATAAACAGACTTCTTAAAAATTACTAAGAAGAATTTTAAATATTTTATTAAGAATAATATTTTATACTTTTGAATCAATTGGAATCAAACGAAAATTTATTTTTAAAAAAAGCGTCCATAAAAAACAGTAAAACTAAACTAAAGGTAACAAGTAGTACTCATTTATTAATAGTGCTAATAGTACCCATTAAAACTAAACTAAAAGTAAAAAATAGTAGTTATTCAATCAAATAACTTCTGTCTTTAATGTAAATTTGATTAATATCACGTTTTTTTCTGATGTAATAACAAATAGCTGCTGAAAATATATCGTTTTCAGTAATGTGCAAATGACAACCCCAGGGCGGCGAAAATGGTCCCCAACCCTCATTTGCGTTACACTTTAAGTATCATTATTTTGGACAAAAAGTAGCCATAATATCTCACTAGAGCCGTAAAAAATTCTAATCCGGACCATTAGCCATATGTGTACTAACTTTGACTAGAGGTTTAGCCATTTATCATAGACAGCGCAATAGCGCTGCCTAAGTAAAGAGTAAAGAACGATGTTGGCACAATGTTGTTTTTTTTTTTTTTTTTTTTTTTTTTTTTTTTTTTTTTTTTTCTTTTTTTTTTTTTTTGGTTTTAGACCAGGGCACTTCGTATCAAAGGAGTTGTCGTAAAAACTTTGAAAAGGGCTCATTCGATTGGAAATTGGAGTGGCTTGTGCCCTTTTTATTTGTCGAAAGCGATTGGAAGGCAACTAACACCCCTAACGCCCATTATTTCCCCAAACACATCCAATCAAAATTTTGATGTAGCCATTTTGTTCAGCGTAGTTGATTTCAAGATCGAAATTATGTTTTGAGGAAGACACTCCCCCACAACCCTCAGGGCAAGGGTTGTAAGTTATGCCCTGGGGGCATACAAGATTTTTATAGAAAGCAATGTCGTAGAAACTTCAAAAAGGGCTTATTCGATTGGAAATTCAAAGGGCTAGTGCCCTTTTTAATAGTCGAAAGTGATTGGAGGGTGACTAACCCCCCTCTCACGCCCACGTTTCCCCAAACAAATACAATCAAAGTTTTGAGAAAGCCATAATGTTCAACGTAGTTGAAAGTTCTGAAAAAAGGTCTTTGAGGAAGACAACCCTCCCCCCCCCCACAGGCAGGGCAAGGGTTATAAGTTATGCCCTGAGGGCATATAAGGTTTTCACAGAAATTATTATCGTAGAAACTTCAAAAAGGGCTCATTCGATTGGAAATTGAAATGGCTAGTACCCTTTTTAATAATCGAAAGTGATTGGAAAGCAACTAACACCCCTTCCATGCCCACCATGTCACCAAACACATCCAATTAAAATTTTGAGATAGCCATTTTGTTCAACGTAGTTGCAAGTTCTGGAGATTATATCTTTCAGTAGGACAATACCCTCACTGTCTTCAGGGGGAGGGTTATAAGTTATGCCCTGGGGGCATTTAAGGTTTTTATAGAAAGCTTTGTCGTAGAAACTTCAAAAAGGGCTCATTCAATTGGAAATTCTAAGGGCTAGTGCTCTTTTTAGTATTGGAAATTATGTCTTTGGGGATGACAACCCCCCCCCCACAGCCCTCAGGGCAAGGGTTGTAAGTTATTCCCTGGGGGAATATAATGGTTTTATAGAAAGCATTGTCGTAGAAATTTCAAAAAGGGCTTATTTGATTGGATATTGAAATGGCTAGTGTCCTTTTTAATAGTAAAAAGTAATTGAAGGGCAACTGACCCCCCTCTCAAGCCCGCCATTTCCCCAAAAACATAAATAAAAATTTTGAGGTGGCCTTATTTTTCAACGTAGTTGAAAGTTCTGGAAATTAGGTCTTTGAGGATGACGACCCCCCACAGCCCTCAGGGCAAGGGTTGTAAGTTATGCCCTGGGGGCATATGAGGTTTTCCAGAAGGAGTTGTCGTAGAAACTTCAAAAAGGGCTCATTCCATCGGAAATTGAAAGGGCTAGAGCTCTTTTTAATAGTCGAAAGTGACTGAAGAACATCTAACCTCCCAAAACACATCCAATTTAAATTTTGAGATATTCATTTTCTTGAACGTAGTTGAAAGTTCTGGAAATTAGGTCATTGAGGATAACAACCCTCCCACCCCCACGAATCTCGGGGCAAGGGTTGTAAGTTATGCCCTGGAGGCAAATATGGTTTTCATTGAAAGCTTTGTCGTAGAAACTTCAAAAAGGGCTCATTTGATTGGAAATTGAAAGGGCTAGTGCCCTTTTAATAGTCGAGAGTGAATGGAGAGCATTTAACCCCCCTCTCACGCCCAACATCTCCCCAAACACATTAAATCAAAGTTAAGAGATACCCATTTTGTTCAGCGTAGTTGAAAGTACTGGAAATTATGTATTTAAGGATAACAAACCCCCGAGAGCCCCCAGGGCTAAGGTTGTAAGTTACGCCCTGGGGCCATAAGTAATGAGAGGCAAATGTTAATGGCTGGGGCACGGGTAAATGGCAGGTATACATGACTCTTATTGGCACATACTTGTCAGGTCAGTTTTTGGAAAGGCATTGAAGTTTCGCAAACTTCAAATGGGCTCATTCAATGGGAAATTGAAAGGGCTAGTGCCGTTTTTAATAGTCGAAAGTGGTTGGAGGGTAACTAACCTTCCTCTCACGCTCACCATTTCCCCAAACACATCAAATCATAATTTTCAGATAGCCAGTTTGCTCAACGTAGTTGAAAGATCTGGAAATTAGGTCTTTGAGGATGACACTCCCCCCAGAGCCCTCAGGGCTAAGGTTATAAGTTATGCCCTGGGGGCATATAAGGTTTTTATTGAAAGCTTTATCGTAGAAACTTGAAAAGGGGCTCATTCGATTGGAAAATCAAAGGGCTAGTGCCCTTTTAAATAGTCAAAAATGATTGGAGGGTAACTAACCTCCCTCTCACGCCCACCATTTCCCCAAACACAAACAGTCAAAATTTTGAGATAGCCATTTTTTCAAAGTAGTTGACAGTTTTGGAAATTGTTCTTTGAATATTACAACCCCCCACAGCCCTCAGGGTAAGGGTTGTAAGTTATGCCCTGGGGGCATTTAAGGTTTTTATAGAAAGCATTGTTGTAGAAACTTCAAAAAGGGTTCACTCGGTTGAAAATTGAAAGGGCTAGTACCCTTTTTAATAGTGGAAAATTATTAAAGGGCAACTCTCACAGCAATCATTTCCCCAAACACATTCACTCAAAATTTTGAGATTGCTATTTTGTTTAACGTAGTTTCAAGCTCTGGAAATTAGGTCTTTGAGGATGCCACCCCCCCTCCACAACCCTCAGGCTGTAAAGTTATGTAAAGTTATCAGGTTGTAAAATCATAGGGTTGTAATTTATGCCCTGGAAGGTTTTTATTATTGGGAATTGAGAGGGCTAGCGCCCTTACTAATAGTCAAAAGCGCGAGGGCCAATGCTTCCCCCTTACCCATCATTTCTCCAAACACTTCTGATCAACATTATGATACAGCAACTTTGTTGAACGTAGTTGAAGGGTCCGGAAATTATGTTTTTGAGCATGACAATCCCCCACAGCCTTCAGGGCTAAGGTTGTAAGTTATGCTCTGGGAGCATATAATGTCATATAGAAAGGGCTGTCGTAAAAACTTGAAAAGGGGCTCTTTCGATTGGAAATTGAGAGGGCTATTGCCCTTTTATAAGTCGAAAGTAATCAAAGGAAGAATCCCCTCCACGCCCATCATTTCCCCAAACATTTCCGATCAAGATTTTGATAAGGCCATTTTGTTCAACGTAGTTGAAAGGTATAGAAATTATGTCTTTGAAGATGACAAACCTCCCCTCCATAGCCCTCAGGACAAAGGTCGTAAGTTATGCCCTTGGGGCATTTATAGTTTTTATTGAAATTTTTGTCGTAGAAGCTCAAAAAGGGCTCATTCGATTGGAAATTAAGAGGAATAGTACCTTTTTTATTAGTCGAAAGTGATCAGAGGTCAAATGTCTCCCTCCACGCCTATCATTTCCTCAAACACTTCCAATAACAATTTTGATATAGCCATTTTGTTAAGTCTATCAGAAAGGTCTGGAAAAGTATGTCTTTGAGAATAACAAATCCCCCCAGCCCTCAGGGTAAGGGTTGTAAGTTTTGCCCTAGGGACAAACAGGGTTCTTATAGAAAGTGTGATCATATAATCTTCAAAGGGGGCTCATTGAATTGGTAATCAGACGCTCTACTGCCCTTTTTAAGAGTCAAAGTGATCAGAGGGCAGCTACCCTCTCTCCCTACGCACATGTCATATTGTCCCGAAATGCGTCTAATACAAATTAGGAGATAGCCATTCTATTCAAAATAGTCTAAATATCATAAAACGAGGCTTTTGGGGCAATGGTTGCAAGTAATGCTCAGGGGGTATTAAAGGTTTTTATAGAAGGGGAGGTTTTTAACTTCAAAAGAGGTTCAGTCTTTCTCCCTGAAAAAGACTATCAAACAGTTCGTGGTAACGAACTGTAAGTAAGGAGCGACCTGGCTCAATGGTAACCGAAACTCTAGAGAAAACGGTATTTTGATACAAATAGATACATCAAAAGAATCAGATTTTAATGCTGATTTCAAAATATATAAGTTTCATTAAGTTTAATTGTACCCATCAAAAGTTAGGCGCCTGAGAAAATTTGGCTGATTTTTGAAAAAAGGAGGAAAGACCCCTAAAAATTATAGAACCTTAATGAAAATCACACCATCATGTTCAGCGTATCAGAAAACCCTACTGTAGAGGTTTCAAGCTCCCATCTACAAAAATGTGGAATTTTGCATTTTTTGCCAGAAGAAAGATCACGGGTGCGTGTTTATTTGTTTTTTTTTTTTTCCCCAGGGGTGATCGTATCGACCCAGTTGTCCTAGAATACCGTGGGAGGGCTCATTGGAATGGAAATTAAAAGTTCTAGTGCCCTTTTTAAGTGACCAAAAAAAATGGAGGGCAACTAGGCCCCTCCCACGCTCATTTTTTCCCAATGTCACCTGATCAAAATTTTGAGATAGCCATTTTGTTCAGAATGTTCGAAAATATAATAAGTATGTCTTTTAGGATGACTTAATCCCCCGAAATTCCGGGGGGAGGGCTGAAAGTTATGAACTTTACCCAATGTTAACATATAGTATTGGTTATTTGGAAGTATACAGACGTTTTCAGGGGAGATTTTTCCTGGTAGTGGGGGGGAGGGGGGTGGTTCGGGGTTATGTGGGAGGATCTTTCCATGAAGGAAGTTTTCATGGGGGAAGGGACATTGCTATGAAGGGGACGCCGGACTTCCAGCATTATTTAAAGCAAAGATCAGAAATTTAATATAAAAAAACAACTATTTCAACTGCAATAGCAGCAACATCGAAACTTCAAACGAACAGAAAATATTACATATATGATTGGGTTCACCCCGTAGTCAATACCTCGCTCTTTAAGCCAAGATTTTTTAGTACTTTCATAAGAGCTATTTATTCTAATTAAACGGCCTTTGTGATTAAGCGGTCATTTTTAAAGAATTGGAAACAAAATTCGAACTTTCGCTTAAAGAGCAAGGTATTGACTAGGGGGCGAACCACCCTAATAAACAAATTAAAAATATATGAATATAGAAGTTCGTTACGTAAGTTAATTCGTAAGTTACGTATATTTATTACTAATACAAACGGTCGTAAATAAAATTAACAAGTTTCGAGAAAGCCATTTAACTAAAAAAGTAAATTAATATGAAAATTTTGTTTTAATTATTCATGTACGGTGAGCCAAGATCAAAACCTGCATTTATTCAAAAACGTTCAAAAATTAAATAAAAAAAACAAGTTTTTAAACTGAAAGTAAGGAGCGACAATAAAACTTAAAACGAACAGAAATTATTCCGTATATGAAAGGGGCTGTCCCCTCCTCACACGCCTCGCTCTTTACGCTAAAGTTTGACTCTGTCTCACAAACTTTATTTTTTAAAACAATAAAAAACTTTAGCGTAAAGAGCGAGGCGTTTGAGGAGGGGACAGTCCCTTTCATATACGGAATAATTTCTGTTCGTTTTAAGTTTTATTGTTCGCTCCTTACTTTCAGTTAAAAACTTGTTTTTTTATTTAATGTCAATATAAAACGAACAGAATTAATCTTTTTACACAAAATAAATTTTTTTTAAAAAAGTAAAGAACTCCATTAAACCAAAAATGAGCCAAAATAGAATCAAATAATCTAGCAAGTATACAATACCACAAATTAGTATCAATAAATAAATGAAACCCAAAACAAACAGAAATTAAAATAAGTCAAACTCAAAACAAGCAGAAATCAATCTGAGTAGGGTTCTAAACCCTATGCTTTCTAAAAGCCAGAATATAATTTGTACTTTACTGGAAAAAATTCTTTTAAATGTTTTCACTTTTATAACTTTAAGAAATCAAAAATTAATTAAGATTTTAAGAAATAAAAATCAGGATATGTATATTAAACTGACAATGCACAATTTTCCAGGAAATTCATTTGAATTTTTTTGTCAAGTTGAATCAAGTTTATCAAGTCGTCAAGTTGAATAATTTTTTTTTGTGGTATTTCTATACCACACCAGTAGAATGTTGTTTGTCCACTCTTCTGAACTAACTAGTCTTCTGAACTAACTAACCACTCTTCTGAACCACTCTTCTGAACTAACTTTACATTCGCAAAAGGCATTAAATGGAAACCAAAGGTTAAATAATTTTTTTTTTTTTTATTGTGGTATTTCTATACCACACCAGTAGAATGTTGCTTGTCCACTCTTCTGAACTAACTAGTCTCCTGGACTAACTAATCACTCTTCTGAACCACTCTTCTGAACTAAGTTTACATTCGCAAAAGGCATTAAATGGAAACCAAAGGTTAAATAATTTTTTTATTATTGTGGTATTTCTATACCACAACAGTAGAATGTTGCTTGTCCACTCTTCTGAACTAACTAGTCTCCTGGACTAACTAAGAACTCTTCTGAACCACTCTTCTGAACTAAGTTTACATTCGCAAAAGGCATTAAATGGAAACCAAAGGGTAACTAATTTTTTATTGTGGTATTTCTATACCACAACAGTAGAATGTTGCTTGTCCACTCTTCTGAACTAACTAGTCTCCTGGACTAACTAATCACTCTTCTGAACCACTCTTCTGAACTATTACATTTGTAAAATAGCATGAAAGAGCAAGGAAAGAGCGAGGCGTTGAGGAGGGGACAGCCCCTTTCATATACAGAATAATTTCTATTCGTTTTAAGTTTTAACGTCGTTCCTTACTTTCAATTAAAAAAACTTGTTTTTTTTATTTAATTTTTGAACGTTTTTGAATTGTTGCAGGTTTTGATTTTGGCTCACCGTACATGAATAATTAAAACAAAAATTGCATACTAATTTTACTTTTATTTGGTTAAATGGCTTTCTCGAAACTTGTTTAGTTTTATTTACGAACGTTTCTATTAGTAATAAATATACGTAACTTACGTAACGAACTTCTAAATTCATATATTTTTAATACGTATATTAGGGGACTCGCCCCCTAGTCAATACCTCGCTCTTTAAGCTAAAGTTCGAATTTTGTTCCAATTCTTTAAAAATGACCGCTGAATCACAAAGACCGTTATTTAGAATAAATAGCTCTTATGAAAGTACCAAAAAATCTTTGGCTTAAAGAGCGAAGTATTGACTAGAGGGTGAGCTCAATCATACATGTAATATTTTCTGTTCGTTTTAAGTTTTGATGTTACTCCTTATTTTCAGTTGGAAAACTAGTTTTTTTCATATTTAATTTCTGATCTTTTTTTTTAAATAATGCTGGGAAATCCGGCGCTCCCTTCATAGCGATGTCCCTTCCCCCATGAAAACTTCCTTCATGGAAAGATCTTCCCAAATAACCCCCGACCCACCCAACCCCCTACTACCAGAAAAAAATCCCCCCTGTAAACGTCTATATACTTTCTAATAACCAATACTATAAGTAGTAATGTATCTATTGATTGAAAAACTTACATGGAAACTTACACCTGAGGCAATAGGCACCACGAAACTTACATACAATTACACATGAATTGCGCAAGAAAAACCCATGGTCAAAAGTGTATACAATATGAAGGGTACATTGGAATTACACAAGAACCCTACAAGAATATTGTCAAAAGTGTATAAGATTTCACGAATACATTCACGAATACATTCGACTATACATTCACGCATACAAGAATGTATTTACGCGTGAACATTAAAAGTTGGCAGGGTTTTTGTTTTTGATAAGAATTGCACAAGGTTTTTTTTTAAACTTGGCATTGTATAATGTAGTCAAGCATGTTTTGCTCGTAATAATATAATTTAAAGCAAACAATTTTTTTTCTGTTTTTGTTGTCAATTGCACAATGAATGTACGTCATGAATTCACGTGTACATTCTTAAAAAAAAATGGTATGATATATAGTAGTCAAACATGTTTTGGGGGCACGCACGAAATTATGTAACTCAACATCCGTTTTTATTCATCCTTGAAACCCCGTATAAAATGGTCATGTATAGGAATTTAATTTTCATTATGTTTTAACACATCAAGCATAGGACACTGCATATTATTAACTTTGAAAACAATGGATATTTCTATTTTCAATGTGAGTACACTTTAATTCTTTATTTCCAAAAAAAAATTGTTTTACTAGTAAATTCAAATTTCAGGGGGACTTAGCCCCCTCCCCTCCAACAATACAAAATCTTAAGAATATAATGAGTATATTCGATAGAAACGGCAAAGCACGCTTTTTCTATTATGTAAATAAAATCTCTCCATCACAGCTATGTTTACAAGTTTTAATTGTTTTGAAAAACAGTTCTTTATCATTCAAAAATGTCCTTTTCCAATCGTGCGGTATTTTTCCGGTTTGAATGAAAAGCTTGCGTGTTACAAAGAGAGTGACAGTTTTGGGACACAAATTTCACAGGCTCTTGCTATCACAGAGATTAAAACCATATGTGTTTATAATTAGACAAAAGGCTCCTTTTTTGGAACCAAACTTCAACGTATCTGAAAACAAAAAGCTTAGTGATTAAAACGGGCTTTGTCTAATTCTAGCCAAAACTCAGAATTGATAGGGGGGCAAGATGGAACAATGCCACACTCTCTGTGTTTTTATCTTTATTTGGTGGCTATTCAAAAAGCATGGATTTCTGTTAAATAAATGATTCTTGTATGCGCGATTCAAGAGTTTCCTTTTATGGCCAAATTAAACGAGACGTATTTGATGAAAGTAAAGAGGTATTAACAGATGATTAAGTGGCTTTTATAAAAATTTAAGACAGGGAAGGGGTCAATGTATCAATTCTAGCACGTTCATTGTAAGGTGAAAAAAACAAACTATTTCTTCATTAAGGAATTTGTGTATTAAGTTGAAAGTTTCAGAGAGTGCTTAAAAGGGAAGGTTGAGTTGCACGAGGGTTCAGTTAAAGGGGGTATAGTTACATGAGGGTTTAGTTAAATGGGGTCGAGGGCAATTTATCTTTAAAAGATGGCTTATTATTATTTCCTTACTAAATTTTGCTTCTTTTTTAAGGATGTTGAGGTGGATTCATGCAATTACCCTCCCTCCGAAAAGAGACCAAGATGGGGTGATATCACATCGATGCAAGCTGCAAGACCATCAGTCATCAGATATGCTAGCTCCAATACAAGTTCGCTGGACCAGCCAGGAGCCTCTCAAGCCAGTGTCAGCTCTACACAAACCTCTATGCAACCTGGCAGAAAATTCAAGAGAGAATGGATAGATTCTCATAATGCATCAGTCTCATCTAGTCAAGATCAGAGGGTCACCCCCTATCAAGCATTGCCGGGTCCTTCACGACCAATGCAAGGCGAGAATGATGTGGCCCCTACAGCTCTCAACATGCAAGCTGCAAATTTAAATGTGAGTTTTCAAATATTATTTCTCGCTAATGATTCTTTTTCCCGAGTCAATTTGAAGGAGTGTGTGTGTGTGTGTGTGTGCGGCACATGCGCCGCTTATTTTTTTTGTATACCCGATAATTCAATAACGTTGTAATGATTGTTGTATGTGTGTGTGTGTGTGTGTGTGTGTGTGTGTGTGTGTGTGTGTGTGCGTGTGTGTGTGTGTGTGTGTGTGTGTGTGTGTGTGTGTGTGTGTGTGGTGTGTGTGTGTGTGTGTGTGTGTGTGTGGTGTGTGTGTGTGTGTGTGTGTGTGTGTGGTGTGTGTGTGTGTGTGTGTGTGTGTGTGTGTGTGTGTGTGTGTGTGTGTGTGTGTGTGTGTGTGTGTGTGTGTGTGTGTGTGTTGTGTGTGTGTGTGTGTGTGTGTGTGTGTGTGTGTGTGTGTGTGTGTGTGTGTGTGTGTGTGTGTGTGTGTGTGTGTGTGGTGTGTGTGTGTGTGTGTGTGTGTGTGTGTGTGTGTGTGTGTGTGTGTGTGTGTGTTGTGTGTGTGTGTGTGTGTGGTGTGTGTGTGTGTGTGTGTGTGTGTGTGTGTGTGTGTGTGTGTGTGTGTGTGTGTGTGTGTGTGTGTGTTGTGTGTGTGTGTGTGTGTGTGTGTGTGTGTGTGTGTGTGTGTGTGTGTGTGTGGTGTGTGTGTGTGTGTGTGTGTGGTGTGTGTGTGTGTGTGTGTGTGTGTGTGTGTGTGTGTGTGTGTGTGTGTGGTGTGTGTGTGTGTGTGTGTGTGTGTGTGTGTGTGTGTGTGTGTGTGTGTGTGTGTGTGTGTGTGTGTGTGTGTGTGTGTGTGTGTGTGTGTGTGTGTGTGTGTGGTGTGTGTGTGTGTGTGTGTGTGTGTGTGTGTGTGTGTGTGTGTGTGTGTGTGTGTGTGTGTGTGTGTGTGTGTGTGGTGTGTGTGTGTGTGTGTGTGTGTGTGTGTGTGTGTGTGTGTGTGTGTGTGTGTGTGTGTGGTGTGTGTGTGTGTGTGTGGTGTGTGTGTGTGTGTGTGTGTGTGTGTGTGTGTGTGTGTGTGTGTGTGTGTGTGTGTGTGTGTGTGTGTGTGGTGTGTGTGTGTGTGTGTGTGTGTGTGTGTGTGTGTGTGTGTGTGTGTGTGTGTGTGTGTGTGTGTGTGTGTGTGTGTGTGTGTGTGTGTGGTGTGTGTGTGTGTGTGTGTGTGTGTGTGTGTGTGTGTGTGTGTGTGTGTGTGTGTGTGTGTGTGTGTGTGTGTGTGTGTGTGTGTGTGTGTGTGTGGTGTGTGTTGTGTGTGGTGTGTGTGTGTGTGTGTGTGTGTGTGTGTGTGTGTGTGTGTGTGTGTGTGTTGTGTGTGTGTGTGTGTGTGTGTGTGTGTGTGTGTGTGTGGTGTGTGTGTGTGTGTGTGTGTGTGTGTGTGGTGTGTGTGTGTGTGTGTGTGTGTGTGTGTGTGTGTGTGTGTGTGTGTGTGTGTGTTGTGTGTGTGTGTGTGTGTGTGTGTGTGTTGTGTGTGTGTGTGTGTGTGGTGTGTGTGTGTGTGTGTGTGTGTGTGTGTGTGTGTGTGTGGGTGTGTGTGTGTGTGTGTGTGTGTGTGTGTGTGTGTGTGTGTGTGTGTGTGTGTGTGTGTGTGTGTGTGTGTTTGTATGTGTGTGTGTGTGTGTGTGTGTGTGTGCGGTGCATGCGCCGCATCTACTCGACAATTCATTGAGATAGTATAATGAACATTGCAAATTCAATAACGGCGTAATGATTGTTGTATATGTGTGTGTGTGTGTGTGTGTGTTGAGCGGTGCATGCGCCGCATCTACTCGATAATTCATTGAGATATTGTAAATTCAATACCAATGTGATGATTTTCACTATTTTATTATGTGTGTTTTTGTGTCTATGTTACGAACAAAATTTGTAATTTATTATGCATTTGCTCTGTAAATAATGCTTTTAAGCAAAAAGTATTTAGTTTTTAAATAAATCTAGGATGAATTGAGTTTTATGGATGGTATGGAAAAAAAATGAACATGATTTTTCAACTTTATGAAATAATGCTTATTCCACATAGAAAATAAAACCTTTTTTCTACAGATTAATGATATAGCACCACCACCATTGAGTGATGAGACATCAGCATTTACAGGACCAATTCTATCACCACCAACGGAGTTCAATGATGAACCTACATTAGTTCTAGAGAATATGGAATGGCATAGGGGTTTCCTTAATGATGTTTTTGGGGAAATGGCTAGCCTAGACCACTTAACCTGTGATATTGACATGCTTGAGGATCCGGAGTGGGCAGATAGTTTTATGCGTGACCATTTAGGAGATGTTACTAGTGCATCTGAACCGGGTCCTCATAACGAAATTCCAACACAGGAAAATACAGGCTGGCTCGATCAATTGTCCCCAAACACCTTGGAATATGTACTAGGGGACCTCATGCCATCTCCAACCAATGTGATTTAACAGACTGGGAGTGGTGTTATTGACAATTCTGTGTCACCCCCCACCATTCCGATTAATGATATAGCTAGTACTCGTAGTAGTAGTAATACAACAACACCAGTATCCCCTCTTCCAGATTTTTTTCTGTCCAACTCTGCCTTGCACCACACAAAGGTCTACAGCGCCAATTCCGGTGATCCCTTCAACTCTCTAGTGTCGGGGGATATAATAACAGATCCCTCGGCCATTACACATTCATATACTGATAAGATTCGAGCCATTCTTGAACAACAAATGAGGGTGTGGGGAGTGGGGGTCAGTTTAAAAGCATCAATAGCACTAAAAATATTTTTTTTAAATGATAATGCGGGTGAGATGTATTCGAAGTCCTTGCACACAGAGATGTTGGCAATTCGCCCGCATTTATCAAATTATGGGGAGGTTTTTCTAAATTGGGCTAATAGTATTCAAAGTAAGTGGGAAAATTATAACGAGGGGGGTAGTGGATCTGTGGTTTTATTTATTGAAAGTTTAAATGTTAATATATGTAGGTTCAAAAAGGATTTTATTGTAAGAGGTGGTGGGGCGGGGGAGAGGGCTATAGTTTTAAAATATCATTCAGATTTAGAGGGGTGTAGGGGGATACAACGAATCTGTTTCAATACGAGGCTGCAGTGTTTCAAGTATGCATTTTTAATTGCCGCATACAGACCTCTTCAAATAGATGCATCTAAGAAAAAGTTGGATAAAATGGCAGTTAATGGTAGGGAGGGTTCAAAGTTCCCAAAAGTAGACTTTAATTGTTTAAATGGTCAATTTCCCGTGACACTAAAAGGAATAGATATTTTTGAGCGGGCTAATGCACATTTAAAGATTGGTGTCACGGTGTTACAGTATGAAACAGAATTTGAAGAGGGTCAGCGTTCCGATAAGAAGGGTGTATTATTTCCAGTTCGGGCTCCTTCAATTGAATCAGTAGAACATTGGGTGTGGCTTCTATACACCCCACCCACAGACTCGGATTCAATTGGTCATTTTAATCCAATTACGGATATTAGTAGGGTTTTGGGGGAGGGTCAGAAACAGAGTGCACGTTATTACTGTCCAACATGCCTCTCAAGATTTTGGACTGATTTAAAGTTAAAGCATCACATGAAACACTGTAAACGTCATGGATACCAGGCTGTGGAGACGGTATGCGGAGATAGAGCGATCTTACGTTTTAAAAATTTTCAAAACACACTCCTGCAGAGCAATAAGATCTATTTAGACTGCGAAGCGAAACTGACAGACGTGTGCGATCCGTCAAATTCAAATCGTGTTAAAATACATGAAGCCATAGGGGTCTCTTACGCTCACGCGCAACGAGATTCCAATAATACCATGCAAGTGCTGGATGTAGTTGAGATGTTGAGTGACGGTGAAGACTGCATGTGCTCGGCATTGGTCAGTCTAATCAAAACAGCGAACGGTGCAATTTCGCGCCTTCGTTATACAAACTATCCTATGCTCCTATCACCAGATGACATAGTGGCCATTAAAAATCGTAAAATGTGTTGGGTTTGCAAGGGAGAATTTGATGATGGTGTTGGGAATGGGGGGAGGAGGAAGGTGATCGACCATGATCATTTGTGGCAGGAAATTACATCGGGAGGGAGTAACATTAGAGGGGTAGCACACCAGTCATGCAATTTAAACGTTAGACAACAATTTTTCGTACCTGTTTTATACACAATTCCAATTACGACTTAAAGTTTGTTCTTCCGGCGTTGGCCCGCATTGCCAAGGGTGGAGTTGTAGATGACGCATGGATAGATGGTTCTTTTTCATATAATATCATACCCAAATCATCGGAGAAGCTACTGCTGCTAGAATTCATGTGGAAAAACAGTTGACAAGGGTAACACGTGCCTGAATAAAATACATTTTTTAGACTCTTTCAGCTTCTTCCCCAAATCTTTAAGTCAATTGATTCAGGTACAGAAAAGTGATAATTTTGATAGCTTCCCCCTCCTCAAACAGCGCTTCCCCGATGATGAAATGTATGATTTATTAACGTGTAAGGGTATATATCCATATGATTATTAAAACTCTGGCTCGAGGCTGGATGAGGTGTCACTACCGCCCATTGAAGCTTTTTACAATTCTCTTACTGAGAGTGAGTGCACCACTAGCGACTACGAATTTGCTAAGAGGGTTTAGGCAAAGGGTGGATGTAAAAATGGGTGGGATTATTGTAAACTTTACTTGGCCACTGACGTACTCACTCTTCTGGACATTGTGTGCAAAAATACAGATAAAATCTATGGGGAATTTGGGTTGGATTTAGGTTATTATTTTTCCACTCCTCATTTGGTGATGGACTTGATACTTAAAATCAGCAAAGAAGAAATAGGTCTGATAGCCGATGTGGATCAGTATCTGTTTGTAGAGAGATCAATGAGGGGTGGGTATGTTTTTCACGGGGATCGTATCATGAAAACTGATCCGAGTGGACAGCACACCGATGAAAAGTCGGACGCAGTTTTTTTGGATATGAACTCTCTTTACCCATCGGCAATGTCTCACTACTGTTTGCCGTGTGGCAATTATAAATGAGTTGACAATCCCTGTGCTTCAAATTTCCCCGACATTGCCAGTGTTGAGGAGAATGGGGCACAGGGATGGTTTTTTGAAATTGACGGTGAAATACCCATGGAAATCCATGACTCGGTAAAAGACTTTGTTTTTCCGTGCATAAATAGACCGGTGGGTAGGGACTCTCTGAGCCCCTATAATTTATCTTTAGTAGAGGACGGGAGTATGCACTGGGTACCTTCAAAACAAAAACTAATAACCTCAACCCGAAACAGAATATCGTTGTTCATCACGTGCTATTGAAATGGATGGTGTCCAATGGTTTCAAGGTCACAAAGATTCATAGAGCCCTCCAATTTGATCAAAAGCCTTACATGAAAACGTTTATTGACACCTCTGTCAGTAAGCGTTCACAAGCGAAAACGAAAGTTGAAAAAAGAAGTCTATAAACTAATTTTGAACTCAGCTTACGGTAAAATGTGCGAGAGCGTACGAAACAGAAGTCGATGTGACATTGTAACCAACCCCAAAGATTGTGCTCGAATCATTGCGGATCCAAACTTCACATCAGTAGAAGGGGGGTTCTACTCCCAGGACTCACCCCTGCTGCCACCTACAACTTTTTTACATAGTTTAATGAGGACAGGGTCAATGACCACTTTCTCAATGGTCTCTTTCTCCAGGTGTGTTTTTGGCACGCTCTCAGCGAATGTTATGATCCAGAAATAGTATTTGTTGTTGTTTCCGAGGCAAATGTCAAGGTCAATGTTGTTGTTGTTGTTGTAAGTGCACGCTCTCAGCGAATGTTATGAGTTTCCAGAAATAGTATTTGTTGTTGTTGCTCGAGGCGAATGTTATGATCCAGAAATAGTATTTGTTGTTGTTGCTCGAGCCAAATGTTATGAGTTTCCCGGAAACAGTTAGATCACGCCTTCTCAGGCAATCAGCGAGTCAGTTACATCCCCCTTGTCAACCAATCAGAGGGCTTGTTACATATGGTTTTCCCCGTTACATAACAATTCGCCCTTGAGATTTCGTATATAACGGGCATGAAATGTGATTAAATTATCAGAAAGTATTGTGAGACAATGGATAGAACAATTAACCTAATTGTTGAGCTTGAGGCCTTGGCAGCCGCAATTTACCATGTAAGTGCATTTTTATTTTCAAATGAATTTTCCTTGGACGTCCTCCAGTATATTCAGCTAAAACGTAAATATATTCCTTTACCCCCCCCCCCAAAAAAAAACCATACAAACATCATTATAATCAATGGAAAACATAAAATATATTCTTTTTACCCTAACCCCCTCCCACACTGTTTTACAATCCCAAATTCTCGCAAAAAGAAATAATTATCCTCTCGTTAAATTTTGGCTTTTCTCAATTGTAATCTTTTCTCTAACTGAGACATCCATCGCTCTGTTGTTATTAGCCCGCTCTGGTTTGACACAAGGCTCTCCGGCGCGAGGCCTATAATATAGCTCTGACCCTTTTTAAAGCATTTCCTGCTCGTTAGCAGTTTAGTTTCCATAGATTTCACAGATTCAAAAGGACGCGACTAAAAACATGTTTTTATTTATTGGATAACTGAAAACGAACCATAGCTTAGATCAATGCTTCGATGTTTGACTAAATATTCACATTTTCAACGTTTAGTATTAGGGGGGATTTTCTTCAAACAAACTAGGCCGGCTTTTGAACGGCTCAGTGAGCCGTAATTCTCAGATTCAAAAGGATGCGATATCTTTCGGTGGGGGGAGGGGATATTTTTCCATGTCTTTTCTCAGGGATATTTTCCGTGGGGATTATTTTCCTCGGGGTGTTTTTTCTGGGGGTGGGGTAAATACCAGCTATCGTAAAAGGATATGGAAAGATAAAAAAATACCGTTAATACTTTAAATGCATCAAACAAGGCATGCTCAATGCAGATTAAAACCAGAAAAGAACAGAAACGCCTAAAATAAGAAATTAAGCTGACAAACTAGGCCGGCTTTTGAACGGCTCAGTGAGCCGTAATTCTTCTTTCTCAGATTCAAAAGGATGCGTTATCTTTCGGTGGGGGAAGGGGATATTTTTTCATGTCTTTTCTCAGGGATATTTTCCGTGGGGATTATTTTCCTCGGGGTGTTTTTTCTGGGGGTGGGGTAAATACCAACTATCGTAAAAGGATATGGAAAGATAAAAAAATACCATTAATACTTTAAATGCATCAAACAAGGCATGCTCAATGCAGATTAAAACCAGAAAAGAACAGAAACGCCTAAAAATAAGAAATTAGGCTGACTTATATAGGCTGAATTTTGAACGGCTCGGTGAGCCGTAATTCTTCTTTCTCAGATTTAAAAGGATGCAATTAGTATATTTCACGAAATTTTTTACGTTGTGCTTTCTTAGTGATAAATGCTTTTCTAGACAAAATTATATGGATGATGATACTAACTTTCTTTCTGTAAAAAAGGGGCAAATTATTTCAATACTAACTTTTTTCTCTTCTTTAAGGCAAATTATGAAGAATGTATGGCGCCGCCGCCCGCTAAGAAAGCCAGAGAGGGTGTGGCACCCCCATCAGTGCCAGCCCCTATGCAGTCATGTAGAAAGCTAAAAAGAGAGTGGATGACTGCTCACATGATGGTGAGCCACGCTGCTCCAACTCCCCAAGCCCATGACATTGCTGGCCCAGCTGCGCAAGAACATAGCGCTGCCGCCCCGCCCGCCCTCCAACACACACTACCTGGGCCTTCGGGCATTCAAATACTGCCCTCGGACTTTGCAAATGTAAGCATTTTTACCTCTAGTTATAGAAATAGATATCTATTTCTTCCATTGTTTTTTTAGTCTTTTCTTTTTCACTATTTTTCAACACTGTAAAAGTTTGTCTCAGAGATATTAAAAAAATGTTATTTTCTCTATAATCCCACACCCATTGTTTTAAATTTCTCTGCTCCCCCCTCCCTCGGAGATATCTAAATATAATGTAATTTTTTGCATGTCAAAGAAACCGCTCTTTTTCTAATCTTTCCAATTTTCCATTGTAGACATCTTCGCTTTCTCATAATAATATTTTTAGCTAATTTTCTAGTTTACTGTTAGAGAACCTTTTTATCACAAAATGCTATTTTTGCTAGAATATTATAGTTTTAAGTGGCCTAGAAGTAAACCTTTTATTTCATCACAGTAAAATTATGTCAGAGATATTAAAGGACATTGTTCCCCCTTTTAAATCAGGTCACTGTTATCGCATACATTCAGCAGTCTGCTGAATCGGCTCGTAGTGAAGCCGAAAAGGGATACTATATCCCGGACATAATTTCCTCATAGAAAACTGCCTTTGCGTTATAAACTGCCGTTTTATTTAAACACAATTTTCTATGAGGAGACTATCAAGTAAAGACCACGGTTTTTTCAAAAGCTGATTAGTTTCTACCCATTTCTTCCATCTTTTCGCTTTTCGCTTTTTTTCAACACTGTAAAATTAAAATTTCATAGATTTTAAAAGATGTTTTTCCCCCACTCAATTTGTGTTGGACAGAGATTATAGCATTGCAATCTCTTACACATAGGCCTAATTCTAATTTGCGTAACGATTGTCTAGATCAACTTGCCAAGATTTTGCATGGAGAGACATTCCTGAATAAGAATTAACGGTTCTCGAATTTAATTGTACTGTTTCCCAGAGAATACGCTTGGAAACAGAACAGACACGAGATTAAAAATAATCTAGGCTCATTCGGAGTCCTAGACAACCTGTACGGGAAGTAGGCGAAACGACTTATGCCGCCTAACAATACGGTTTTTCGGGACATTATGTAAATGGCCGGGAGCCGCGGAGCCCGGAATGCGCCGATGGGTCCGGGAAGCGCTGTGGGGTAAGGTTAGGGAAGCGCCGGGGGAAGCGCCGCGGGCCCGAGAAGCGCCACAGGGATGCGCCACGAGTCAGGGAAGCGCCGCAGGATGCGCTGTTGGCCAGAGAAGCACCACAGGGATGCGCTGCGGGCCCGAAAAGCACCGTAGGATGCGCTTCTATGTCATATCTTAGATTATCTTAAGTTGGAACTTTCAGTTGAATTAACCAAATGTTATTATGCAATAATCCAAATTTTAACAGTAGGGATGATTTGAACACTTTGAAAATAAGCTATTTTTTCATTTATAGATTGGACGACCATTGGTCCCCTACTCTCCGTCCAGTGAAGAAGAGGAAGAACCAATTCTAACACCGCCAGTGGAGATTCAGGACAACGAAATCATTAACTCTATTGAAGTACCTTTCGATATTGATGATTTTTTTAATGTAGAAGCTAGTACAGTTGAGCTGGTAGACTTGAGCCCGAACACTTTGCAGCTTTTAGATGATTTTACAGGGAACCCTCCTCCTCCAGCCTCCGATACCATAACGGGTCCACTTCAATCGAATGAAGTGGCTTCCCATACCCCAGATATTGTTGAACAACTTGGGGGAGGGGGTACATCTTTCCCCGATTTTCAATTGTCGAATACAATTTTAAATAATATAGTTGTTTTCACTGCAACGTTTGGGGATCCTTTTAATACACTTATGGGGGGAAATTTTGTTTTTGATCCTGTAGAGATTGTGCATGCCTATGTAGATAAAATTCGTGCACTACTGGAGAACAAAATTCAATTGTGGGGGGGTAGGGATTCAATTAAGGTTTCTATTGTTTTAAAGGTTTTTTATTTGAATGAGGGGAAAAGTGAGGTTTACTATCATTTTATACATTCCGAGATGCGCGTAATTTATCCAAATTTAGAAAATTTTGAGGGAGTTTTTAGTGAGTGGGTAGGACAAATTATAGCGCATCTCGAGAACTTTAATGAAAATGGGAGTGGCTCAGTAGTTTTATTTATTGAAAATTTAAGTGTAAATATTTGTAAATTTAAGAAAGATTTTATTTTAAGAGGAAGGACAGGTGGGCATGAAAGGGATACAGTTTTAAAATATAATCCAGATCTAGTAGGTTGTCGTGGTGTCCAGAAGATCTGTTTTGAAACAGATCAAAAGTGTTTCAAGTATGCTTTCCTCATGTCAGCTTTCCGACCATTAAAGATGAAGCCACCAAGAAGAATTTAGATCACTGGGCTGTACATGGGAAGGATGGGTCCGATTTCCCAGTTGTAGATTTTTCTTGCTTAGAAGGAAAATACCCAGTAACGCTAAGATCTATTGACATGTTTGAAAGGGCTAATGCTCATTTAAATATTGGCGTTACTGTGGTACAATACGAAACAGAATTTGAAGATGGGACTCGTTCTAAAAAGAAGGGGGTGGTTTTCCCCGTAAGGGGCCCGTCAGTTGATTTGGTTAAACACTGGGTTTGGTTGCTTTACACGCCACCTAGTCAACCGAACACAATCGGTCATTTTAGCCCTATCACTGACATTAGTAGAGTTCTGGGGGGTGGTAAGCATAAGGGGGTACGTTTCTACTGTCCAACATGCTTGTCACAATTCCGTAGTGATATAAAACTACGGGTCACATGAAGCATTGTAGACAGCATGGCTATCAGACAGTGGAAACGGTTTCAGGGGATAGGGCCATTCTACGATTCAAAAATTTCCAAAACACCCTTCTCCAGTGCAACAAAATATCTTTAGACTGTGAGGCTAAGCTGGTGGAGGTGAACGATCCTCAATTTCCAAACCGAGTCAAAGAACATCAGGCTATTGCAGTGTCCTATGCCCACGCGCAAAGAGATAGTTCTAACACCATGCGGTTGTTAGAAATAGTAGAAACATTGGATGAGGGGCCCGAGTTCATGGTCAAGGCACTGACTAAACTGATTGGCACGGCTAATGGTGCTATTTCTCGTTTGAGAAATACCCATTATCCAATGGTGTTGTCCGCAGAGGATCGTCTCGCGATTAAAAATCAAAAAATATGTTGGGTTTGTAAGGGGGAGTTTGTAGAGGGGGATAAGGGGACTAAAGGGAAAAGAGGGGGGAGGGGGAAAGTCAGAGACCATGACCATTTGTGGCAGGAAATATCATCTGGGGGTAGTAATTTTAGGGGGGTAGCGCATCAATCGTGTAATTTAAATGTTAGCCAGCAGTTTTTTATCCCAGTTTTTATCCATAATTCTAATTATGACTTAAAATTATTTACCGGCACTGGCACGTATGCATAGGGAGGGAGGGGGAGTAGATTGTCCATGGGTAAATAGTTCATTTATCTACAACATTATTCCCAAATCAGCCGAGAAGTTATTGCTTCTCGAACTGAAATGGCAGGCAGTGGATAATGGGCGTACGTGCTGGAATAAAATCAGGTTTTTAGATTCTTTTAGTTTTTTCCCCAAATCCTTAAGTCAACTAATTCAAGTGCAGAAAAGCGACAATTTTGATAGCTTTCCCTTGCTTAAACAGCACTTTCCAGACAGTGAAATGTATGACTTATTAACCAGCAAAGGTGTATATGCATATGATTATTACTGTTCTGGCGCTCGCTTAAGCGAGGAGAAACTACCTCCAATTGAAGCTTTTCACAATTCACTGACCAACAGTGAATGCACAGTCGAGGATTATGAGTTTGCCAAGAAGGTGTGGGCTAAGGGGGGTTGTAAAAATGGGTGGGATTATTGTAGACTGTACTTGGCCAGTGACGTTCTAACTCTGTTGGACATAGTCTGTAAGAATACAGACCAGATCTATTCAGAGTTCGGGTTAGATATAGGCTATTATTTCTCCACACCCCATTTAGTAATGGATTTAATTTTAAAAATTAGCAGGGAGGAAATAGGCCTAATCACCGATGTAGATCAACACCTTTTTGTAGAGCGTTCAATGCGGGGAGGGTATGTTTTTCATGGGGACCGCGTCTTATCAACCGATCCGAGCGGACAAAGCACCGGTGCAAAGTCAAATGCAGTGTTCTTGGACATGAACTCATTGTACCCCTCGGCAATGTCACACTACTCTTTGCCGTGTGGGAACTATCAATGGCTTGAGAATCCTTGTGAGTTCCCCGACATTACCACCGTCGAGGACAATGGGCCACAAGGATGGTTCTTTGAAGTTGACGGTCACATTCCGCTGGCGCTTCACGACTCAGTCAAAGATTTTGTCTTTCCCTGTATCAATCGGCCCGTGACCAGGGACTCTCTGAGCCCCTAAATCGATCATTGGTTGAGGATATGGGGATGCACTGGACTCCCTCCAAACAGAAACTGATTGCTGATTTGGACCCTAAGGAGAATATCGTTGTTCACCATGTGCTTTTGCACTGGATGGTGAGCAATGGTTTCAAGATCACCAAAATACATAGGGTCCTGCAGTTCAATCAGCGACCATATTTGAAAACGTTTATCGATACTTTTGTCGATAAACGTTCTAGGGCAAATTCAAAGGTGGAGAAGGAATTGTACAAGCTCATTCTAAATTCAGCGTTTGGCAAAATGTGTGAAAGCGTACGTAATAGATCTCGCTGCGACGTCGTGACTGACCCTCTAGAGTGTGCACGAATTATTGCCGACCCCAATTTTACATCATTCACGAGCATAGAGGCCGGCATGGTTCTTCTACACAGGCGAAAAGCGAAATGTAGTACTGAACAAGAATATAGCAGGCGGCAGTTCAGTACTAGAAATTTCAAAGAAGCTCATGTTGTCATTCTTTTACAATGTGTGCAAGGTGCAATGGCCACGGGAGGGGGAGGTTCAAGTTTACTATGGGGATACAGATTCTCTGCTGTTAAAGGTAAATGGGACTGAAGATTTATTGGGTGATTTGCAAAATGGGGTGCACATCAGCTCGCGGATGGATTTCACCAACTGGAATCCATCACTCTACCCCGAGCTGGTGAAACGTCAAGCCCCCAACCAACTATTAAAATTAAAATCAGAGACGGGGAGTGATTTGATATCCAGGGGGGTGTTCCCGGGTCCCAAAGTTTATTGCGTGGAAACACATAGTGGGGATGAAAAGAAGGCGTGTAAAGGGGTGCCTACACACTTTGTAAAGAGCAATTTCAACATGAGCGTGTACAGAGACTGTGTAGAAAGTAGCCTAGTGCCAAGAGCACAAGTGCTTGCAATTCGCTCTCTACAGTATAGAAATTATACTGTGAGAGTAGAAAAAAATGCAATGTCGTGTATATCTGACAAGGTCTATGTGCTCGAGAATGGTGTGAGTGTCCTACCTCATGGTCACTATCGTATTTCAGACCGAGTTGAATGCGTAGACTATCGTAATCAACTTGGTCTGGATAAATTAACCTAACCAACTAACCACCACCACTCAACCTTTCACAAATTAACCTAACCAGCTAATCTAACCCAAGCACTAACCACCACCACTAACCCATCCACTAACCTGCAGTAGCAGTGACGACAACTATTGTTTTCTCATCGCGGCTCCCGGGGGGGTGGGGGGCCTTCCCGCGACCGGCTCCCGGGGGGTGGGGGCCCTACCTTTAAATTCACTGTAATGTTCAACTGTGCTAGTTCATGTTCCAAGTGTTTTCTGTTTTTTTTCAAGTGTTGTTTTCAAGTGTTTTTTTTGTACAAAAAGTGTTGTATAGAAAAGTGTTGTACAAAGATGTTGTACAGAAAAGTGTTAATGTACAAAAGTGTTGTACAGAAAAGTGTTTAAAGACAATAAGTGTTTATTATAAAGTGTTATCATTGCCGAGTTCATGTTGAACAAATAGAGTTTTCATGTTGACCAAGTGTCACGTTGAACAAGTGTTATCATATTGCTGTAATAAATGTTGCCATGAAATATTGTTTTTGTTGTTCTTGAATAGATAGATCTATGGGAAAATGACTACTTATTCATTGAGCACATATGATTTACAGTTAGTTGTAGTCCGACTGTTGTCAACAGCATGCATCAATTTAAAACACCCTTCAGATCGTTTCTGTGTGGTCCCTCAATGTCGGGGAAAACAACACTTTTAGCTAAAATAATTCAAAATTGCGATAAAATGTTTTTGGAAAAGCCGAAAAAAATCTACTATTGCTATAGTATCTGGCAAGAGTCCTATGATAAAATAAAAGCTATTGCCACAACCATACCAATACAATTCATACGGGGACTTGATGTTTTCAATAGTATTGAACCGAACTCGTGGTTGATTATTGATGATTTGGCTGAATCCATTGAACAGTTCTCACAGGAAATGCTACAATTGTTCACTGTCCGATCTCATCATGAACACATTTCCGTTACTCTGGTTCTACACAATCTGTTTCATCAGAGCAAATGTATGCGAACCCTTGCTTTGAATTGTACTATCTATATTATCTATCGAGTCGTTCGTGATTCTAGCTCACTCATAACTCTCAATAAGCAGATATACCCCGGCACCCTAAATTTCTGTTGTCAGCGTACACTCAGGCGACTAGCAAGCCCTATGGTTACATTTTATTGGATCTTAATCAGAGCACGCCCGAGGATCTACGTGTAGTCACCGACATTTTCAACAATGAAATTACAGTATATCTTCCGGTGAACAGTAGAAAAGGCTATTAGTCGCCATTATGACACTGAAGAAACTACATGAACAACGGCATTTATTTTCCGTTTTAAGCACTTCAAAACCATTGCTTAGGAAGGCTATACTCAAACATGGTGTTGACAATGATTTCATTAATGTAATATCTGAACTTTGTTTAAATTTAACTGAGGGCAATGTTCAACTGCCAGAAGGTGTTAGACAACAGACAAAGCAACATCGTTCCACTGTACGCGCCTTGGCTTGTAAAAACAAGGGAAACAAATTTAAAAGAAAACGGCTCCTTCAAGCAGGCGGTAGCTTTTTCACACTTTTACTGCCGATAATTGCAGGACTTGTAAACAGTTTTCTCTAGAGAATGGCAAAACCCTATAAATTGACACCATTTGAACTTGTCCTCTCGCCCGTCGAACATTTTGAAGACAATCTAAGCAAATTCATTAATGATGTGAATATTGCCGATGACAAAAAACTGCTTTTACTTCAAGATGCATTGCGACGTGTGGACAAACATAAACCTTATCGTGAGAGACCCGTCGCCGATCTCTCTAAACAGGAAACATCTCCTCAAGATTCTGCACAATCAAAGGAGAAGGAATTGAATTCGATTGTATTGAAAATTGGAAACCTATTGCCACTGTCCTATCGAGAACAGAGTAAAAGAGTATTATCTTATCTCGTGTTGGAAACTGGTGATCAAGTTCAAGTCGACAGCACAGGGAAACGAATTATAATTCAGGGAAAAAGTTATAATCTAGTTGATTTAATTTGTGATATGGCGACGAATCGTAAAGGACTCTTATCCTTTGACGATAATCTATACACCTTTCTAAGTGTATCAAACTTTCCCAAAAGTCTTATTGGCAATAAGCAAATTCTAAAGAAACTAAGAGAATATAGTCCACCAACAACACCATTTAAAAAAGAAGAAGAAGATTCAATATTTGAAGATACTAGCACTACTGATTTTACAACACCTGTGGCTGCTAGTCAAAAGCGAAGACGAATTGATTCACCCACCAGTGTGCAAAAGGGGAGTGGACATTACACTACGTGTTTACGTTCAAAATGGATGAAGTTTGAAAGGTGTCTATGAAAATATTGGCGAAGCGGGAAGTTTAAGTTCTCCCAAAACGCTTTCCAATGTCTCCGGCACCACATTGAAAAATGCAAAAGAGTATCTAGAAAATGAACCGAGTTACACACTACATCGGAATCACAGACTTCGCAGTAAACAATATCGACAAACTAAAGCCTTTTTCCCTCTGCATATAATGCAAATGGATCTTTTAACTTTAGACGCAGTTCAACGGCGTCACAATGCACCCTACAAATATATTCTAGTGGCAATCAGTATCTTTAGTCGCTATGCCTATGCCATTCCACTACGATCAAAGAGAGGTGTTGAAGTTGCTCGGGCCATTGAAAGTATTCTTGAACAGGATTCGTATAGAAAAATTCAATCGGATCGTGGCAGTGAATTTGTTAATCCCCATGTGCAAAAGGTTCTTTTGAAATATAATACAACACTTTATCATAGTCACAGTCCGATAAAGGCTGCATTGGCTGAACGATTAATAAGAACGATTCGTCTATTAATTTCAAGATATTGCACATTTGATGCTTTTCTAAAGCAATACTCCAATGACAAAGAGAAGAAAAAGAAGAAGAAATTCAATGTTGGTGATACTGTTCGAATTAATAGAACCACCAATATTTTTGAAAAGGGGAATTATTTATGGAGCACCGAACTTTTTAAAGTGTCCAAAATCCTAGACACCGAACCCACGACTTATCGACTGCGAGACACCAAAGATGATGAGATTCTCGGCGGTTTTTATGAATATGAACTGCAAAAAGTTAGAAACACTAGTGAAAGTTATCAAATTGAAAAGATATTAAAGAGTCGTACTCGTAGGGGCAAGAAACAGTTGCTTGTTCGCTGGCTAGGATGCAACTCAGATTTTGATTCTTGGGTCAGTGCTGAAGATATTAACAATGCCCAATGATTTCTATGTGACTTTCATGTCCAATGTTTCTGATCCTCTCTACAACGACTTGAATAGAACAAGTGATTTTTGGACGAAACTCTCCCCCACCATCAAATTCGACGGAAAGTATGAAGTGGCTCTTGTCGACTGTATTCTCAAAAATACCTATGACATCCTGAGAAAGGATCGTAAATATGATATAAAAATTAGACCCTATGATTGGCCGCCACCACCGGGTGATCAAGAACAAATTCAAAAAATCAATTGGTTGGATTATCCATATATTGAATTACCCTACGAGGAACTCACCTGTATGAATGATTTATGTCGTTCTATTAATAAAAGAATTTCCGCTCGTAAAAAGGGAGCTTTTCATTTCAACTATTCAAAGGAGGAGGGCAAGATCTACATTAGTTCACCTATTGCCAGGAAAAGGTTATTCTCAATGATAATCTAAAGGATGTTCTTGGCTTTAAGCTCAATAAAATCAATGGTAAAAGTGCCGGAAACACTAATTTCATTTTCGCTGACTACCCACCTGCCTTCACCACAGACACTTGTATATTTCTCTATGCTTCATTTGTGGAAACATCTCGGGTTGGTAACTCAAATGTTCCCCTCCTACGAGTTCTTGAACGAAAAACCAATCAAGAACATATTCATCACTACAATATAAAGCATCTTCAGTATATTCCCGTAAACACTTCCTATTTGGAACTCTGTCAGTTAACATTAAGAACTGAATTGGGTGATCCAATAGCAATTTCAAAAGGTTTGGCTGTGATTACATGCCATTTTCGACCCATCGTTCAACAGCAAGATGTCTAATAGAAAAGTGGTATTCACTTGTCCTGATATTGACTGCTATGTTAATACTCTTGGCCCAAGACAACAGGGCAATGGAATGGACTATTACAAGGGTCGCTCGTCAATGTCTGGCTATGGTCTTGGCAGCTGGTTTGCTAAGCTGTTTCGATCTTCACTACCACTGGCTAGAAAATATCTTGTACCGGCTGCGACAGATTTTGCATCCTCTACACTATACGATTGGGGCTCTGGCAAGGATTTTAAAAAAAGTGCTACGGAAAATCTTAGGTCCAGTGCGTGAACCCTTGGCGAGAAATTAAAACAGAATGGTAAAGGTTTAAAAAGGTCAAGAAACAACGCATCACTCATCAGTCTCTACTCAGGACGGAAACGTAAGACATCCCTTTTGTCAAAGAAAAGAAGGAAAAAGCCGACACGTAGTGTAACCAGAAGGCCCAGGAAGAAAATTGTTAGATCGAAACTTGATTTCTTCTCTTAAGATGTCCTACCTACCACATAAGGATTCTCAACCTTCAATCACCGCCTCATTGAATCTATTCAATGCCGAAAATGTTGATGTGAGTGTCAAGCATGGATACTATGAACAATTTTATCCACTACAACCCCTCTCCGACAATATCCACTTTCAAATTTATTCCAATGAAGACTACTTCATAGATTTATCATCCACATTTATAGATTTACAAATGAAAGTCCGGAAATCCGATAATACAATGCCAATTCGGGCCGATGGGATATCCTATGAAAATTGTATACTACATATTTCATTTCGTCAAATTAGTGTCTACATCAACGGTACGCTGGTGAGCACAAGCAACAATCTCTCAAACTATGCAAGCTATATGCAATTCATGCTGATGACACCCAAGTCATACAAGGAATTGAGAGGTGCCTCCAATGGATATGAATATATTACTAATACTGATAGTACAGATGCACTTAAAAATGCTACAACTAGTGAATTACATCTAGTTGGAAAAATATATCATGAAATATTTAATATACCCCAATGGCTGCCGCCCAATGTTAAAGTGGATATAAAATTGACGCTTGCACCTCCAATTTCATATTGAGAAAAGAACTTGCTGGCAATCCCGATGTAAGTCTCTCCCTCACCTCAGCAATACTACATGTACGCAAACAGCAGGTTATGAGTTCTGTTGCTTTGGCCGTGGAAAAACTGAGAGCCAATGGCAACAATATTAAACTACTTGTTCCTCATACAATCACCAATCAGCGTCATATTGCCATGGGGTCACGCACCTTCACCGATTCATCCTTTATCAATGGCGAAATCCCCTCGAAATTGGCTTTGGCATTTGTAAAAGCGCCAGTGCAATAGGATCATGGACTGAATGTCCACATAAATTCGAGATGTTTGGACTTTCATCTCTTGTGTGCAAAGTAAACGGTATCCCACTCTACAATCTATCTTTTGATAAATCCTATAGAACATTGTATGAGTTGACCATGCAAACCCTAGATCATGATTCGCAACTATTTGAAAATGGTATAACCGAAGATATGTTTGCTAAAACACATGGTATCATTGTATTGGATTTGTCTGGCACACAGGATATGAGTATAGTACGTACGGGGACTGTACGTTTAGAGTGTACATTTGCCGACCCATTGGCTGAGAGTATTGCCCTAATCTCACTAAATCAATATGAAACCTATTGGGAAATCACTCCCGAAGGTAGTGTTCTACTAGACTTGGCGCCATGAACACCAGTCAAATAATCAGTGTATTTAATATGGACCCCTACATGTCCCAGTACAAATCCTATTGTCTACCCTCAGACTATCTAGGAAAAATTCAAAGCGCGAACAATACCTTGATTATTGTTAATAGCAGTCCATCGACTGTGCTGACGGGTCATTGGCTGTGCATCTATCAAACAGTGAAGAATATCGAATTTTTTGATCCTCTTGGTCTACCCTATACATTCTACACACCCCACATCAGCAACTATATTGAGAGCAGTGGGAAAACTATTATTCAAAATCGGAAGAGGGTGCAGGATCTAACGACTAAAAGCTGCGGCTTCCATGCACTACTATATTTTGTATTCCGATGTCGCGGCTATACTTACAAGCAGTTTCTCCACATTTATGGTGACAATCCACGTCTGAACGACTTTCTAGTGGAAAATATACTTACAAGTGTATTTAATATTGATTTCAGTGCCCTAAGAGTAAAGTGCTTAAAAAATGTTTGTGAATTTGTTTATTAATAAAATGTATATATATACAACAATGTCTTTAAATCTTCACTTTTAGATTTCTTCATCGGTGTATAGGCAACTGTCGTGAACCACTAATGCTGGTAAATCATTTGGATTCACTGTATATTGATCTTGATTGACGGCAAAGTCAGGGTCACATTTTCTACAGTACAATGTAACTTCACTCTTGTCATATCTCTTTGTATAGTCAATGATACTATTTGCATTCATATTATGAAATTCACGAGTTTCAATCTGTCTATTTGAAGCAATATCACATACAGTGTTTTCAAGTGGTGAATCACATTCGGTAACTGCCAAATAAAAATCACTTGGTTTATAGTCATAGTAGGCAGTGTCGTCACAGCGGTGACGTAGAAACCAGATTGTCTTGTTACCCCAACAGTTGAATCGTAGACCAGATTCCTCTTCCCAGAATAATTTAAATCCACGACGATACCAATCTCGTACAAATAAACTAAAATCACGTTTAGGATTCTTTCCAATCATAGCGGGGTAAGTATTCTCCCACTGATCACATTTATCATGGTGACAATTGGAGCACAGGTGCCCTCTAGGGTGAGAGTCACACACCTCTTCAAGACATGAATTACATCCTTTAATTTGTACTGCATAGCCTCTATGTAATTTACAAGGATTACATAATTTACACTTTTCACTATAGTCATCAATAATTGTACAATTCTCACATTGAGTCCAACTGCCAAGAGTGTACAAGCACAATGGACATATATAGAACATTTTTCGGTTTCCGATGTCAACTCACTCACAGCTAAAACGAAACTGATCGTCCTCGCTCCATAAATTCAAAGTGGAGGAAAGGGGAGAGGAGTAACTCTGTAACGTTACCTCTTTCGAATGACGGAGGAGCCATCTACATTGGCAATGAAAGTATATCCACAATATGATTCTGCTTTGTTCCAATTAATATATCAATAAATTGAGTATAAGCATTTGAATCACATTTTAAAAGTTTCATACAATAGTCCAATGGGGGAGAATCAGTTTTCATTATATTGTCAAGTGTTTCCTGAGAGAATATCCTGCGTTGAAGAGATAACTCGAGAAAATCATCATCCAAAATCAAATGTTTTTCCATAAACACTAGATTTGATCTAATTCTCTCTTTCTCAAATTTATTCATTTTTCAATCCTTTCACTCTGACTGCTGACTCTAGACTGAGCCTGATTCGTTAGCCCTAACCAGAAAAGAAAGGGAACATTTTCGATTTCGAAACAATTTTATTGAATAATTACAACAACATCAATAATACTAAGCATGTACAATTAGCGATAGAGTTTATTGTCTTCAATATGTTTCACTAATGCACTTAAAGCACATTGAAGTCTATTCACTTGTGCTATATCAACTTTTGCGGCGAAACATAATTGATCTTCCATTTTAAATTTGCTCAAGGATATCACATATCTTGCATATACTGCATCCCATTCCAGACAATGCTGCGATCCTTTCGTAATTTCCACCGCAATGTTTGGTGCTCTTGTATTATTACCATCAACTTCACTATCAACTTCTAATAGTGTAAACATTCCACTCATTATTACAAATATATATCCAAATGAGTAAAGTCAAAACTGTTCTTCTCACTCCTTTGAATTCTATTCACAGACTAATAAAACTATAGCAAAAATCCTTTCCTCATATTTCCCTCCGCCGCTAATATGTAACCAAGCCCTCTGATTGGCTAAGAAGGGGGATGTAACCGACTCGCTGATTGGCTGAGAAGGAAACACGTGATCTAACTGTTTCCGGGAAACTCATAACATTTGGCTCGAGCAACAACAACAAATACTATTTCTGGATCATAACATTCGCCTCGAGCAACAACAACAAATACTATTTCTGGAAACTCATAACATTCGCTGAGAGCGTGCACTTACAACAACAACAACAACATTGACCTTGACATTTGCCTCGGAAACAACAACAAATACTATTTCTGGATCATAACATTCGCTGAGAGCGTGCCAAAAACACACCTGGAGAAAGAGACCATTGAGAAAGAGGTCATTGACCCTGTCCTCATTAAACTATGTAAAAAAGTTGTAGGTGGCAGCAGGGGTGAGTCCTGGGAGTAGAACCCCCCCTTCTACTCACATCGTTCACAATCATGGACTCTGATATGGTGCTCCTACACCGTAAGAAAAGAAACATTGTTTTAAATAAAAATATTGCAGGCGGAAGTGCAATAACTGAAATATCCAAGAAACTCATGTTGTCATTTTATTATAATGTATGCAAGGTACTGTGGCCGATTGAGGGACAAGTTCAACTGTATTACGGGAACACTGATTCACTCCTGTTAAAAGTCAAAACTGAAAATCTATTGAATGATTTGTAAAATGGCGAGTACATTAGCTCACGAATGGACTACACTAATTGGGACGAATCCCTCTACCCAGAGCTAGTGAAACGTCAGGCCCCAAATCAATTGTTAATGCTAAAATCTGAAACGGGTAGCGATCTGATATCCAGTGGTGTGTTTCCTGGTCCGAAGGTATACTGTGTGAAAACGCACAGCAAGGATATCAAACAAGTTTGCAAGGGGGTACCTACACACTTTGTAAAAAATAATTTCGACATGAGTGTGTATAGAAACTGTGTGGAACGTAGTTTAGTGCCAAGGGCGAAAGTCATGGCGATACGCTCTTTACAATTTAAAAACTACACAGTTAGAGTTGAGAAAAACGCCATGTCTGCCATATCGGACAAAGTCTATGTACTTGAGGATGGTGTGAAGGTACTACCCCAAGGTCATTATTTAATTTCAGACCGAGTTGAATGTGTAGAGTACAGAAAACAACTCGGTCTAGAAAAATTAACTTAAATTCATTTAAATTCATTTAAAAAGTATAAATTGGGTGGGAGGGTTTTTTGGGTAATTGGGTGTTTTTTTTTAAATTCTTTTTAATTCTTTTTAATTTTATATCACAAACAATTTTCAATGTTTGTGTGTGTGTGTGTGCAAGGCAGATCAATTTCCAGTATTTAATGCCAGCCCCGGCCCGGGCCCGCCGCAGCGAGCCCCCGCTTCCCGGCGCCCGGCGCTTCCCGGCCCGCCGCAGCGGGCCCCGGCCGCCGCAGCGGCCGCCCCCCGGGGGGAGGGGGATCCCAAAATTTAAAATGCTGTAAATAAAAGTGTGATATTATTTCAAGTGCATTATTCTAATAAATGTTGTATTTTTCTATAAATAAATAAACAAAAAAAAGTGTATTTATTTAAGTGTTTTTTCTCTGTGCCAATGTAAATGTTGTATTTTTTATTACAAATAAATTTAAAAAAAGTGTATTTATTTAAGTGTTTTTTCTATGTGCATATGTAAAAGTTATATTTTTTATTATAAATAAATTTTAAAAAAGTGTATTTTTTCATGTTTAATGTGCTTTCATATTCAATGTAATATTTTTAAAAGTATTGTTAGTTTTTTATGTATATAATAAAAGAAAATATGATTCTTTATTCGTCTTCTTCTTCTTATTATTATTCTTGAACGGAGTAGTAACAGTGAAATTATTTAGTCATTAGACAGCCATAGTCTACAGTTAGTTGTCTAGGTGAACTGTTGAAGGGAACATGTATCAATTTAAAACACCATTCAGATCGTTTCTGTGTGGACCGTCAATGTCAGGCAAAACAACACTCTTAAGTAAAATAATTAAAAATTGCGATAAAATGTTTGTGGAAAAGCCGAAAAAATCTACTATTGTTACAGTATTTGGCAGGAGTCATACGATAAAATAAAAGCAATTGCTGCCACCACCATGGGATTGGTGCAGATACAATTCATACAAGGACTTGATGTTTTCAGCATTATTGAGCCGAACTCTTGGCTGATCATTGACGATCTGGCTGAATCTATTGAACAATGGTCCCAGGAAATGCTACAACTGTTCACTGTTCGCTCTGATCATGAACAGATTTCCGTTACTCTGGTTCTACACAATCTCTTTCATCAGAGCAAATGTATGCGAACACTTGCATTGAACTGCACCTACTATATCATCTACAGAGTTGTTCGTGATTCTAGCTCGCTAATAACTCTCAATAAACAAATCTATCCAGGTGCACCCAAATTTCTGCTCTCAGCATACAATCAGGCAACTAATAAACCCTACGGCTACATCCTATTGGATCTTAATCAAAATACACCCGAGGATCTGCGTGTAGTCACAGATTTTTGTGACAATGAAATTACAGTATATCTCCCCGTGAACACTAAAAAGACCTATTAGTTGCTATCATGACACTGAAGAAACTACATGAAAATAGACATCTGTTTTCAGTTCTAAGCACTTCAAAACCCCCGCTTAGGAAAGCCATACTCAAACATGGTATTGACAATGATTTCATTAATCTAATATCTGAACTTTGTTTAAATTTGACCGAGGGTAATGTTCAATTGCCAGAAGTAGTTAAGCAACAGGCAAAGCAACATCGTTCCATTGTACGTACATTGGCCTCTAAAAAGAAAGAAAGAATTTTAAAAAGAAAAGACTTCTTCAGGCGGGCGGTAGCTTTTTCACACTTTTACTGCCAATAATTGCAGGACTTGTAAACAGTTTTCTCTAGAGAGAGAATGGCAAAACCCTATAAATTGACTCCAATAGAACTCGCTCTCTCACCCGTGGAACACTTTGAGAACAATCTGAGTAAATTCCTTGACAATGAGAATATTGTGGATGATAAAAAACTGCTTTTACTTCAAGATGCACTTCGCCGAGTGGACAAACATAAGCCCTATCGTGTGAAGCCCACTACTGCTGCTGATCACAAAAAAGAATCATCTCCTCAGGATTCTGCTGGAACACAATTAAAGAAGGAGGAATTGGATTCAATTGTAATGAAAATTGGAAATCTAATGCCCCACTCATATCGTGAACAAAGTAAACGACTCCTAACCTATCTCATGGAAAGTGGTCAAGATCATATTCAAGTTGAGAACAATGGGAAAGGGATTATAATTCAGGGCAAGAGCTATAATCTACTTGATTTAATCTATGATATGGTTACAAATCGTAAAGGACTATTATCATTTGACGCTCATCTATACAACTTTCTAAATACATTAAACTTCCCCAAAAGTCTTATTAGCAATAGACAAATTCTAAAAAAATTAAATGAACATGCATCATTGTCAACACCACCACCCCCATCATTAAAATATGAAGAAGAAGAAGATTTTAAATCAATTTTGGAAAATACTAGCACACCACTGATAGCTAGACAAACGCGAAGACGTATCAAGTCAACGTCACCACCACCACCACCAACCACCAGTATACAAAAGGGTAGTGGACGTTACAAAACGTGTTTACGTTCAAAATGGTTGAAGTTCTGAAAGGTGTTTATGAAAATATTGGTGAGGTGGGGAGTTTAAGTTCACCCACCACTCTTTCCAAGGTCACTGGTGCTCACACTAATATCTACAAAATGAATCAAGTTACACTCTGCATAGAAATCATAGACTTCGTGCTAATCAATATCGAAAAACTAAAGCCTTTTATCCACTGCATATAATGCAAGCAGATCTCCTGACTCTAGATGAGGTTCAACGACGTCACAATACACCGTACACGTACATTCTTCTTGCAATCAGTGTTTATAGTCGTTATGCATATTCAATTCCATTGCGATCAAAGAGAGGCGTTGAAGTTGCTCGGGCCATTGAAAGTATTCTCGAACAGGATTCATATAAAAAAATTCAAACGGATCTTGGTAGTGAATTTGTTAATCCCCATGTTGCAAAAGTACTAGTAAAATATAGTACACTGCTCTATCATAGTCATAGTCCTATAAAGGCTGCATTGGCCGAACGATTGATAAGAACTATTCGACTTTTAATTTCAAGATATTGCACATTGAAAAATACACCGGCTTTTATTCATGATTTAGATAAAATCATGTTGATTTATAATCAACGACCTCATCGATCATTGTCCAACTCTACGCCAACGGAAGTTCATCATTCTGATCATGATACAATTGACACCTTTCTTAAACAGTATTCCAATGAAACAATTGTCAAGAAGAAAAATAAATTCAATGTTGGTGATACTGTTCGAATTAATAGGACAACTAATGTTTTTGAAAAGGGGAATTACTTGTGGTCCACAGAACTTTTTAAAGTGGCAAAAATCCTAGACACTAAACCCATAACTTATCGTTTGCGCGATACCAAAGATGAAGAGATTCTCGGCGGCTTTTATGACTATGAACTACAAAAAGTTAAAAATAATAGTGAAATCTATCAAATTGAAAAGATATTAAAGACTCGTACTCGCAGGGGTAGGAAACAGTTACTTGTTTGGTGGCTAGGATACAACTCTGATTTTGATTCTTGGATCGGTGTTGAAGATATTGACAATTCCCAATGATTTTTATGTAACTTTTATGTCCAATGTTTCCGAACCTCTCTACAACGACTTGAATAGAACAAGTGATTTTTGGACAAAACTCTCCCCCGCCATCAAATTTGAACGTGCATATGAAGTGGCTCTTGTCGACTGTATTCTCAAAAATACCTATGACATCCTGAGAAAGGATCGTGAATATGAAATAAAAATTAGACCCCATGATTGGCCACTCATTAGCGATCAACATGATGATTGGCCACTCGTTAACGATCGAGAAAAAATTAAAAAGATCAATTCATTTGAATATCCATATGTTGTATTACCCTACGAGGAGCTCACCTGTATGAAGGATTTATGTCGTTCTATTAATAAAAGAATTTCCACTCGTAAAAAAGGAGCTTTTCATTTCAACTATTCAAAGGAGGAGGGAAAGATCTACATTAGTTCACCTATTGCCAATGAAAAGGTTATTCTCAATGATAATCTAAAGGATGTTCTTGGCTTTAAGCTCAATATAATCAACGGTAAAAGTGCCGGAAACACTAATTTCATTTTTGCTGACTACCCACCTGCGTTCTCCACAGACGCTTGTATATTTCTCTACGCTTCGTTTGTGGAAACATCGAGAGTCGGTAATTCAAATGTTCCCCTCCTACGAGTTATTGAACGAAAAACTAATCAAGAACATATTCACCACTACAATATAAAGCATCTTCAGTATATTCCCGTAAACACTTCCTATTTGGAACTCTTTCAGTTAACACTAAGAACTGAATTAGGTGATCCTCTAGCAATTTCAAAAGGCTTAGCAGTAATTACATGTCATTTTCGACCCATTGTCGGCGACAGTAAAATCACCTAAAATGAACAATAGAAGAATTCCATTTGTCTGCCCCGATATCGATTGCTATGTTGGTGCTTTGAGTCCACGTCAAATAGGCAATGGATTGGACTACTACAAGGGTCGTACTACAATGTCTGGCTACGGTCTTGGTAGCTGGTTTGCTAGGCCATTGCGTTCTGCACTACCCCTTGCCAGAAAATATCTTGTACCTGCTGCATCAAATTTTGCTGCCTCCACACTACAGGACTGGGGGTCGGGCAAGAATTTCAAGGAGAGTGTTAAGGAAAATATTAGATCTTCAGCAAGAGCCGTTGGTGAGCAATTAAAATCTCGACAAAATGGGGAGGGATTGAAAAGGATGCGTGCACGTCATTCACTCATCAGTCTCCACCCAGGCGGGAAGCGAAGGACATCAACAAGGACTTTGAGGAAGATTACAAGGAAGACCAATAAGCAAAAGAAGAAAAAGAAAAAGATTGTTAGATCAAAGAAGGATTTCTTCTCTTAAGATGACTTATCTCCCCCACAAAGAATCATATCCATCAATTAGTTCCTCATTGAATCTATTCAATGCTGAAAATGTTGATGTCAGTGTCAAGTATGGCTACTATGAACAATTTCACCCCCAACAACCCCTCTCGGAAAATATGCACTTTCAAATATTTTCCAATGAAGACTATGTCATTGATTTGTCATCAACATTTATTGATTTAAATGTTGCGGTGAAGAAAAAGTCAGATAATACAACTCCAAATGCTGGTGATGGTCTCTCCTACGAGAACTGTATTCTACACAACCTATTCAAACAAATTAATGTATTCATTAATGGAATATTGGTGAGCACTAGCAATAATTTATCCAACTATGCAAGCTACATACAATTTATGATGATGACACCAAAGGCATACAAGGAGTTGAGAGGACAATCATTGGGCTATGAATATCGATCAGGTGTTGATACTGACGGCGAGTTGACTACTGCAGTGACCCAAGAGTATCATCTGGTTGGAAAATTAAATCATGAGATATTCAATATATCCCAATGGTTACCCCCCAATGTCAAGATTGACATAAAGTTACAGATGGCCCCATCGAATTTCATTTTGAGTAAAACACTTCCTGCAGCACCCGATGCAAATGTCATTATCACATAGGCAATTCTCCACGTCCGAAAACAACAGGTTATGAGCTCTGTTGCATTGGCAGTGGAAAAGCTAAGAGCCAATGGCAACAACATTAAACTTCTTGTCCCCAATACGATCACCAATCAACGTCACATTGCCACCGGCTCTCGTAGCTATAGCGATTCATCATTTATCAATGGAGAAATCCCATCAAAATTGGCTTTGGCCTTTGTAAAGAGTGGCAGTGCCGTTGGATCCTGGACTGAATCCCCCCATGATTTTAATTTTTTCGGTCTATCTAGCCTTGTGTGCAAAGTGAATGGTATTCCACTGTACACTCTATCTTTTGACAAAAAATCCTATAGAACTCTGTACGAGTTGACCATGCAATCCCTAGATCATGACTCTCAACTATTTGAAAATGGAATAACCAATTCAATGTTTTCAAAAAATCATGGGGTAATTGTTTTGGACTTGTCGGGGACTCAGGATATGAGCATAGTACGAACAGGGAATGTACGTTTAGAGTGTACATTTGCCGATGCTCTGACTGAGAGTATCACGCTAATATCACTGAGTCAATTTGAAACCTATTGGGAAATCACACCCGACGGCAGTGTTCTACTAGACCTAGCACCATGAACACAAACTTCACAAACAGTGTCCTCAAGTGTTGAATCACATTCCGTCACAGCCAAATAAAAATCAGTGGACTTATAATCATAACACCCATTGTCTTCACAACGATGACGTAGAAACCATATTCTTTTGCTGTTCCAACAGTTGAATCGTTGACCCGGCTCCTCCTCCCAGAACAATCTAAAACCACGACGATACCAATCTCGTAACAATAAACTAAAATCACGGTTAGGATTCTTTCCAATCATACCCGGATATGTATTCTCCCACTGATTACATTTATCATAATGGCAATTGGAGCATAGGTGGCCTCTAGGATGAGAGTCGCACACCTCTTCAAGACAGGTATTACAACCTTTAATTTGTACAGCATATCCTTTATGCAATTTACACGGGTTGCATAATCTACACTTTTCATCATACTCATCAATCATTGTGCAATTCTCACATGATGACCAGCTGCCCAGTGTGTACATGCATAGGGGACATGTATGGAACATTTTTTCATGTGTTGACACTCTCACTGCCACAATGAAACTGAGCTAGCAACAATAAAAGTTGTCTGAGATAGAGAGAGGAGTAAATCATCCTTGAGCACCATCTTTCTCATGAAAAAAGTCCTAAATTTCTAAACTAATTTTTAAAAGCATATCCACAATATCATTTTGCCGTGTCGTGATCAATATATCAGTAAATTGTGTAAATGCATTTGGACCACGATGTAGAAGCTTCATACAATACTCTAATGATGGAGAATCAGTTTTCATTATATCAACAAGCATTCCCCGAGAAAATATCTTCCTTTGAATAGACAGCTCTAGAAAATCGTCATCTAGAATCAAATGTTTTTCCATAAACACTAGATTCCCCAAGATTCGCTCTTTCTCAAATCTATCCATTTTTTAGAGTCCTAACACTCTCACAACCAACTTCAGACTAAGCAGAATTTCTATTTGTACTCTAGAAAATATACGCTAATCTACTATAGAAAGAAAAATACCTTTGATTTAGAAACAATTTTATTGAACATAATTACAATAATAATATTCACTGATGCATTTTGTTCTCATCAATATATTTCGATAGGACATCTAATGCTGACCGAAGTTTATTTATATGGAGAATATTCACTTTTCCAGCAAAACATAGTTGCTCCTCCTGCTTAAACTTGCTTAATGATATCACGTATCTAGCATACATACTGTCCCATTCAAGGCATAGTCTACAGCCAGCGGTTATTTCCACAGCCACATTGGGTACTCGTATATCGTTGCTGCTGCTGCTGTCGGTTCCATCATTAATCTCCAATAATGTAAATGCACCACTCATTTTTTTCTCCACTAATATCCTCTCAAATAAACTATTCTCTCTGAATTCAATTCTCTTACTAATATGAATTGTAGTGAAAACCATTTCTTTTATTCAAACCCCAACCACAAATCAACTTATCGTATATTGAACAACCATCGCTGCCTCTGATTGGCTCATAAAAATGCCCACGTCAAACAATACATTCATTGTGCAATTCTTATCAAAAACAAAAACCTTGCCAACTTTTAAAATGTTCACGCGTAAATACAGTGTCTCAAGCATGGGTTTTTCTAGCGCAATTCATGTGTAATTCTATGTAAGTTTCGTGGTGCCTATTGCCTCAGGTGTAAGTTTCCATGTAAGTTTTCAATCAATAGATACATTACTACTACTATATGTTAACATTGGGTAAAGTTCATAACTTTCAGCCCTCCCCTCGGGGAATTCGGGGGATTAAGTCATCCTAAAGGAGATACTTACCATATTTTCAACCATGCTGAACAAAATGGCTATCTCAAAATTTTGATCAGGTTGCTTAGGGAAAAAAAATGAGCGTGGGAGGGGGCCTAGTTGCCCTCCATTTTTTTAGTCACTTAAAAGGGCACTAGAACTTTTAATTTCCGTTCCAATGAGTCCTCTCACGATATTCTAGGACCACTGGGTTGATACGATCACCCCTGGGAAAAAAAAACAAAAAAAAAAACAAAAAACAAAAAAACAAATAAACACGCATCCGTGATCTTTCTTCTGGCAAAAAATGCAAAATTCCACATTTTTGTAGATAGAAGCTTGAAACCTTTGTAGTAGGGTCTCTGATACGCTGAATACGATGGTGTGATTGTCATTAAGATTCTATAAATTTTAGGGGGTCTTTCCCCCTTTTTTCGAAAATCAACCAAATTTTCTCAGGCGCGTAACTTTTGATAGGTAGAACTAAACTTGATGAAAGTTATATATTTGAATTCAACATTGAAATCTGATTCTTTTGATGTATCTATTGGTATCAAAAACCCGTTTTCTAGAGTTTCGGTTACCATTGAGCCGGGTCGCTCCTTACTTACAGTTCGTTACCACGAATTGTTTGAAAATATTCACTCATGAGCAATATTTGGACGTCACAGTAATTTCGTTGCCGACTTCAGCTGCCTAGTTGCTTTGTCAAAATTTTACCAGAGGACTGTTGCCTATAGTAAAGAGCATGAGGATTCAATGGGCTATTTATTTATTATAATTTTTTAAAGAGTTAATTCAAAAGGAACGGGTTCATTTGATCGAGAATTGAATGCTCATGGGTCCTTTTTAGGTTCAAGAATATTGGAAGACGATCGGAAGCATCAAAAACTGATTAGAGAGAAATTATCCTCTTGACCTTTTTATATCCCCTATTACATCTCGAATAGCCAAAGCGTCAGTAGTGGTTGGGAGGCTGAGCAGCATCTAGGAAATGCCAAATGTAAGCCGTCATACTAAAATGTGTATTTACAACATATCAGTGAGTGTCGTGCTACTGTATGGAGCAGAGACGTGGTCTGCCGCAAAATTTGTCCTCAACACCGTCTATGTCACGAAGACAAAACATCTCCAAAGAATCGAGGGTCATTACTGGACTGAATTCGCTAATAATCAGATCCTCCTGTCACGTGCTTCGCAACCTCCTTCGTATGCCACATGACACACCAGCATGGACTGTGTTTGACTTCTACGCCACCCTGTACGGGTAAAAACAACCCAGAGGACGTCCCCTACTAGGTGAAAAATAAAGCCAACGAATTTTTCGTCCTAGCCCACATCCCAATAGAAGAAGCCTCAAAGTCTGGCAAGCGATAGGTCAACCTGGAGGTACCTGGTGACCTTGTTCTTTACGCCAAACTTTTGACAAGAGTTGTAAGTAAGATCAGCATTGATTTAAATTTTGAGATAGCCAGTTTTTTACAAAATGGTTGAAAGACCTAATAACTATGTCTCTGAGCAATACATGACCCCCCACATCGCTCAGGGCAAACGTCGTAAATTACTCTATTTGACAAATTTACCTATAAGATCTATTATTGGGAAAAGGCAGAAGGCTTGATCCTAGGTGGGTCCATAAAGGTAAAGAATATCAAAGTGAAACTTTAGGGAATGTTAGTGGGAAAATTAAAACAAAATCAACAGACACTATGTGCTTCCAGTTTGTCAAAAGGGTGCATCAGCAATATATCAGAAACCTCTGATGGTCTGAAGGTCAAATTTTCAGCTTAGTTGAGAAGGTTGTTGGAAAGTCATCAGAGGCCAGCCCCCTTACCATGGCCTCTTTAACTGCTCTCCTCCCAAACGCATCCAATCAAAATTTTGATACAGCCCTTTTGTTCAAAATAGGATAAAGGTCAATAAACTATGTCCCCAGGGACGATGTGACCCCTGCCCCCAGGGGAGATGAGATAAGGCCCTTTTGACAACCCATAGGCAAATAGCGTGTTTTTATTTAGTTCAACATTCCCCTCAACATTCTTGAGCACTGCATGTGAATGCATTTGACCTCTTTTTACATCAAAGGGTAAAAAATACCCCTTTTCTTTATAACAAATACTCTCGTATATGTAAGCAAAAGGCGAATTATTTAACTTCCATACCTTTTCCCAATGGCAGTTTGGGGTTGTCATGCCCAGGGACATAGATGGTGGACCTTTTGACTATGCTGAACAGGATGAGCATCTCGAAATTATTAGATTTCTTTGGGTAAAAAAGAGGAATGGTTTCCCTTTAATCATTTTTCACTCTTAAGAAGGACACTAGAGCTCTTGACTTCCAATCGAATGAGCCCCCTTCAAAGTTTCTACGGCAACGCCTTCCATACGAAGTACCTTGGTGAAACAAAAATAATATATTGTGCCCACTTCAGTCTTTAGTTAGGCAGGGCTATTGCGCTGCCTGTGATGCTTCATTTGACTAGGCTGATTTGCTTCATATTTTATAAATTTATAAAAATGATGTGTAAATGAGCATCAGCTGATATGACGAATGGGTGGTGGATCATTTTATAGATGGGGGGGTATGATGCCTTAAAGAATGTATTTGAATGCCCACATATCCTAACGCTCATTGAGCCTTCAGATTACTCTAGAATGAGGTTTTGGGAAGAGGGGGAGGGGCTTGTACAAATTAATACATAATCCCTTTAGATTCCCCTGGATAGCTTTGACCTACGCCCTTATTATTAGTACAGGGGGAAAGGAGTAACAGTGCCTCTCCCATTATGATAATTTTTTCTACGTAGCATAAAATACTACATTCACATTCCTACTACCACAGAGGTGGAAAAGGTGAGGAGGGGCATCATAAGCCTCGCCAGGAAATTTCATTTGGTGCGGTAGTGCTACCAGGAGCTTTTATTCAGTGATCTCAAATGGTAACATTTCTAATTCCTATTTGTATACACTGTTTCAATGTGTACGTGTAAACGTATACAGTGCGTTTAAACATCAAAGAAACCTATTGTAGAGCTCACGATGACTTAAGCCGCATAAAAGATCAAAAGTCACGCAGAATTTCCATCCATATGAATAATATGCTTCTCTAAGTTCACCCGAAATTCTGCAAATGAAAATATTATTAATGACGTATTCAATAAAACTACTGTTCATCGAAAATTTTGACGAAACATTCAAATTTTGTTCTAAATTTTAATCACAAACTAACATTGTAATTCTTCAGCAGAAAAATTGAAAAAGCTAGACAGTACCAATCATTCATAATTATTTACATACAAGTATACAATTTAACAGCCAGAAATCGAGGGACTGTTAGGCCAATGCCCCAAATCTTATTTTGGGTAGGCCTGGGTATGCTTCGAAATTTAAAAAAAGTGTCTTTTCTTCTGAAAGTAAGGAGCAACATTAAGCTTAAAATCAACATATATAATTCCGAATATGAGAGGGGCAGCCCATCCCTCAGCCCTTCGCTCTTTACGCTGAAGTTTAACTCTTTGCGCCATTTCCTTAAGAACGACAGCTGAAGCACAAGGGTCATTGAATTAGAATAAGAAGCTTTTTAAATGTAACAGAAAACTTCAGCGTACGAGCAAGGGGTTGAGGAGGGAGTAGTCTCCCTCATATACGGAATAATTTCAGTTGGTTTGAAGTTTTAATGTTTACTTTCGGTTGAAAAAACTTGGCTTTTTTGTATAACTTATTCCTTACTTTAGTAAAGACTCCTTACTTTGTTTCTTTTTGAAGGAACATTCTAACAACGGTTCTCATCGTTAATCTCACTGAGATTAGGCCTAACGATAAAAAAAAAAGTTTTTTCAACTGCAAGTAAGGAGCAACATTAAAACTTATAGCGAACAGAAATTATTCCGTATATGAACGGGGTTGTCCTTTCCTCTGCCCCGCTCTTTGCGCTATAGTTTTTTATTGTTTTAAAAGTAGAGTTGTGAGAAAGAATCAAAAGCCGATTCTTTTGATATATCTATTGGTATCAAAATCCCGTTTTCTAGAGTTTCGGTTACCATTGAGCCGGGTCGCTGCTTACTTACAGTTCGTTACCACGAACTGTTTGATCTCAGTGCATGCTTTCAGACAGTCCTCCTCATATACGGAATAATTTCTGTTAATTTGAAGTTTTAAAGTTTCTCCTTGCCTTCAGTTGGAAACCCTTAATTTTATATTTAATTTATTCTTAGGTAAAGACTCTTTACTTTGTTTTATTTTCAAGGAAAATTCGATCGACGGTTCCCATCGTTAATCTCAGTGCACGCTTTTCCTGGACCCACATCATGCTAGCAAACACGATAATGAATACTAGAGAGAAACTAGCGAGTTATATCTCCAGTAGCTATCTTGACAGATAACTATTTTTCTTATAGCTTTTTCCCAGCTTTCCTAAAAGCATCGTTTATAATCTCACCTAGTTACATTCTTCAATGGTGAGGCCCTTCCCTTTTATTGGGAAATTCCCTGTGTTTTTTAACACAAACAATTTTCCTGATGCGCTTGGAACGATTATTCATCTGAGAATGATTTAATTTCTTATTTAGGCTCGTGTAGGTGTTTGAAAGTTGCGCCAAAGAGTAACAAAAGAGATTATGTGCTGTAGAAGTGCTTGAAATATATACTTAAGTTCCATTGTTTTATTGTTTTTTTTTATTATTTATTTTCGTAAACAATGGAGTTGTTCCCTAGTTCTGAAGAGACAAACAGGCTTGCCTTTTTAAAAACCTGATTTGTTTTGAACTATGTTAAGCTGGGAACTTAAATCAAATGAATTTGTCTCACACGGTGACCATATATTATTCAAGGCCTGATTGGTTCTTTTGCATGAAATAGTTAGCCAGTAGGAAGAAAGACGAAGATTTTTTTAGTCGAAAGATTTTTTACTAATAAATTTTCTATGTTTTATATCGCATTATTTAATAGTATATATACAATAAAAAGGGTTTCCCAGTCAGTAAAAAAGGTTGCTTGGCTTGCAAAACAAGTTTTAGGAGAAAAATTTTAAGAGTGTAAACTGTTTGAAACAAACTGACTCCTGGTATTTTCCTATATTTGTAGGAGTCTGAAAAACAAGCGCATCACTGAACAACATAGCCGTATCCAGGGGGAAGGGCTTAGGGGCTTTGAACCCCCCCCCCACTGACATGTTTGTTTTACTCGTAAAAACGAAGCAAAAATGAACATAAACAAATTTTTGATGCGTTTTTATTTTTTTGGTAACCCTCCCCCTCCCTCTCGAAAAATATCCTGGATACATTCTCGTCGAAAACACAAAACCTAAGCAAAATAAAAACAGGAATAGAGACTGGAAAATCCTAAAGTGGCCTGCATAAAATAAAAGAATAATTCATAGAACTCTTAATAGTTTTTTTTTTTTTTTTTTACCGGCCATGAAATCAATAGCTTTTACAACGCAAATTCACCTCTCTAAAAAAACTCGAGAATGCTTAGTTTTCAGTAAAGCTGTTGATTTAAGGCATAATTTCTTGAAATTAGAGAAGATGGAAGCTTTGAACAGCAATTTTTCTATATGCATATTGAGTTGAGCAACGTTCAACTTCCAAGTGTAATTTTATAACTGACTAATGTGAATGAACACTTAGGACATAGTATGTTGATCAAACAGTTCGTGGTAACGAACTGTAAGTAAGGAGCGACCCGGCTCAATGGTAACCGAAACTCTAGAAAACGGGTTTTTGATACCAATAGATATATCAAAAGAATCAGATTTCAATGCTGATTTCAAATATATAACTTTCATCAAGTTTAGTGCTACCCATCAAAAGTTACGCGCCTGAGAAAATTTGGCTGATTTTCGAAAAAAGGGGGAAAGACCCCCTGAAAGTTATAGAACCTTAATGAAAATCACACCATCATATTCAGCGTATCAGAGAACCCTACTGTAGAGGTTTCAAGCTCCTATCTACAAAAATGTGGAATTTTCCATTTTTTGCCAGAAGAAAGATCACGGATGCGTGTTTATTTGTTTGTTTTTTTTTTTTTTCCCAGGGGTGATCGTATCGACCCAGTGGTCCTAGAATATCGTGGGAGGGCTCATTGGAACGGAAATTAAAAGTTCTAGTGCCCTTTTTAAGTGACCAAAAAAAATGGAGGGCAACTAGGCCCCCTCCCACGCTCATTTTTTTCCCAAAGTCACCCGATCAAAATTTTGAGATAGCCATTTTGTTCAGCATGGTCGAAAATATGATAAAAATGTCTTTTAGGATGACAGGATCCCCCAAAGTCCCCAGGGGGAGGGCTGAAAGTTATGAACTTTACTCAATGTTAACATATAGTATTGGTTATTGGGAAGTATACAGACTTTTTCAGAGGAGATTTTTTCTGGTAGGTGGGGGAAGGAGAGGGTCGGGGGCTATATGGAAGGATCTTTCCATGAAGGAAGTTTTCATGGGGGAAGGGAAAATGCCATGAAGGGGGCGCCGGACTTGCCAGCATTATTTATTGGTTATTGGGAAGTATACAACCATTTTCAGGAAGGATTTTTTCTGGAGGGGGGGGGGCTAGAGGAGGGGATTACTCTGGAGAATATTTCCGTGGAGGATGTTTCTTTGGGGTAAGGGACATTTCTATGAAGGGGGCGCCGGATTTCCAAGCATTATTTAAGAAACGATCAGAAGTTAAATAAAAAAAAACAAGTTTTTTCAACTGAAATGTAAGAAGGAATATTAGAACTTAAAACGAACAGAAATTATAACGTATGTGAGGGGGTTCTCCCCCAAGTCAATACCTCGCTCTTTACGCTACAGTTTTTTTTTAGTGCTTTCAAAAGAGCTATCTATTCTAATTAAACGGCCTTTGTGATTCAGGGGTTTGTGAATCAAAATTTTTTTTAACTTTTAACGTAAAGAGCGTGGTATTGACTAAGGGGAGAACCCCTTCATATAAGTAATAACATATACGTAATAAAAAAAAAAACAATAAAAAAACAAGCGATACGGCTCAATAGTAATCGAAACTTTTAAAAACGAAATTTTGATGTCAATAAATGTATCAAAAGAATGTGTTTATAATGCTGATCCTAAATATATAAATTTTATTAAGTTTAGTATTACTCATCAAAGGCTACGAGCCTGAGAAAATTTACTCGATTTTTTAAAGAGGGGGGAAACATCCCCTACAAGTGAAAGAATTTTAATGAAAATCACACCGTCAGATTCAGCGTATCAGAAAACCCTATTACATAGGTTTCAAGCTCATATCTGCAAAAATCTGCAACTTTGTATTTTTTGCCAGAAGAAAAATATACGAATATAGAAGTTAGTTACGTAAGTTAATTTGTAAAGACATCCATTTAGCAAAAGAAAAGTAAAATTTTTATGCAAATAAAAGCTGCATTAACTAAAAAACGATCAGAAATTAAATAAAAAAAACAAGTTTTTTAAACTGAAAGTAAGGAGCGACATTAAAACTTAAAACGAACAGAAATTATTCCGTATATGAAAGGGGCTGTCCCCTCCTCAACGCCTCGCTCTTTTACGCTAAAGTTTGACTCTGTCTCACAACTTTATTTTTTAAAACAATAAAAAACTTTAGCGTAAAGAGCGAGGCGTTGAGGAGGGGACAGCCCCTTTCATATACGGAATAATTTCTGTTCGTTTTAAGTTTTAATGTCGCTCCTTACTTTCAGTTTAAAAAACTTGTTTTTTTTATTTAATATTACAAAAGACAGAAGCTTTGAACGGCCGTTAACCTTTCTGTTTGTTGAGTTGAGCAACGTTTAACATTCAAGTTGACCTGACAGTGATAGTACATAGAAAGGCATAGTATTAGTGGGCTCTAGTTGGTACAAAATCATTTTCTTTCCTTTTTTGTTTTCCGCTTCAGTAGTAAACAAATATAAAAATGTGAAAAAAACGAAAAAAAATAATAAAAATTAAGAGAACAAACACATATTACCCATAAAGTTTGACTCTGTATCAACAGACAAGACTGTGCTACAGCTCGGTCATTAGTGCAAAATAAATGAAGCCCAAGTCAAGGGGGAGAGCTAAATAGACACTAAATAAGCGATTAGTTATTCTTTGCATAGGATTATTCTGTTTATCAAATGGACTATAGATAATACGGTGCTTAAAGTAGAATGATCCATACACGGCTTTTAGTCTTTAGAATACCTGTAATTATTACTGATTTATGGTCGTAAATTATAACTCATGTCAAGAATTTTAATTGGGCTTTGAAAAAGAATTAATCCATAGACTTAGGTAAACGTGAAGCTTTATAGGCTACCAGAGATCCTGCTATTACCATAATGGGTAAGTCTTTGGCTACATTGGATTTGTTAAATGCATGCCATCACTGCAATATATTCTAATGACTTACGCCTCAAACCTATATTTAATTGTACGTATTAAACACCAAGGTTGCAGAAAACGCCCTTTTGTCTTTTGGTTATTTGGTTATTTATTTTGGCTACTGTCTAGACAGGACAGAAGTAACTATATACGGTACAACATATAAGGAAACATACGGTACAACATACGACATGCATACGGTACAACATATTGTACCGTATGCTGGATTTCTGTTGATTTTGGTTGCTTCCTGGATTTGACGGCTGCTTCCTTATTTTTGTTGCTATTGTTTTAGCTTTAATTTTTAATGTTAATTTTTTAGTTTTTAGTTTTCTCTCCATTTTTTCTCCTTTTAAGTCCGTGCTGTTTTTTTTTCAATCGTTTTAATTTCTGTTCTTGATCCTTAGTTAATTCAAAATAAAAGTTCCGCAAGCAACAGATTTTTCAAGGGATATAACAATCAATATTAAAACCAAAAAAGGGCGAAAATAAACATGTAATAAGTCATGTACATGAAATAAGCATGTAATAAGTCAATCTTAAAACGAACACATGACTACAAATGAAAGAAGGGTTACTACTACCCCCCCCCCCAACCTTCGAAAAAGCCAGTGTCATTTGTGCTTTGCTGAAAACGCGATGTATTCTGAGAATTTTGTTTTATTTGTATGAAAATCAATAAAAAAAATAAGAAAATAACAGAACTACTCATGTTACAAGGAAGAAAATAGTATTCTTAGAATAATCGCATTCATGATTTTCCATTTAATGTTACAGTTTTGACTGTAACTTATTTTTTTAAAACATTTGTATTCAATTTAACTCTATTTGAAAGTATAGAAAATTGATGCTTGTCTGAGAATGATTGTGCTTTTCTCAGAACGATTGATATTTTTAGCAGTGTCGTTTTATTTGTTATGACATCAGCAACAATACAACACCAAAATAAAATCACAATGCTAACCAAGGCTTACAAATAAAATGGACTATAAGCCCACAAATGTAACTGTTACAGCAATTTCTTGTCTTGTGAGCTCGATTAATATCGTGATCATATCCTCATATTTCTTTAAAATCCTGCAAACTGTACGGTTACAACTTATTGTGAAATTTAAAACGCAGAATCTTGTGAACTTAGGAGCAGCAATAAAAGTAGATTTTTGAATGTAAATATCATATTTTGAATGTCGACAAAACTCCTTTTTTGACATTTCCAGTTTCCAAGACGAAACACAATCTCTTTAGAACACATACTGCACGCTTATATACTCCATACCTATAGATATATGTTCATATATATTTATTATTTAGAGCAACAACGATAATTCAATTACAATCATTCATCCAATGGGAAGCAAGGGTAAAACTCCCTCTACTTATCAACTCCCTCTCCCCCAGAGGAGTCGCTAACCTCTCCTATAACAGTAGTTGCATAGCGATGATGTAAATTATTGATATGTTCAGTACTACTGTGTAAATGGTCTAGAATACACAAGAGTTCAATTTGTCTGGACTACGCATATGTTTAGGGAGAAATTTGTCACTGCTAGGAAGTAAGACCTCTAAGACTGAGATAGCCTATTACCTAAATAGATTTCAATTATTCAAAAACGATTGGCAATCTCAAAATTTTCAGAAATGTAGATTTCAATAGTGTCCCCCCGCCACTCAAAAATAATCTTGGGATATTTCACGATAATCCTAGTTTGTTTTTTTTTCAAAAAATTCTTGATTCTGCATTTTTGAAAGTGAAGAACCTTCATTCTTGTTGTTTGATCAGTTGATTCTTATTTTCTTATTGAATCAGTAAACAAATAACAGCTAATAGAGGAGCAATATTTTGGACAAGTAGCTAGAAAACAATAAAGAAGCTAATTAAGTTCCTTTTTTTTAGTCTTTGCGTGTCCGATATGCTGTATTCAACGCTTGCCATGCCCTTCTTTACAACGCGGCTTCTCTCGAGTAGTTCTGAAGACATCACTGCAAGGGGTCCTCTGTGCATCCTGGTTCCATTTATCCAGTATTATTGTCTTGGAGTTTCATTACTCTCCATTAGTTTTATCTCCGTCAATAGGTAATTTCGTTTCAAAATCTCTCCTTTTCCTTTATCTCTTTATCTAGAATTTTCTCTTTTGTACTTTAGGATGCCAGCCCAGGGTTCACTGTGTCTTAACATGTGATCCGACCAAAACTATCACCAGAACAAAAATTTAATCTAAAAAACAGCCTGCTCAAAAAAACATCAAATAGATATCTTCTAACCAAATTCTTCTAACCAAGTTCTTTGGCCCTTTTAGGGTTCAATTTAGAAGTACTCGTTCCCCAACACTACTCTTTTGTAGATAAGGAACCACTTAGTCTAAGGACTCCCCTGGGATTTTCTTATAATAAGGACTTAAGGATATAAAGAGCTGTTAGGAAAGAAAAGTTCTTTGGCCCTTTTAGGGCCCGATTTAGACCCTCTTGGCCCATGACAGAGCTAATAGGAAATGAAAGTTCTTTGGCCCTTTTAGGGCCCAATTTAAACCCTCTTGGCCCATGAACTTACAATTTTATTAAAAATAGTTTCGAAGCTTTCAAACCGTTCAGAAACGTTTTTTTCCCTTTCTTGGGCTCACTTTGGAGGAGCCATCATTTTTTTTTCTCCTCTTCTCTTGGGTTTTCTTATAATAAGTACTTAAGGATATAAAGAGCTGCCAGCAAATGAAATTTTTTTGGCCCTTTTAGGATCCAATTTAGAAGTACTCGTGCCCAAAAACATCTCTTTTGTAGATAAGGAGCCACTTAGTCTATGGACTTACCTTTACAATTATCAAACTGAGTAGGGACAAAAAGTTTCTTGGCCTATATCTGGCCTCTAACACCGTCTCCTGGCGACTTTAGGATACCCGCCCAGGATTCACTGTGTCTTAACACATGATCCGATCTAGACTATCGCCAGGACCAAAATTTAATCTAAAAAATAGCCTGGTTAAAAAATCATCAAATAGGTGTCTTCTAATCAAATTCTTCTTTCAGAGGTTGTTGTTCTCATTAGGGTTCTCTAGGTCCAGTCTACTTACCGTAAAAATTTCATGCCAATCCGGAAAAAAAGATTTTTGGTCCATTTGGGAGTCATGAATTGACACAATCCTATTCATCTCAAAATATGTTTTCCTGTTAAGCTTGTTTTGCCCAGTGCATATGCCACGTAAATCACAAGCCGAACGGACACAAAGCTAATTTGGCCCATTTTAGGCTTCATGAATTAATACAATATGTTGCCTTCAATGGTTTTGTCTCTGTCGAGATCTTGTTGTCACAATCTACATGCTCTATAAGTTCCAGTCAATCGAGAAAACACAATTTGCTGGCCCCGTTAGGTTCTACATATCGATCAAAATGCTTTATCGTCATTGTGGACGAATTGTAAGTAAGGGGCGACTCGGCTCAACAGTAACCGAAACTCTAAAATTAGAATCTTGCTATCAGTAGATACATCAAAAGAATTGGCTTTGTACGCAGATTCCAATATAAAGATTAATTGTTTGAAAAAAACTACGTTTTCTAAAGAGTTAAAGAGAGGCTGCAGTTACAAGGTCGAACCTTAAACTACAGGATTAGGAGGCACAGTTGGGGGCTGCCGCCCCCCAAACCCCCCGCTTTCCCGCACCTTTAAATAAAAGAAAAAGTTTTTTAAACTGAAGTAAGGAGCGACATTAAATCTTAAAACGAACAGAAATTATTTCCCGTATATGAAAGAGGCTGTGCCCTCCTCAACGCCTCGCTCTTTACGCTAAAGTTTTTTTATTGTTTAAAAAAAGATTTGATGAGACAAGTCAAACTTTTAGCGTAACATCGAGGCGTTGAGGGAGTGCACAGCCTCTTTTCATATACGAAGAATTTCTGTTCGTTTAAGATTAATGTCGCTTCCTTACTTTCAGTTAAAACTTTTTTTTTATTTTGAAGAACTTTTTTTTATTTGGGAAGGAGTGATCGATTGACTGAAATTTCGAGGATAATCTCCCGGGCCCTAGGAAAGCTAACTCTAATTTCAGCCCAATCGGACAACGGTTAAAGGGGGCTGTGGTGGGAGGGTCCAAACTTCCCCGCCCGTTTACCCCATGAAGATAAAGTCGGAGGAGGATGAAATTTTGCAGTTTCTTAGTTTGAGCTTGGGCTACAAAAGCGATTACCGCCGTCTCTCTGCGACCTCAGGACTTGAAATCCGCTAACATTGGTGTTTGGTCGCCTCTTTATAGAGGCACAACTGTGCCTCCTTGATAAGTTTTAGTCAAACCTATCAAAGGCTCCGAGTCCGAGAAAATTGTCTGATTTTAGAGAAAGGAGGGGAACACCGCCAAAGAGTCAGAGAATCTCAATGAAAATCAAACCATCAGATTCAATGTGTGAAAGAACTACCATAGAGGTTTCAAGCTCCCATTAGCAAAAATGTAGAACTTGGCTTTTATCGCCAGAACGAAGGTCACGGATGCTTAATTATGTGTCTGTTTTTTTTGTTGTATTTTCCCAAAGGGTGATCGTATCAAACAAACCGTCCTAGAAGTAAGGGATAGCGTGCATTAGAACGAAAATTAAAATTGTTTTTTTAAGCAACCAAAAAAGATTGGAGGACACCTAGCTCCCCTCCCACGCCCCTTTTTCCCCAAAGTCATCCGATCAAAATTTTAAGGTATTTATTTTTTTTCGCTATAGTTGAAAGATCCAACAGCTATTCCTTTGGGTAACACAACCCCCCACAGTCCTTGAGGAAAGGACTGTAAGATATACAATTTTTCCGATTGTTTACGCACAATATTTGTTATTAGGAAGTATACAAACATTTTTTGGAGGGGGAGACTCCTCCTTCTGCAGATTAGTCTCCTGTAAAGTCCCTCAAATGTACAATCAACAGGGCTCACCGGCATGTCCACATGTCCCGTGAGCTACTAACCTTCTCCAAGTATTGGGTTAAATTGCATGGTGACGCAGAACACCATCGCGTGACGATCCTCTGTAGGAGGACAACTGCGGTAGGGCGTAAAATCAAGATCTATGGACAACGGCAAAGGGCTGCCTCGACCCTTTCGGGGTACCTGAAAGACTGGGGACCTTGCGGTCAACTCTATTCCCACTTGAGAAGTGGCGCCCCTTGAGAAAATTATAGCCTAGTGAACGATACAGTATTCGCACGGGATTCTGGTTAATGGATAAGTCTTCTAGGTTTGGTCTGTTTTGACGGACGTTTCCGGGCTGAAAAACTTCTTCCTAGCTGATTTATCTACTATGGGCTGCCTCCCCGTAGTAGCATAATATTTGTAGGCATGAATATATAATGAGTTGGAGGTAATAGGCTTGAGACTGTCTGTACAGAATTTCGACTCTTGTTGATAGTCGAGTATCGTCAAGTGCGGAAAACCATGTTGTGACCAAGATGGGACCAGGATTGCACAAAGGCTCCATTCATACTGGAGGTCCCAGGGACTTCTTGCCGTCCGGTTCTAGCCCGGCTTAAGCGCTTCGGTGTAGACCTGAGAAGATATGTGATCCCCGTCCTGCCCTGGTATCCCGGATCATTGCTTTTCCCGAGGCCAAAATAATTACAATGCTTTAACTAACATGAAAATTGGAACTTGGAATGTTATGACGGTAAAAAATGACTAACGTATCGACATTTTGACTAAGGAATTCAGACTATTCGAACTGGCCTAATTAGGAGTTTCAGAAGCTCGTATCCCAGGGGTAGGAAGCATGAAATTAGGTGATATAGAATTTGTTTACTCAGGTAGGAAGGATGGGGCACATAGACAAGGAGTAGGGCTCATGATGAATAAGGAAGCTGCTAAGTCTTGTTTAGGCTGGGAAGGTATGAATAGTAGAATACTAATTGCTCATTTTATGAATAAAAGTTCAGGGTATCAGTTATAGTAGTATATGCCCCTGTAGAACCGACTGACGGAGATATCAGTGACGCAGATGAATTTTACTTACAGTTACAGGAGCTAATAGACAGGGTCCCAGGTAGAAATATATTTTTTTTTTTTACTAGGAGATTTTAACGCCCAGGTCCGTAAAAATAGGGATAGATGGTATCCTAGCCTAGGTAAATTTGGTGTAGGAAAAGATAACAGTAATGGCTACAAACTTTTAGCAATTTTTTAGGTATAACAATCTAGTTATAACCAATACGATGTTTGGTCATAAAATGGTCCAGGTTAAAATGGTGTTCACGTGATGGTAAGACAGAAAACCTTATTGACTATGTTATAGTAAACCGAAGACAGGCAGGATCAATACAAGATACAAGGGTATATAGGAATGCTGTTATTGATGTTAAAAGTAAATATCACCATCTAATAGTGTCTAGGGTTAATTTAAAGCATAAATTTTGAAAGGTTAAATACCTTCCGGGATGTTATGGTGCTGGTAGACTCCATGATGAGAATTTGAGAGGAACTTTCCAGGAATATTTGAATGCTAAACTTGAGTTTAAAATTTGACAAAGTGGAAGATGGTTGGAATAATTAAGCTTGTAAAAAGATTATCTGAGTGATAGGTCATATGAAAACAAAAGGAATGTAAAGAAAGTGAAGAAGGCATTAAAATATTAACTAAGGAGGTGTGAAGTGACGGCCATGGATAAAATTTCCGAGCGTCTGGAAGATGCAGCTACACGACATAATAGTAAAATATTGTGCTGGTATGTTAATACCAGCACAGAGGGAATAGTCAGTACGGACTTGTCCCAGTTAAAGATAGGAACGGCGCCACAATTAGCAATAAGGAAAGAGAGATGGGTCGAACATTTTGAGAATTTGTAAAACCGAGATAGAGCTACAGGAAAAGATATAGAGGAAAACAAAAAAGTTTGTGATGCCTCGGATGTGAAGGAAGATTTGTTTTGTGAGGAAGAATTAGTGACAGTACTAAAAGGATAAAAAAAATAATAAGACTCCAGGTGCTGATAGTGTGGTAAATGAGTTTCTTAGATATGGTGGCTCTGAGATTAGAAATAAGCTACTGAAGATTATGAGTTTGATTTTGGAAAAAGGGGAAGTACCTAAAGATATTAGGAAAACCTTAATTAGGCCACTGTATAAGAAAGATGATAAGAGTGAGTTTGGTAATTATCGATGCATTAGTCTGGTCTCTGTGAGTAGCAAATTACATAAAAATATGATTCAAAAATTAGACTGATACTAAAAATCAGTCTAATTTTTTAGACCGAGAGAGGCTGCAGACAAAGTCTTAGGAGAAGAACAGTGCGGTTTTAGAAAAGGTAGAGAATGAGTCGCCTTAATTTTCACTCTTAGGTTAAGAATTGAGAAGTGCCTGTGTTGTCAAACACCTTGGTCCTCAGTTTTAATAGATTATGAGCAAGCGTTCGATTCTGCTGATAGAAGAGCTTTAGCAAAGGTCTTATCCTTGTATGGTATACCAGACGTAAAAGTGATTAGTGCAATGTACGAGAATAACGCTGCTTCGGCTAAGATAGGAAATGAGGTTAGCAGCTTGTTTTATATCAAATCAGGATTTAAGCAGGATTGTGGTCTATCCCCCTTTATAGGGATCATTTTGATGGACTTTGTCTTAAGGAGCACATGCAAAGGCAATGGGAGACCACGGAATCAACTGGGGAGAAAAAAACCCTTGTGGACTTAGATTATATTGATGATTTAAGCATCCTAGATGAAAGTGTGAGCAAAATGAATGAACTTTGCTCGAATAGGTTTGAAAATTAAAATTAAGAAAACTAAGTCACTAAGGCTATGAATAAGTGAAGATGAAAAGGTGACGCTGGGTAACGAAAAGATTGGTCAGGTGGGCAGCTTCACTTACCTTGGTAGCATTATTAGTAAAGATGGTGGGAGCAGTGAAGATGTTAAAAGTAGAATAGCCAAGCGTCAGGGTGTTTTTTAACGGTTAAAGAAAGTTTGGAAAAATGGGAAGATAAGTCTTCGAACCAAAATTAGAACAAAAGAAGCTATAGTGATGACAGTGGTCAAATATGGCTCTGAGTCTGAGGCATGGGTGCTCCGAAAAGCGGATGAAAATTTGCTAGATGTTTTCCAGAGAAATTGCCTACAAATTGTTCTGGGTACCCGGCTGACTGACCGTATTTCAAACAGTAGGCTGTACGAAAAGTGTGGTTCAATCCCGCTTTCTAGGGCTATATGGAAAATTAAGATGGCTAGGGCACGTTGTCCGGATGACGGATGACAGATTGCCAAACATTGTTCTTTCCGGTCAACAGTCGAGGGCTAGACGGAAAGTAGGTCGTCCTCGTCTGGGGTAAGAGGACGTCATAAAGAAAGATTTTAAAGGCAATGGAAACTTCCTGGGAAGGTATAAAAAGGGAGGCTTTGAATAGATTGGGATGGAGGAGGAGCGTGCGTAGCTGTGTTGGCCTCAGGTGGCTTGGTGCTGCGGTGAGTTGTTAGTAGTAGAAGTAGTAGTAGTAGTAGTAAATTAAAAAAAAATATTTTTATCGACTGAAAGTGAGGAGTAATATTAAAAATAAAACCGAACAGAAATCATCCCGTATATGAGGGTGTTGCGCCTCCTTTTCGATACCTTGATCTTGACGCTAAAGTTTGACTGTTTGTCCCAATTTTTTTTTAAACCGCTCCTGAACAACAAGGGCCGTTTAATTAGCGTAGGAAGTTTTTTTTTTAAGTGCTAAAAAACTTCAGCGTGAAGAGCAAGGCATCAAAAAGGGAGGAAACCCCCTCATACGGAATAATTTCTGCTTGTTTTGAGTTTTAATGTTACTTCTTAGTCTCAGTCAAAAAAACGTATTTATTTTATTTAAAAAGAAGCCGGTCTCGAGTACTTTCTGGATTACTTTTTTGAAGCAGCTAAATTTAGGGCAAGGAGTCATAAAGAATTTCAGTTTCAAACTGTCAGGAAACTCAAATTACGATAGTTGACTATAGATTTTTTTTTTTTTTCACCAGTGGATTATAGCTTTCATTTAATCTAAGCTAATCTGTATTTCAAAACAATTCACATTTGACCATATACATAATATACTATGTTGGGTCGTGTACTAAAGGAGAGATAAAGAAAAATATTGCCTATTTCGATAAAATAAAAGTTCAAAATAGGGACAAAATCCTTTTTAATAGACAGTGTATAATAAATTTCGCAAAAAATACCAGATATTCCGGTCACATATACAGTGACCGTCATCAGTAGTAAAACTAAACTTTAGTTTTATTACTGATGACGGTCACTGTATATGTGACCGAAATATCTGGTATTTTTTGTGAAATTTATTATACACTGTCTATTAAAAAGGATTTTATCCCTATTTTGAACTTTTATTTTATCGTCATGGAAAGGCAGTGTGGTCTCTGAAATTATCTTGACTATTTCTGACGTCAGGCATCCATACAACCTAAATTTTTCAATAATTTTCGCCTTCATTATCGCTCTCTCGGATCTTTCTTTATACACTGTAAGCTAATTGGAAAATACCTGTATCAGTGTTTTTTCAAACCTGCAATACAGAAAGAAAGTGTTTGAGTTCTCTTTTCTGTCCCCTTTTGGCCCGAAACTTTTTTTTACATTAGGTTCTGCATTGCCCCAGGGATTTACGGTCAAAAGTTTTGAATTGATCAAATAGAACATGCTCTTCATGCATGTTCTTTTTAAGAACATGTTCTTCAGGCATGTCGACTTTTTTACGCCCTCTTTCACCCTCCCCTCCCAACAAAATGCTTGATCCCCTTAGCCCAACAACAATCCTTGAAAGCTTCAAGCCAATTTAGAAATAAATAGCTATTTGATGTTTTTTTCGGTCCCATTTTCAGACGGGTGACCGTTCCCCATTGACTGAATTTTCTTTGTACATTGAGGTCCACTTGGCCTAGGGAAATAAATATTTTAATTTAAATATACTCAGAAAAAGATTCCAGGATTTTAGGTATGAAAAAGAAATTTCATATACGAGTTTCAAGCCAGTCATAATGACTTTTCGGCTCATTTTTAGAGTGTCAGAATCCCCAGCATAAGTTTCGTTTAATTATGGTCCCCCTTGGTCCAGGAGCTTTCAAGTTAAATTGAATCCCCAGTATAATTTTCGTTTAATTATGGTCCCCCTTGGTCCAGGAGCTTTCAAGTTAATTTGGTCAATTTTAAGCCCTTTTTGGGGGGGAACCAATGTTTTTCAGCTTTTTCTTGTGGATCAGGCCCCTCTTGGCCCAAGGACTTGAAGCTGCCAGTTTCAAACTGATTGGATACACCCTTGATTTTGGCCCGTTTGTGGACTCCCTAATACCTTCCCTCTCTAAACAAAGATGCGTAGTCCTCTCAATAAGGCAAAAATGCTTCGAGGTTTCAAATAAATCTGAAAAAAAGAGCCCTTTTTGGACTAAGACTTTCAGGAGATCTAGGCCCCTAACCCAAACTAAAATTCTTGTTCTATATTTCGGTTCAGTTGACTAGGATCTTCCGGTTGTAGGATTACGCAGAGAGTTTGAAAGTTTATTGGTCCTTTATAGGGTTCCATTTTCAATTAGATCAATACGTTTTCCTTGCCCCCCCCCTTGACTCAAGGACTTTAGGACATAAGCTTTTAGCAAATAAGAAAAAACTTTTTTGATCTTTCACGACTCCGTTTTTTGTTAACCATGCCTCAAAATAAGTAGTTTCTAACATTACATTACCTTTTCTCTGGAATTACAGCAGTAAGTTTCAAAACCGTCAAGGAAAACAATTTTTTGGCCTATTTTCGAGCCCGTTAACACCTTTCTCCTTACAAACAAAATTTGTGGTCTCCCTAGCCGTGGTTAAGATCCTTGAAAGCTTTGAGTTCATTAAAAAATAATGGACCCTTTTCGGATATAAAATTTGGGGGCCCGTCCCCAATTAAAAAGATGTTTGGTACTCTTACGGCTCATTTTTGAAGGAACTTAATTTTCTTTTCGATTTTCCTTGTTGGGGTTCCAATGATCCAAGGCCTTAAGAATAAAATTTTCAAGCAGACCTGGAAAAAAACATTTGGCCCTATTTTGCGCACGATTTTGAGGTCCATGCCCCAAAACTAAAATCTGATTTTGTACGTTAGGACTCTCTTGGCCCATGAACTGACAGTTTCATTAAAAACAGTTTCTAAACTTTCAAACTGTTCAGAAACGTTTTTTTTTTTACCCTTTGTTGGGCTCACTTTGGGGGAGCCATCATTTTTACTCCTCTTCCCTAGAATTTTCTTATAGTAAGGACTTAAGTATATAAAGAGCTGATAGGAAACGAAAGTTCTTTGGCCCTTTTAGGGCCCACTTTAGAAGTACCCGTGCCCAAAAACAGCTCTTTTGTAGATAAGGAACCACTTAGTCCAAGGGCTTACCTTTGTAAGTCTCAAACTTAGCAAAAACAAAAAATTTCTTGGCCTATATCTGGCCTCTAATACCGTCCCCTGGCAACATTTACTATCTGTTTTGCCCCAAGAATAATTGCTGAAAGCTTCGTGCTGGTTGGATACCCAAGACCCAACATACACCCCCCCCCGCCATTCAGTATGAATCCCATCTGTAACAATTCGCAATTTAAGTTTTATCCTTTCCGCAGGGACTGCAAGAGTCATGTCATCCCCAGAGGCATATTCATTGGCCCTTTTGACTATTCGGAACAAATTCACTGTCTCAAAATTATGAATCAATATCATGCTAGTTGCAGGGCAGCCAGTACTTTCAATCCTTAGAAATATTACCAAGACTTGCAATTTCAAATTTAATGAGCCCTCTCTGGAATCTCTAAGACCTCATCTTTTATATGAAGTTGTCTGGTGAATAAAATATGCTTTGAAGGCACGTGGCTCTCCACTGTAATCAGGTTTTGCTTCTAGCGAACTATATTATTCGATTTTTTTCCATAACCTAAATCACATTAAACATTAACCCTTCTTTAAATCAATCAAATTATGAAAAATATATTGAATTTCAAGTGATTTTTCGTACTTCACATTACTATACAAAGGAATCAGCTAATTGTTATTAGGACTATTTTTATTAATATTCATTGTCACTAATATTTGTATTTCTTGCTTAAAGGTTCATCATAGTTGCATTTTTTCGATGGTATGCACAAATTTATACAAGAAAAAACGCCGCAATAATGATACTTTGTATCTGGTTTACAAGCTTTTGTTTCTGTTTGCCAACTTTGGTAGGAAAATGGGGTGAGTTTTTTTTGTGTCTTCATTGATTTTACATGAATAGTGAGGATACATCCTAATTTAACTAAAAAAAAATAGGCACAATAATGTCACTTTGTATTGTAATCACAAGCTAGTGATTGATGCCATATTCAAGTAATTGATACCACAGAGAAACTTTTAAAAATGTGCCATTTTCAAGTGTCAACTCTATCTCTAGGGATTATGCTATCCCTTTCGATGCTGGTTGGGAATTTTAGATACAATAAATCTCGAGAAGTTTTTAATAAGGAACGTTCAACCTAACGCGTCAAGAAAACTCCCATCATGCCATTTTAGATGAATAAATTAAATTATTTTCATGTAAATCAATGTAATTGATTTTCATTTTAACATACTTTAATCATTAAATGAAGAAACAGCTATATTCATAAACAACACACAGTGATATAGAGGGCCACGCAGCACTTCAAAAAGCCATTCCATGAAGAATGTTGAAGCAGTAGTTCTAAGAAGGTACGTTAGAGAGGAAACAGATTTTACCTCCCGAGCTTGAGCAAGTAAAAACGAGCAAAACAAAAAGATGAGTATTAAATGGGGATCTGTTGTGACTTTACTAAAAAAAAATACCAAAGCACAAGAGTGGCAAAACACTTTATGCTAACTGGTTTTCATCGCTAAGCTTGTCCCACACATTTAAGCAACGAGGTTGCTTACAGTAGCCATTATGAATTTAAGGACTTTGCTTTAGAATTAGAAAAAAAAACTGACCATCCAGTGCTAAGGCCCCTTCGAGAGTTGTAACAACTATGATCCATGGGTGACGTTTGCAGAACTACATATCTAAGTATAACTAATCATTAATAAATGTGGATGATTCCGCATCACGTTGATGGGCGTCTTTGGGCTGAATAACCTCTTCCTAGCTAATTTATCTATTATGGATTGCCTCCCCGTAGTAGCATAATATTTGTAGGCATGAATATATAATGAGTCGGAGGTAATAGGCTTGAGACTGTCTGTGCAGGATTTCGACTCTTGTTGATAGAAGAGCATCGCCAAGTGCTGAAAACCATGTTGTGACCAAGATGGGCCCAGGATTGCACAAAGCCTCCATTCATGGAGGTCCCAGGGACTTCTTGCTGTCCGGTTCTAAGCCGGCTTAAGCACTTCGGTGTAGACTTGAGAAGATATGTGATCCCCGTCCTGCACTGGTATCCGGGATCATTGCTTTTCCTGAGGCGAAAATAATTTCAATGATTTAAAGAACATGAAAATTGGAACTTGGAATGTTACGACATTAAAAAATGACTGGGAAGGTATTAATAATAGAATACTAATTGCTCTTTTTATGACTAGAAAGTTCAGGGTATCAGTTATAGTAGTATACGCCCCTGTAGAACCGACTGACGGAGATACTAGTGACTCAGATGAATTTTACTTACAGTTACAGGAGCAAATAGACAAGGTCCCAGGTAGAAATATGATGTTATTACTGGGAGATTTTAACGCCCAGGTTGGTAGAAATAGGGATAGATGGTATCCCAGCCTAGGTAAATTTGGTGTAGGAAAAGAAAACAGTAATGGATACAGACTTTTGCAATTTTGTAGGTATAACAATCTAGTTATAACCAATACGGTGTTTGGTCATAAAATGGCTCATAAGTTAACATGGTATTCACGTGATGGTAATACAGCAAACCTTATTGATTATGTTATAGTAAACCGAAGACTGGCAGGATCAGTACAAGATACTAGGGTATATAGGAGTGCTCTTATTGATGTTAAAAGTAAAGATCACCATCTAGTAGTGTCAAGGGTTAATTTAAAGCTAAAATATCGGAAGGGTAACAACCTCCCGGGAAGTTATGATGTTGGTAGACTCCAGGATGAGAATTTCAGAGAAACTTTCCAGGAACAGTTGAATACTAAATTGAGAGTTTAAAAGTTGACAATGTGGAAGATGGTTGGAATAATTTTGGAAAAATAATTTGTGAAGTTGCTGAAGGTGTATTAGGGAAGAAAGCTAGAACTGCAGCTAAGAATATTAGTGAAAAAGCTTTAAGTTTAATAGAAAGGAGAAAGGACTTGTAAAAGAATTATCTGACTGATAGATCGTATGAAAACAAAAGAAATGTAAAGAAAATGGAGAAAGCATTAAAATATGAACTAAGCAGGTGTGAAGTGGAGGCCATGGATAAAATTGCCGAGGATCTGGAAGATGCAGCTAGACGGCATAATAGTAAAATATTGTACTGGCACGTTAACAAATTGAGAGGGAGTAGTCAATCCGGACTTGTCCCAGTTAAAGATAGGAATGGGGTCGCAATTAGCGATAAGGAAAAAACTAAAGCGAGATGGGCCGAACATTTTGAGAACTTGCTTAACCGAGATAGAGTTGCAGGAAAAGATATAGAGGAAAATGAAAAAGTTTGTGATACCTTGGATGTGAAGGAAGATTTGTTTTGTGAGGAGGAATTAGCAACAGTACTAAAAGGATTAAAGAATAATAAGGCTCCAGGTGCTGATAGGGTGTTTCTTAAATATGGGTTTCTTAATATATGTGTTTCTTGAGTTTCTTAAATATGGTGGCTCTGAGGTTAGAAATAAGTTATTGAAGATTATGAATATAATTTTTGAAAAAGGGGAAGTACCTAACGATTTTAGGAAAACCTTAATTGAGCCACTTTATAAGAAAGGTGATAAAAGTGAGTGTGGTAATTATCGAGGCATTATTCTGGTCTCTGTAGGTAGCAAATTACTTAGTAATATGATACTTTTTAGACTGAGAGATGCCGTAGACAAAGTTTTAAGAGAAGAGCAGTGCGGTTTTAGAAAAGGTAGAGGATGTGTCGACCAAATTTTCACTCTTAGGCTAATAATTGAGAAGTGCCTGAGTTTTCAAACACCTTTGGTCCTCAGTTTTATAGATTATGAGCAAGCGTTCGATTCTGTTGATAGAAGAGCTTTAGTAAAGGTTTTATCCTTGTATGGTGTACCAGACAAATACATTAAAGTGATTAGTGCTATGTACGAGAATAACACTTCTGCGGTTAAGGTAGGAAATGAGGTTAGCAGCTGGTTTTGTATTAAATCAGGAGTTAAGCAGGGTTGTGTTCTATCCCCCTTTATATGGATTATTTTGATGGACTTTGTTTTAAGGAGCACAGGAAAGGCAATGGGAGACCACGGAATCAAATGGGGTGTAAAAAGTCTCCTAGACTTGGATTATGCTGATGATTTAAGCATCCTAGAAGAAAGTATGAGCAAAATGAATGAAGTTTTAGAGATTTTGCGAGTTCAGGGTGCTAGAATTGGTTTGAAAATTAATGTTAGGGAGACTAAGTCACTAAGGCTAGGAATAAGTGAAGATGAAAAGGTGACGTTGGGTAATGAAAAGATTGATCAGGTGGGCAGCTTCACTTACCTTGGTAGTATTATTAGTAAAGATGGTGGGAGCAGTGAAGATGTTAAAAATAGAATAGCCAAGGCTCTGGGTGTTTTTCACAGTTAAAAAAAGTCTGGAAGAATAGGAAGATAAGTCTGCAAACCAAGATTAGAATATTAGAAGCTACAGTGATTACAGTGGTCAAATATGGCTCTGAAGCATGGACGCTCCGAAAGGCGGATGAATATTTGCTAGATGTTTTCCAGAGAAATTGCTTAAGTAGTGTTCTGGGTACCTGGCTGACTGACCGTATTTCAAACAATAGGCTATACGAAAAATGTGGTTCAATACCGCTCTCTAGAGCTATAATGAAAGAAAGGTTGCGGTGATTAGGGCACTTTGTGCGGATGAAGGATGACAGATTGCCGAAGATTGTTCTTTTCGGCCAACCATCTAGGGCTAAATAAAGCAGGTCGCCCCGTCTAGGGTGGGAGGACGTCATAAAGAAAGATTTAAAGGAAATGGGAACTTCGTGGGCGGGTGTAAAAAGGGAGGCTTTGAATAGATTGGGGTAGAGGAGGAGCGTGCGTAGCTGTGTTGGCCTCAGGCGGCTTGATGCTGCGGTGAGTTGTTAGTAGTAGTAGTAGTAGTTTGCAGATGCGTTTTGAATTTTTTTTTTGCTCATTATTTGTAATATCAACATGTGATTAGAGAACTTCTGAAATAATTTCTGTTTGTAATGAAGTAGTTGTCAAACTCAGCATCCGCATTGTTTTTGTTTTTACCAGTGTGAAGACTGTGAGCTATTTACTGCGATTAATGAACATCCATGAAACGGTTCATTATCGAATCTTTTATTTCCTAGTGTTCGGTTCCTTTTCAAATATAAAAGAGTGCATGTCTTATTCCTCACTTTTCATGGCATGAAACTACTAAAATATATTAAACATTAAATCGAAAATTTTAGAAACAAATTGGAAATCAAAACTTCGGTTTCAAAATAAGGATTTTCAGTATTATCATAGGCAGTGCAATAGCGCTGACTAAGTAAAGAACGACGTTGGCACAATGTATTATTTATTTTTTGCGTGTTTTTTTTTTTTTTTTTGTTCTAAACCAGGGCACTTCGCATGGAAGGAGTTGTTGTAGAAACTTTGAAAAGAGCCAATTCGATTGTAAATTGAGAGGGATAATGCCCTTTTCAATAGTCGAAAGTGATTGGAGGGCAACCAGTCCCCCTCCCACGTCCATCATTTCCCCAGACACATTTAGTTAAAATTTTGAGATAGCTATTTGTTCAGCATAGCTAAAACGTCCGGAAATTATGACTTCGGAGGAGGCTTAATGGATTGGCAATCAGAAGCTCTAGTGCCCTTTTTAAGAGTCAGAATGATTGGAGGGCAGCTAACCCCCCACACGTCGGGTTTTCCCCGAAATACATCCAATAGATATTTTGAGATAGCCATTCTATTCAAAATATTCCAAAGATCATATAACAAGGCTTTTGAGGTTGAATCAAACCTTCAGAGCCTAGGGGCAAGGATTGTAAGTTATGCCCTGGGGGCATTCAAGTGGGAGGGATGGTTGTATCAGCTTTAGAGGAGGCTCATTTGGTTGAAAATTGGAGGTTCTAGTTCCCTTTTAAGAGTCAAAAGTAATGGACATGAGTAGGGCTCACAACCCCTATGCCTTCCTAAGGAAAGAACATAATTTGCACTTTACTGAAAGAAATTTTTTAATGCTTTCACTTTTGTAGCTTTTATAAATAAAAAATTATTAAGATTTCAAGGAATAAATATCACCATAGGTGTATTAAACTGACAATGCATATTCGTTTGTATTGCTTTTACTGCAACTACTGTTCCTGCTACTACAACTATTGCTATGATACTAGTACAATTAAGGCTACGCGTATGAAGGTGAAAATTAACAAAATACTGAGAGGTAATTTGAACTAAATCAAAACATACTATGTGCATGCAGAATTTCGAAAGGACTTATCTTAAGAATGAATTTTGGTATTAAGTTGGAACTTTCAGAGAAAACTTAAAGGGGAAGAAGATCAATTGCCATAAAAGTAATATATGCATGTCACTACTAACACTACTGCCACTGCTACTTTTACTAATACCACTACTGCTACTAAACTACTCTAACTCATACTTCAATTAAAACAACTTGTAACGCTTAGAGTATTAAGATAAAAAGGGCGTTAAAAGTGGGTCAAAGGGGCATATCGGCAATATTTTTGGAACAGCTTGCTGTGTCAGGTGAAACTTCTGGGTATCACGTAAGGGATGTTCAACTGACCAAAATGCAACATTTACATGCTACTACCATTATTAATACTGCTGCTACTACTGTTACTATTACTACTGATACAAAACTAATATTGCAACTACTTCTCCTACTACCACCGCAACTACTGTGATACTAGTACTATTGAGGCTAAATCTATGAAGGCGAGATCTGAGAAAATATTTATGGCAAGTTCGAACTAACAAAAACACGCTTCGTGCATTTAGATAGTGAGAAGACCTTATCTTAAGAATTGATTTGTTTTCAAGTTGGGACTCTCAGAGGATGCTTAAAGGGGAAGAATAATTGAACAAAAGGGAATATTTGCACGCTACTACTAATACTACTTCCACTAGTACATTTACTAGTTTTACTACTACTATTACTATTGCTCAAACTACTACCTCTTTTGCAACTATTTGTAATGGTAAGAGCAATTAGATGAAAATTTCAAGAAGTATATGAATATACAGGTTAATAAAAAGATATATTGATAGTGTCATAGCAATAGCTGATTGTATTAAGTTGAGTACTGTACTACTGTTGAGCTCAGTACTCCTATGACTACTATTACGACTTTGCCTAACAGTATGAAGGTGAAATTTACAGGGAATTTCGAAGAAGGTAAACTGTATCACAACACGCAACCTGTATGCAGGTTGTCAAAAGGGCATATCAGCACTCTCTTTGTAACAGTGTTGCCTATGAAGATAAAACTTACAAGGATTGTTATGGGGGATGTTCCAAAAGACATTATTTGCATCATAAAACAACTGCTTCTACTCCTACAACTATTTCTACTGCTACTATTATTATTACCGCTACTAAAGATAATACTTCTACTATTAATTCTACTGCTACTACTACCATCGCTACTACTATAACAATCGGTGCTACTACCGTTGCTAAATCTAAAGGTATTAAGTAACGCGAAAATTTTGGGCAATAATGAAAATGTATTGATCTAAATCGAAACAAACTATGCTCACATAGGTTGTCAAAAGGACGGATCAGCAATGCTTCAGGAGTGGTTGATGATATTAAATTGAAACTTACATTTTTGTTGAAGGAGATGCTGAAGAAAACCAAAGGTAATATGTGCATATTGCTACTAATGCTACTGCTGCTACTACAACCATTGCTACTGCACAAACTAAGGGTATTAAGGCGAAGCTTTCAAGGAGTATTTAGGCGTATGCTAAACTAAATGAAAACAAACTATGATCATGTATATTGTCAAAAGGGTGACAAAGCAATATCTCGATAACAGATTAAATTATTAAGTTGGACTTCTCAGGGCAAGTTGTGGCGGATTTTGAACTAGCCAGAAGATACTATGTGTGTACTTTGAATAATACTTCCACGGTTAAAGTAACTAATGACCCTTAAGAGCATAAGGTTAAAATATTTAAGGATCGTTTAGGGGAGTTTCAGTTAAACGATAAAACTATATGCATGCAGGTATTAAAAGGGCATCTAAGCAATATCCAAGGTAGCGCTGCTGTATCATAGCTAGTAATATCAATGAAGTTCTTAAAGGAGCTAATTCAATTCGAAATTATAAGTTCTAGTGTCCTTTTTAAGAGTTAAATGTACACGTTCATACAAACGAATTTGCATTGTCAGTTTAATACACATATGCTGATATTTATTCATTCTAGTCTTAAAAAATTATGATTTATAAAAGTTAAAAAAGTGAAAATATTTAAAATACATTTGTTCTGTAAAGTACAAATTATATACTGGCCTTGAGAAGGCATTGGGTTTGTGAGCCCTACTCATATTAGTTTCTGCTCGTTTTGAATTTGACTCTTTTATTTATTGTAATTTCTGTTCGTTTTGGTTTTAATTTATTTACTGATGCTGATTGTGGTACTTTTGTTCTTGGTAAATTATTTGATTTTTTTGCTCAATTTTTGTTTAATGAGCTCTTTACTTTTCTTTGGAAAACTTAATTAAAGTTCTTCAAACTAATTACCATTATATGAACTAATTAAAAATACACAGCTATTCTTAATTTTTTCCAGTACTATTATGTCTCAGGCTGAAACACTAAAATCACACTTCCTTACAGTCTTGGTAAAACCACTTTTTTGTCCTCCTCCTCCCATCAAGCCACTGCCTTGGTTTCTAAATCATACTTGTAAAACTATGGTAAAAATCTGGTAAATAATTTTGGTAAAACTATGGCCGAAACGACTCAGCCCGAGTTGAAAACTGTTTTTGTTTGCAAAACAATTTAACTTTACAAGTGTCGAAGAACAAAAAATAAAAAATATAAATAATAGAAAACAATAATTTACAATGTCTTTAAGTTGTAGTCTTTCTTACTGTTACTATGTTAAAGGTCGGTTTGGACTGGACTCCAACATGCATTACTGCTCAATTGTTCCAGATGAAAACAACAGAAGTTCAAAGGCTGCTTTGATTACTGCTGGTTTCCTAGTCCCATGCATTACTATCGTTGTTTCGTATGGAGGTATATTTTTGGTTGTCCATAGGTAAGAGCTTATTCCTCAGCTTAAAATATTTTTATCGGTATTGATAAGAGCTTCAACCAGGTATACAGCAGAAAGCTCCTGGGGTGTCCCTCTACTTTTAAAATTTCAGATATTCCAATAGTACTTTCAATAACTTTGTGTGTTTTCAGAAAATTCACCTATTTTGTTTTTTTTAAGTCGCCCTTTCTCCCCAAAACAAAATGCAAAGCAACGAAGGAAAATAAAGTGACAGACAAGCTATAGTTTGCTCGATACAAAGTAGTTACCGCTTAACGATTAAAGTTCTCATAGGTCATCAAAAGCCTGTCATGATATTTTCTACCTTAGCTTTTATAATAGTTCTCATCGTGTCCAAAAAGGCTTACAGATATTCATCCATGTTTTGCCAAAAAAAAAAATATATAATAAACTAAAATCTGAAGACTTATGGGGCGTAAACATATTGTGTAGGGGTTTGTGTAATGAACAAATTTGTTTATGGGCAAAGCCGAATTATGAGTAAAAATTATATATTTAGCTTATAGCCTTTCCAAAAGTTGGGATGGCTAGGGCACATTTTACGAGTGAAAAATGACAGATTGTCAAAGATTATAGTTTTTTTTTTCTTTTTTTTGCGGTTTTTTTTTTGGTCGTCCCCGAAGATGTAATAAGGAAGAAATTAAAAAAATTGGAATTGCAGGAGGGTGTTAAAGAGTGAAGCTTTGAATAGATTGGGGTGGAGAAGGAGCGTGCACAGCTGTCCTTCCATCAGGCAGCTTGGTGTTGCAGCGAGTTTCTAGTAGTAGTAGTAGTAGTAGTACTAGTAAAAACTAACACAAATTGCCAGATAAACAAATGATTAACCATCCAGTAAATTATTGTGTCCTAAGGACACACTGTATTAGAAAGCTTTTGTTACAGCTAAATGATTTTTGAGGGATAGTAGTTTGCTTATAACCTAGCCCTTAATTGTTACTTTGCCAAAACTAGGTTTTTTTCTCATGAAGTTAAAAAACAAAATTAAAATTAGAAGGTTATAACGCTTAGAGTGGGGAGCTGTATGTTGGTAAGCTGTGTGGGATTGAAATTGTGGCTGGGGAGCCGTGCGGTAGGAATTTTTATGAAGGATGTCGTTTGGGTAGGAAGTTGAAAGGTTGAGATCTGTTTGGCCTTCATGTAGTCTAGAACAAAAGCTAAGGTTGAATATTTATATAAGGAAATTATAACATCTTTAATATAAAAGGAAGGAGGGGAAAAATGCGGGGAATTTTTACCAAACTAACTTTAATATAGTTAGTTTGATTGTCCTAGGTGATGGGATGGAAAACAGGATTTATTGTTTTGTCCTAGGTGATGGGATGAATGAGTAAGGTCTAGACCTTGTTCAAGTGCTCATTTATCTTAGTTACTAAGACAAATGATAAAATCTTAGTTTTCTTGATAAAATCTTAGTTTTCATGTTTTGTTTTTGTTTTGTCTACTCTTTTTGGTAATATTTCTAAAAAGTTCAGTTATTTCCACTTAAACAGTGTTTTCTTGGATATGAAGTTGGCCAAAAATTCAAACGAAACAACTCATACAGTTGGTTCAAAATCAAATTAGTGCGTGTATTAAAATCCCAAGGAGACAGTCTGCAAATAAAGAAACATATGCTGCCGCGCGTTCACTTATATTTTCATTCATATGGCTTTTTCATTCAATGACACACGCGTCTGCTTCCCTACGTATGTGCCCTTGTTCTTACAGTTGATCCACATGACAAGATCATCAAGCAAAGTCAAGAGAGATGATATAGGTCATGGAGATAGCATGTCACCGACATAGAGCCAACTGGGGCGTATGGAATCCATGTTTTGTTTTTTCCCTAGTTGGATGACAATGGAATTAGCCGGAAGGGTATTACTATCTTCAATTAGCATGTGTTTTTTGGCCTATGAAGAAGACCTTCTATCTCCTTGGGAAAAAAGCCTTAGGCGTTTTTTAAAGCCTAGATAATCAATAACTATACCCATTTCACGAAGAAATCAGGCAAGTTATAGTTTTAGTTAGTTAGTTTATATTTATAGTATAGTTTTCGCTCATTCGGTGTTTTGTTTTCCTCAGCATTCTAATGATTTGACCTTAGAGCTGGTGACATCGCTGCAACGTCTCTTAAAGTGAGCCTTTTTATCCGTTGGTAACTGTGTTTCTGTCTCAGTTCATTATTTACTGTGGAAGAAAAATCTGGTATTTTCCCCCTTAAATAATCTCGTATACACTGTGTGATTGAATTAACTTGACTTTTGTCAAAGTAAACCATATTATCTTGACACCGACCAATCAATAAAATTGTGCTTACAAAAGATTTTCTTTTTTCAAGGTCTGAAAATCGCATGCGATCCCATAGAAAATCTGTTCCAGCGTTGATTCCAGACTCCGGCGAACACCATTTAGGTCTTTCCCAAGCAGAGTTGAAAGTCACCAAAATGGTGTTAGCTGTGTTCCTATCATTCCTATCTTGTTATCTGCCAAATAATATAGTCAAAGTAATAGACGAGAAAGCTGAATATGCTAGTAAGTATTCAAGCAACAATTTCATAATTTGTATTCTGGACCCATCAAAAAAGAATTGTAATTCCCAATAAACTTTAATTTTAATTCAAAATCAGGGAGAGAAAGAGAATGAATGAAACGATTTAATTGGTAAATCAAGGCCTAAAAATCCTCAAAGAGAAACAAAACTTGACAAAAATTCTCTATTACGATCATAATATCCTAAATCCTGTAAGGATATTTTTTATTTTTTCTCTTTCTTTATTGCCACCTTAGACGCATGGCATAAACGTGAGATGTCAAATTTCGAAAAGCTTCAATTGCGGATTTGACTTCATTTTTTTCATTGCAACAATCTCAAGATGGACAAATTCCGCTTTAATCTAAGGATGTTTATAGAAAAGTTCTGCTTAAATTTGTAAACAAAAATATATTCGGAGTGTAGGTGCTTTAGAGTTGTGAAATGTGAAGTTTTAAGGTTGGGAGTTAAAGGATGTAAAATTGTGTAGACAGAAATTTGTATAAAGCTTTACCTATTAACTGGTAATTGAAAATTATGTCAGCTTACTATAGATTTCGCTGATGTGTCATATTTGGTGACAGATTTTTATTTATATTGAGATAAAAATTGATGATTGGAATAGAATTAACATACACATAAATCGGAAATCTTAGACGTTGTCAGTTTTTGTATATTTCAGTAGTTATTACTTCTTAGGGGGGGGGCACATATTTTGGGGGTTTTCCTGTTGAATTAGAGGCACTATTAGTATTTCCAGATTCTAATTTGGATGTTAATCTGTGCAACCAAAACAAGATATTTGGGGGTTTTCCTGTTGAATTAGAAGCACTATTAGTATTCCCAGATTCTAATTTGGATGTTAACCTGTGCAACCAAAACTAGAATCTTAAACTTGATAGACAGAATAATCGTAAACAAGGTTACTACTTTGGTTACTGTTTCAAAGGTTACTATTTCAAGGTTACTATTTCAAACCAAAAGGGCTATTAGAAGTTTGAATTTCCTTTCAAATGAGCCTTTTCAAATGAATTTCTGTAACCAGGACTGTCAAATCCAATACTTGTAGCTTTTGTCAAGATCACACCCTTTCTAGGAGTATCCTCAACCTTGTCTAAATGTATGCAAATACTCTTATACTAAGAACCATTGATGGGTGAGCTTAAGCTTAATTAATTTTAGATGTTGGCGATAACTTAAAAAACAAATTTTTTATGCAAGTTTTGTCTACAAACTACCTTTTTTCTGAGTCTCGGTTACTATTGACATTTTCACTGATAGTTGGTTAACATGAACGGTCTCATTTAATGAATGAAGAGGATTCCACACTTTAAAATCATTTTACGAGCCTCAACGTCAGCTGGCCGTCTCAAAGACAAACGGCCCATTGAAAAATTCTTCCAGGGAGCTAGGCACTAACGAGAGCTATTGCGAGTTTGTAGGTTAACTAGGAAATTTGATTTAAAAGATAATAAAATTTTCCGTACCATGTGTTGGCAAGGTTTTCAATCAAAACAGATAGCACCATAGGGGGCTTCCAAAGCTGGTGAAATGATATTTCCTTTTTGCTGATTTTTTGGCGTTTTTGTAGCAGGTAGGCTTAAACTAGAGAATTTTTTTGGTACTGCCATTTCCTGGACTTTAAAAAGAAAATTCTAACCTGTTTAATCTTTAAAAAAAATCACACTTTCTAACGATGTAAGTTTCGTCAAAACAGAATATTTCTATTTGGGGCAAAAAAACAGGATATGTTGTCAGGTTTCTCTAAGATTTCTGGGAAAGTAGGTATCGGCTTTTAGTTGTCTGTTATTTATTCAGCTTGCTATAGCTTGCTAATTCATAATTCCTGATTTTGAATATTCGCTATTAATCAATTTTGAAAAAATATAAAAGAAATATAAATTCACTTGGATTTTATTAATTTTATGCTTCTTCTTTCACTTCTTTCACTTCTTCTTCTTTCATATGCCTCTTTCGGTGACATTGTTGTCAGTTTAAGCACGACATTCATAAACAACAATCGTGTATTATTGACCAACGTTCTAGTTGCTTTGTTGATGAGCAGCCCACAATTGTAGTCGTTGTTTGTCAAACTTTGGGAAATTTCTAGGCGGAACAATCATAGGGAAAATTTATTTTTGTCTAAGGAATTTAGAAGAGAAAAAACTTTTATTGCAGTAAAGGATGTTATATGTATTACTAGCTTGATCTTCTACCTTAACTAAGATGGGAAGGTACTTCCTTTGGAATTATATCCCCTTTTCCCCCCCAAAGGGCACTGACCTTTGATGAATTTTGTTGCATAAAAGCGAAATTTCAGAGTTTGATCTACAGTGAAAAGCTATTTAAACAGCGAACATTATCACAGTCAACGTTGCCACCCCTTGTAAAATTTTACTAGATCTTGTAAAAAGCACATCCACCTTGTAAATCTAGTAAATGGGGGTCAGATCTAGTAAAATCGAACAAATCTAGTAAATATTTGCCAAAATCTAGTAAATTTTTTTGCCCTCTCATCTGAAAGCATTTTGTTGGGAAAACGTACCGGAGGCGGTTGACTGTTGTCTCACTCTTCCTATGAAATTAATTCTGTGGTCCCAAAACACGACAAACTGCTTAAGTCCTTTGGCGTGAAATTCTACAATTTCGAAATCTGTTTTTTGAATCAAGATCTGGGCTTATCGCATTTGAATTTTTCATTTTATAATTACAGTAGTTAGGCAATTAGTGAGAAGTAACAATTTTATGTCTATGATAGCAACTTTCCTCTCAGAACTAGCAATTTTTCTTAACAGTAAAAAAATTTTCTAATAGCACCAACTTTTCCGTCAAAGATAACAAATTTCTCTTAAAAGTAATAATTTTTGTCAATGATAACAACTTTTTTGTTAGAAGTAGAAGATTTTATGTCAAAGATAAGAAATTTTTCATAGGAGTAACAATTTTTTCGTTTACGATAACAAGTTTTCTTTCAGAAGTAGCAAGTTTTTCTTAACACTAACAAATTTTCTCATCGAAGTAACAGCTTTTTCCTTAATACTAACAAACTTTTACTTAACACACTCAAATTTCTCTTAGAAGTAACAGGTATTTTCTTAACAGTAAATTTTTTTTTTAATAGCACCAACCTTTCCGTCAATGATAACCAATTTCTCTTAAAAGTAACAATTTTTTGTCAATGATAACAAGTAACATGTTTTCATTCAAAGATACTAAATTTTTCTTAAAAGTAACTTTTTTTCGTTATGATAACAAGTTGTCTACCAGAAGTAGCAAGCTTTCCTTAACACTAACAATTTTTTTCTTCGAAGTATCAACTTTTCCTTAATACTAACAAACTTTTGCCTAACACTATCAAATTTCTCTTAGAAGTAACATATTTTCACCGGTGATAACACGTTTTCTGTTTGAATCGTTTTTGAACAATACCGGGAAATCCAGCTCTCTCCATAGAAAATTCCGGTACTCGTGTATTATACGCCACTCACTCTATGTGTAAAACTCGAGTACAAACCGGTTTCATCATTACTTAAAAATTGGGCTACATGTTTACACATTAGGGGGATGGGTAAAGTATAGTGGGCTTGCATGCAAAATATGTTGGGTACAATTCTTCTGTATATTATGAAGTAAGAATTGTTTTCTGACTTTAAACTGTCCAAATACTTTACCCCCCCCCCTTATGTACAAATATATAGCCCAAATTATATATTTCTCATCTATTTTGTCACTCATCTTTGTCTTGTTTCGTGCTAAGCTGAAAGAAACTAACGAAGAAACCAGTTTGCTCTCGGGTTTTACAAAGCGTAAACTTGAGTGAGTGGCGTAAAATACACAAGTAACAAAATTACTTCCCCCTACGGAAAATGACAAAAAAAGCAAATAAAATTCTCAAATTTGGAAAGCCTTATTTTCCGGGGGGAGGTATTTTCCGTGTGGGGGGGGGGTATTTTCCGCGGGGGTAAACGCCGGCCACCGTTATTGTCATCCCTGGAAGCATGTTTATGGGACCTTTCGACTATTTTGGAAAAGTTAATATTCAGAAATTTTGATCTCCAATGCCAAAGGAGGGCCAGTAGGGGCAAGAAAAGTCACAGAAGGGAGGTTCATCACTTTTTACCCTTAAAAGTACTAGAACATTCCAGGCTAGAAGAAACTATTTGGACCTAATGAATAACTGGGAACACATTTCCTACATATTTGAAGGCAAATAAGCCGAATGGCCAAAAGAAATCAAATTAAGATGTCGCACAAGCAGAAAAAATGCGCACTAGCTACATTTTAGTTTTGTTTTTACTTTGATGACAAAAAGTATTTACTAGCTTTCTCACGCCAATGCGCGTGTCGCGGCGAAAGCCGTGACACGCGCACTATTTTGGCAACATCTAGTAAAACGGATGCCAATCTAGTGAACTTTTTCGCCAAAAACTAGTAAATCCCAAATGCTCCGAGTGGCAACGCTCACAGTAAATACTTGTGTAATGTAAAAATAGCAAACAAAGTTTAATTAACCTTGAAAATGTTACCGTTTGTTTCCAAAAATAATAAAAATTCGCATTCTCACAGAAATTAATGTTGATTGACGATTGTAGATAAAAAAAAAATTGTTAGTGCAACTGTTGGTCAACAATGGATTAACTAGAAAGGACCTTCTCCTGCACAATTTGTTTATTTTGTTCGATTAATAAACCTTAGCCTTCATAGAAGTGTGCTACAACGAAAAAAAATGTATATACGATGTGCTTCACAAAGCAAACAGCCTTGAAAGAAGTTGCTGCTGTCGTGTGTGAGATTAAACGTTAAACAAAGGTTTTTACTAGGTACACTCGGATTACCTAGTACTATAGAATACTAATGACAAAAGTGATTCCTTGTTTACAATTTACTATTTAGGGAATCAGATTATAACCACATTATTCCTGAGGGCACATATTAAAGAGAATCCGAAGTGGAAAGATGATAGTAAAGGTAAATAGCATGGATCAAAGGAATAACCGGGCGCATGCAGTAAAAATTGAATTTTATTAAGCGATGAATAGTGTAGGCAAGAGCTTTAGCGGTCCCATACATTTTTCTAGAACTAGGACTAAGGGACTTAATATTATTTTTTCTATGCCATGTTCCTTTATTCTGAAATTTTACGCTTCTCATGTGTTTCTGATCCTACCAAGCATGGTTTGACTGTAAATTTATAGACACCAGATAATTCAGAATAAGTATTGTACAAGCAAGCTGGTAAACAACCAAAAATCATCTTACAAGAATATTGGCACAGAGCCAGTTAAAATAAAATCACGTTCCCTTCCCTTTGTGTCTTTTTGACACATTCGGTCGCATATATTTTTGTGCAGCTAGCAGCAAGGGACTTAAATTTTTTCCCATGTCAGATTTCTTTAAAATATTCTACAATTTTGCGCTTTATTTCTTAAGCGAGCTGGTAAACAGCCAAAAGACATCTCACAAAGTGGCAGAGAGCCAGGTAAAATAAGATCTCAACGCCATTCCTATGTGCGTCCTTGGCATGAGCCACGGCAGAAAACACAGATAAATATGATGGAACTAGATACTACCTGTTGCCTGAAATAAAAGTAGAGCTTTTATTAATAGATTAAAAGCATAAATCAAGATGAGCGACAAAGACTTCTCCAGTGCTAGGAGAAAAGGTAAAGGAATAATTTTTTGCCAATATGATTAAGCACATACGCAAAGGTGCAGACCTGCACCCTCCCCTCCGAAATTCTAATTTTTCAAGACTTATTAGTACTTCATAGAAACAGTCATTGAATTATGCGTCCATTTTAAGGTGATGAATTATAAACTGTATTAAAAAAATTTGTTTCGAAAATTGAAAAACGTTTTTAAATATTCAAAAAAATTCTGTGTACATGCCTGAGTATTATATTTACTTTCAATATTCTGAATCTGGTACCTTTTGGGCGCCCTTAGCATGTCAAACAGCGAAAATATCGTTGCAAAGGATTTAAAATGACTAAGATCTTTTCTGAGACTGCGATAGTTTCCATGCCTCTTGCACTTACAGTAAAGAAGCAACCAAACAAACCCTAAAGAAAACCTATCATAAGGGATAGATTACAAGCTCCTATCCCTTCTATGGAAATTACAAGCTCCTATTTACAAAAATCGTGGAATTTTGGGGATTGTAGAATGAGCATCCCCCTCCCTAATACACAGAATAACTTCAGTTCGTTTTAAGTTTCAATGTTGTCCTTTGCTTATACTTAAGAAATTTTTTTTTTTCTTAATTCAATCACGTACAGACAATATTGAAGAAAAACCGCTCATTTAGAAGTTAAACAGAAACAAACCCGAATATGTTTCATTTTTGTTGTGTGTGTTGTCAAGTGACCTGAAATAAAACGTTAAAAGAGTTTATTATATTATTAGATGATTTTATAATTACGACATCTTACTTTTTGTCTGAGTCATCGCCGTTTGATATGCGTATCTCAACATCCCTTACGGATTATTCCATTTTATTCCTTCAGGTAAAGTGATTTTCATCTGAAATTATTAGCCAATAAACTTGTACCAAGCCCTACAGCATCGGTTGTATAATTTTCATCTAGACCGCTCCCCTTTTTGGGTTCCTTTCTTCCCTTTCTCAAAAATTTGGCAAATTTTTAAGACTCAAAGATCTTGATGGGTAACTTTAAAATCAATGAATTCTACATATTTTGAATAAGCCTAACAAATGAATTCTTTTGATGGATATATTGTAGTTAATACTCCTTTGGTTACTATTAGCACGAATTGCTACTTATTTGTAGTTCGTTACGACAAACTCTTTGATATGACTTTATTTTTTGTCGTTTTAGGTTTTAATATTAGGCTAGTCTGAAATTTCGTTAACAAAAAAAAATTTAGATAAAGTTCTATTCAGCTTTAGTTATTTTTCCATAACTTTAAAATATTTTCTATTTGAGAACTAAAATTTTAAATTAAAATTTAGTTTTAAGGCAAAATGTGAATATTTTTCAAAATTTGTTTCAGTTTCATAGAGTAGAATTTTTTTTATGATTTTTTGGTATTCTGGAAGTCAAGCCTTTCCAATCTCAGTCTTGTGCACCCTTGAATTGAAACGTATTGTATTCCGTCTTCCTATTGATAGAATACTTTCGTGTTGTATTTTGTTCAAACTGTTTTTTGGTTTAGATCATGTCTACGTTACTTATAATAATATGTCTGCATTATTGTCTTAACCAAAATAAGCTTGATGTCTTTTTAGAAAAGAAGTTTATGTTTTTTGAATAGCTTTTTCTTGAATGGAGTTTTTAAAGTATCCAGCGAAAAGCTTTTATGCTGAACATAGGATATGCGAATATATTATTAGAAGAGTTTAATTAAATTTTTGTGAAAATCTTCGTAAAAAACGATTTACTATTTTAAGATAAGAATGAAATTATTGCAGAAATATAAACAAAGAAACAGCGTTGTTGATATTATATGGTAGGTACTTCAATTGGGAGGAGAAGCAGGGGGACAAATGGCTTCATCCCTATATCCTCCTTGATTCTAAAAACTACTCTGTTTTTGGTATCTTGATTGAAAATGAAATTGGACAACAACAAAACTTCCCACCTCGTCAGATTTTGAAAATTACATATTCCCTCTCAACTTTTATTTGTGGACATTAGAGACCAATGGTCAAGGACAGTCATAACGGGATCTTACAACAAGGAACACAGGCTACCGTCGGACAGCTTTGAGTCAAGACGCGAAGCAGTGAAGCTGCCAAGCCTGAAAAAGGTAGACTGGCGTGATAGACAAAGTTTGAGATTTTGAACAATTTTGATTGGTTTGCTTGGGATTAATCGTCTGAAATTATTAACATGTGTTTTAGATTGCTTTGGAAGTACTGGCCAATTGGGGGCTATCACATTTCTTGAAATCTGGTAAGCGAGAAGGAAAAAAAATTCAAGGAAATTTCATCCTGGAAACGACAAACTAATAAAGCCTGCCATTGAGGCAAAGATAGAGAGTAAGGAAAGTAGAAGTAAAAAGATATAGGAATGCTCGTTTATTTTACTTCAGTAACGGTACATATCCAATGTTTGTAAATTGGGGGGGGGGGGACTAAGCAACATCTTATGAAAATATACTCTCTAGAAATCACAGAAAATTGGATGTTTTATAGAATAATTTCTTATTCAAAGACGAAAAACAGTCTAAAAATAGTCTATAATACCTGTATGTTTCTTAGTTTTAATTATTGCAATTCCTATTTTAGACCTTCATGTTATTTCATCCGTGTTATTATATTGCTCCTGCTGCATAAATCCTTTTATATATCCATGTATCCATCAAGACTACAGACGAGCCTACAGTAAAATGCTTGGTTCTGCGATTTGTTTCAAAAGAAGAAAACGTAAGTTTGATATCAACCGCCCCTTGTTGCTATTATCCTTTAGTCTTTCCTGGTGCTTCCACCATCTCTGAATTTTTTCAGGGTTTCCAAGAATTTCTACAAAGAAAATTCGTTTCTCCTAAATATCTTCAAAATTATTTTTTGCAGATACACGAAATTCAAATCGTTAATTTCTTAACTTTAATTTTTAGGGTGACTTTGGAGAAGACCATAGGGGAATTAGGGGAAACTCCACAAAATTCGGGGACAGAAAACTCCCTGGTCCTCCCATCCTTATTGGCAAATGCCATGATTTAGGATGAAGGTGTAAAAGGAGATGTAACTTGAAGTTTTAGTCTGAATTAGAAAATCAGATTGAGACTTGCCGTATCGACCACAGTTTCTCTGATTTTTTTTCTTATAGCAAATTTTTTGGACCCTAAAACGAGTTTAGCTGTTTAAGAAGGGCTCTATTACAGTTTAGTTTATTTGCATAATGGAGCTTTTAGTTCAAAATGTAAGAATTATTAAACTTACGGTTTTAAGTATCTAAGCCTTCACACCAAACTACTTTCCCGTCAGAATGACGCAAGCGAAAACTCCATAAGAGTTCTCTTTTTCCTTTGTTAGTGGGTCTTTTTTACCATTTGATAGTGGACTTAAAAAGTTTCAACATGACAGAACTACAACATCTAAACATACCAAATGGAATCGGTAATTTATCGTAAATAATTTCTTTTTTTAACAGATATTCAGATTTTTTTTTCTTCAAGATCCACCATTTTTACATCTCTGTTGCTGTAAAGTCGAACAAATTTTAACTCTGTCTTATAAGTGGTTTCTTTACGTTACCAAATGCTAAGCTTGATAGTGAGCTCTTTAACAATCTGCAAAATGGGCAACCTGAAGAGGAAATACAAGCAAAACATTTGGTCTGTAGTGTTTCAAAAATTCAACCGTGGTTTTGAATTCATAGATAACTTTTGGGAGAACTTTGGTATTCAATAAAGAAAGTATCAGCGAGACAATACTGCAAATGGTAAAAATAAAAGAGTACATTAAGCCAGTAAATACTCCTTCTTCTTCTTCTATTTAACAGCAGGCGGGCTTTTCAGTGATACTATTTAGCCCTTTTCCTTTTGCTTCACTCTGAAATTTTCAAAACAAAAAGCTCCTTACAAAAAGCTCTGAAATTTATGTTTTCCTTCATTTCTGATTCTCAGAAAGAAGAAATCAAAACAAAGAGAGCTGAAACTTACAGAACAAATTGTCTTTTATTTTGTGTTACATAACTACAGGTAGCATATCTGTATTACGAAATTACTTTGTAGTAAAAAATGACTTTCCAAGGAGGGAGAATTTTCTAAAGAGGAGCTCTTCGGCGAGGAATTTTCCTTTAATTTGTTTTTCTTTCGAGATAGCAGCAGCGCGCGAAAGGTAAGGGGTATTTTCCATGGGTAAGGAGAATTTTACATATATATATATATATATATATATATATATATATATATATATATATATATATATATATATATATATATATATATATAATATATATATATATATATATATATATATATATATATATATATATATATATATAATATATATATATATATATATATATATATATATATATATATATATATATATATATATATATATATTATATATATATGTAGTACCGGGTCCTGGCAATCTGCACGCAGCAGGCTTCTATATAAGGAATCTGACTGTCAATTGTCTTCTAAACCCAGACAATTGGAGCCTTTCTTGATGCCATGACGTCCAAATGGACCTTAAATTAGAAGTAGGGTCCTTGTAAAATTACGTTTTTTTATTGGACCTTTAACTTTTGCCTGGGCCTGTCTTTTGTCATTATGAAAGACATGGCGCCGAACCTTTGTTTCTTTTAATTGCTCAGGTGGAGGGACAAAACTTCTTTTTCTTCAAACGATTTATCTAGTCCATGTTTTTGATTTTCAAAGGTAGTATAGCCATTGATGAACTTATCCATCTCAAAATCCAAAACCTAATAATAATCGCAATCATTTTCAATTTGTTCGATTCGTTTTACCTCAGCTTGTCTTTCGTCATTATGGTATACATATAGCCGAACCTTTGTTTTTTTTTTTAACATAGGTATGGTAGGCATTGAGGATCAAATAGAAATATCCCTCTAACAATAAGACGTTTCGTTGGTCAGGGCTTCCTTCCACATTTCGTTATATTTTCTTCGTTCATTTTCACGTGGCAGCAGAACTTTTAAGCTACGTTGCCTTTTCACACGAGAAAATGCAACATATAACATTCCATGGTGAAAAACTGTCGGTGAGTACTAAGGTCGGCACCAACAAATTCAAAAGCTCGCCCTTGCGACTTATGTATTGCCCTTACGACTATGCCCTTGCGACTTAGTCATGTCAAATGCGGGTCGAAGTGGAAATTGATGTCGTTGAACAGTACATCCAAGTTGATCTTTACTACAGTCCGCTGTAACTCGGGATATGTGGACTTCTTTTCCTGATTTTCTCCAGTAATTATATTCACCTTAATTATGTTTTTGCATGATTCAGTAACAATAAAACGGGTCCCATTACAGATCTTTTTCGGAAACATTTAAGTTATACAAAAGCATAACTATCGTATGTTTCTTTATTTTTAAGTCATGTAGCGGTAAATCTGCTGCTTCAATTGAAATGAGGAATTCTGGAGTAAATTCAATTCCTCCTTTTTCTTTATCTTTTACAGAATCGTAACTTTTATACGATTTGTATTCTCCTGGAAGGCGATCGAATATTTTGCATTTATTTTATTAACTTCTTTGTTGATTGAAGCTAAAATAACTGGATCCTTCATTAAATCATAACCTGGTTTAGACAAACATTCTACAAATACTTCCTCAATTAAATTGTCACTGGAAATTATATCTTTCGGAAATTCAATTTCATTAAGTTCATTGCAAATGCTCCCTGTTCAGGATCGACCCGCAATTTTTCTCAAAGGAAGCATGTTTGAAATTCTTCCAAAGATGGCTTTTTTTATATTGATAAATAGAGTGTTTCACTTCGGTTGCTTCGGGGTTGCACTGGTAAGCACTGTCGGAAATCACCTCCAGCAACTAAAATTTTTCCACCAAATGGTAAGTTTGGATTTACAATAGACCGCAACAGCTGATTCATATTTTGTAAGCGATATTTGGGAAGCATGGGTACTTTGTCAAGTAGGGAAACATCTACTTGAGTTAATTCGAAACCTCTGCTTGAACCAGGTCTTATACAGGAAACAGAATTTGAGGAAAGTGGAACTTTCAAGCCGAAGGTCTTGTGTGATGTTAGTCCAAATGGCAATATAGTTGCTGGTATTCCTGCATAAGCCATACATTGTACTCTGTAATTTTTTCCACACAAAATGTGATACAAGGTCTTATAAACAAATGTTTAAACGGTACCACCTGGTCCATATGTGAAAAAGCATTTTTCCCCAAAATAATTAGGATCATTGACAGCCTGTAAAATATTGTCAACAATTTCAAGCTGTTTTCCTTGCAGAAGTTGACACATACTATCACCAGTAATAGCTGACTCACTAGAATTTAGAAACTCCAAGCTTTGGTCATTTTCATAGGTCTCAATGTTGTCCATGCCGTATCGTTCCACCCAAAAACTAAAATTTTGACCTTCTACTTCCATCGTATTTAAATTCGATGCAATAATGCGATAAGCACGCTTTACTGCAAGTTTTTTCTTGCATGCCGAATGAAATCCTCTGCCAACTGATTTTTGAATTTTTCCCAAAGAGCTTTTGGATCTGCAGGATTACCAGAAACAAGAATCTGTGTGAAGAGTATTCGCATCACAAAAGGCATTTTGGACAGTGGCGATTCTTCTAGGGCGTCGAACCACTGTTTATCCTCGAATTCAAGGCCATGATCCAGCCATGCTTTTTTGTATATGGAATATACAACGTTATCAATTGTTTTAAAATCTTTAAAACTTGTTGTATTCTTCACATGACATGAAAATAATCGTAAATAGAAGCACTCGGGAAAAGCCATAAAATTTACGCTGTGAATTTGTCCAATGACACGTAATCGACGGATTGTTTGTTCCCATGTACTGGTATTGCCATTCCATCTAGTGTTCAGGCATTTCCCAATAATAGAAAAATTCCTTCTTTTTTATTTGTTTTTGTGTCGAAAATACGCTTGGAACATTGAGCCTTGCTGTCCAATATCTACCAAATCTTCTTAGGCTTGGCTGATATTTTGTATTAGATAACGTCGAGGCAATAGAACATTTAAATGTTGAACGACATGGCTCTTTTTCTGGATATCATAACTAAATAGTTGCCAGTATGCTTCAGTTGGTGTAATGCAGCGCCTTCTACTTAGGTTTCTGCTTCATTGTAAACCATGCACCGTTTATTTTCGATAATCTTAACTGAAGCACAATCATGTCCCTTGTAGATGTATTTATATAGATACTTTACCAGACCTATATTTCCTACATATTTGACATTTATGTGACAATGGTATTTTTAAGCATATGAGGATTATATGTGGCGACATGACGAAAGATTATCACGAGAAACTGGGGGATTATTAGAATCTTTTCGATAAACAGTACGGGCATGTGAAAACTATTCTCTATTCATTTGGTATAATTTGGGATCATAACGACGTCAATGATTTTTCAGCATCCGCTAGAGATGCGACCGAAACGGCACTGGAATTTTCCATGTTTGTTCATCATACAACTCCCATTTGGATTTAAATTCCCACACGGATTATGAATCATCCACTTTAAGATTAATTCTCTTAGTAATGGATCGTTGGAATTTGGAATTTAGGCTGAAATAATATCATTAGTTTCAACTGGATCATGGATCCGATCCTGAGGACTCATGATCAGTAGCAAATGCATATCTGGTAGTCCTCATCTTTGAAATTCAATCGTACACACATATGCCGCACCTTTCCAAATGTCTGATCCTTATCAATATCATTGATTATATCGTCAAGTTTCAGTTAAGCAATTCGAGTAATGAGATCGGGACGATCTTGAGGAGACTGTTCTATAATAGAGTTATCATCAAATTTAATAGCTACTGGTTCTTTAAGTTCAGGCCAATCAGAACTGCAAGTCACAGTTATAAAGAAATCTGAAGGTCCAAGGCGACGGACAATAGCCAAGGCGTCTTCAAAATGTTCAGCAAAGTAGCGTGTTGATCTGACGAATGATGACGGTAGTACAACTTTTTCACCAACAAATTAAACCTGTTTCGAGGCTTTAAGAAATCGTGTAACTCCTAAATAGTTTTACCCATAATGGTTTTCTCGTTAATTTTTTTCCAATGAATACGATCACTCTTTACACGAATAATGGTATCAACGAGGTAATGATGGAAAAGTCTTCCGCCAAAATGCAAAGCATTAAAACTAATCCTAAGCAGATCAGGTTTTACAGCTTGCACAGAAAGGCTTTTCGCATGTTCAGGTCGAAAAGCGATACAATTTCTAGCTAATTCAAGCCGTTTTATATGAGAACGACTTACATAAGGTGTTTGAAGTAGCATACCCCTTGACCATCCTGAAGTTCTAGTTGGGTAGGTAAAATATTGGGTAGGTAAAGGGCTCCAAAATATGGCCGGTATTTTTTAAAATGACAAGCTTTTTGCCATGTCGTTTTACAACCATTTCATTTGGTGAAAACTATCGTTAGCATTAAGAGTAAGCACAGCACATACATCATTACATGCAGGAGGGTTAAACCGTCTATAATCTACACCATCTGGCAAAGTAAAATGAGCTGCACGTTTGGAGGCTGTTGCCTCAATGAAGCAGCAAGTTCATTTCCACCATCCTCCACTTCTCGCATTTTTTTCGCAACCTCTGGCACAGTCGTTCGAATCTCTCAATATTTCTTCCAAGAGATTCATTAGATTACGAGAGATCCGATAGTTTAAAAGATGTGTGAGGCGTCCCTCAATAGCTTCATTGGGGTCTAAAAAGTACATTTGGCCGTATGAAGGTGGCTCTATTTCACCTTCAGTAGTTTGTGACAGACATGCCGCTAAATTGATTTTGTGATAAATTTATACAGCTACTTCAAAGCTAAATATATTCAGACTATTTGTGGTTCGATCATCGCTTACGTTGAATGAAGCTAGAGCAAGACATGAGTTTAAGTTTCAAATACGTTTACGAAACTCTTCAGAGAGCAAGTGACGTCCTAAAAAAGCAAACCAATTCATTTGGAAATTGAGGTGGTGACATTGCAATTCGACCATGCAAGCAGCAATCTCCAAACGAATTACCTTTGTTTGCTACTCTTTCCTCCGGAAAATGGAGGCCTCCACAGTGAACATAAGCAACTTTGAAGGGTACCAAAGACTTATATACGTATAACAATTACTAAGTTTATGGCATCTTTGTACGCATGTTTTTGGCTTTGTGCCACACGTTGTTGGTAACAAAGATTACGACGCCGCTTTTCTTCTAACCACGTGTGTCTTTTATCTTCTTTTTCATTTTCAACACGCCCTGATCGTCGTTTTCGTTTAGCTTCTAACCGCCCGTGTCTATGCTGTTCATTTTCATTTTTGATACGCTCTAATTCTCGTTTTCGTTTATCTTCTAACCGCGTGTAACTTTGCTCTTCTTTTTCATTTTTGATACACTCTAGTTGTCATTTTCGTATATCTTTTAACCACCCGTGTCTTTGCTGTTCATTTTCATTTTTCAGACGCTCCAATTCTCGTTTTCGTTTATCTTCTAACTGCGCGTGTCTTTGTTGTTCGTTTTCATTTTTGACACGTTTTTGGAATTTGATTACTTCAGATACTTTAGCAATAGCCTTTTCTTTAGCTGCCCGTATTGGTTTTGCTGCAACTGATGGTACAGGTTATCAATTTATACATCTTATCACGTTTGATAGTTTTGGTGTTGGTTCCACAGAATCATCATTTATATTAACTGCAACTGCAAATTTTAGTTTTTTTGGGTCTTCCTTTAAAGAAAGACCATCACATTGAGTTGGATAAGTACCTGACTACATTCGGAAACTTAGGTATCTAATATAAGAGGAATGACGCCTTTTATTTCATGACGTACATAACATCTATGTAATTTGTTTACGTGCATAGCGTCATTGTAATTTTTACTACATGACGTAATTTGCAAAAAAAAAAAAATAAGGCTCTTAACGAATTTTCTCAGACTTCTGACCTATCTAGATGGGGTTTTCTTATGCGAGAATATCCCAAGATACCAATTTTCCCGAACAAATTGGAGCCGTTTTCGAGAACATGCAAACATATACACATACATATACACATATAAACATATACACAATCATTGCTCACTAATAAATATAGTATATATATATATATATATATATATATATATATGCACATATATATATATATATATATATATATATATATATATATATATATATATATATATATATATATATATATATATATATATATATATATATATACACATATATATATGTTGCTTATCTTCTAGCCGCAGACAGTGCGAGCATCTTCTTGATGTCATGTCGTCACCATAGGTTCGATACCACCACCCTGGAAAAAATACGAATTCTTCCTTAAAGTTGTGACCTATTTAGATTGTTTTTGTGGCCAGAAATGTCAATGTGCCAGTTTTAATAAAAAAAACATGTAGCCGATTCCGAAGCCGGGTGCCGGCACGGCTACGTGTCAGGCTTACATAAATTGATTCTTTTCGTCACTTATCTTCTAACCGCAGATAACGTAAGCGTCTTCTTGATGTCTTAGCGTCAACATGGGTTCGATACAACCATCACAGGAAAAATACAATTTCTTTCTTAAAGTTACAACATTTTTAGTTCGTTTTAGTGCCCAGAAATGTTAATATGCCAGTTGAAAAAAACGATGTAGCAAATGTCGAGGCCGAGCCCGGGCACTCGGCATGTGGTAGGCTCGTACATATTGATTCTCTTTGTAAGTAGCAACCTTCAAATGAGTCAACTTTATTTGCTACTCTTTCCTCGGGAAAATGGAGGGCTTCCTAGGGAAGACATGTAACGTTCAAGGGTCCCAATGACTTGTAACAAATAGTTGTGTAGTTTATGGAATCTTTGTAGGTCTGTAGTGAGCCACATTATGTTGGCATCGAAGACTGTGATGGCGTTGTTCTTCTAACGTAATATTTCTTTCTTCTTCACTTTCATTTTTTTACTCGTTCTGATTTTCGCTTTCACTTGTATTCTAATAGCACAATTCTTTGTTCTTCACTCCATTTTTGACATGTTCTGATACTCACTTTCTCGCTATCGCTTGTAATTTTTGCTCACGCTTATCTTCTAACCGCATATTTCTTTGTTTTCGCAGTAACATATATTTTAGCTACAAACTTCTTTGTTCTTCACTTTCATTTGTAATTCGTTCAACTCCTCGTTGTCGCCAGTCTTGTAACCTCATAGTTCTTTGTTCTTCACTTTGATTGTTAACTCGTTTTAATTCTTGTTGTCGCTTATCTTCCAACCGCATATTTCTTTGTTCTTCACTTTTATTTTTAACTCATTGTAATTGTTGCTAACGTAAGTTGTGCATTTTATTTTTGTCCTTCATTTTCGTTTATCCTAACTTTAGACATCTTTTAATGCCCTTTACCTTTACTGCTCGGATTGATCTTGTCATATTTAATGGTCTAGGTTGTTCACTTATCCTCTAGGCATTTTGAAACTGCTTAAAATGCCTTTTGTAAATAGGCTGATTACACTTTGTATTTTATACGAAGCTATGTTCCCTTTGTAATTTTGCATGCGTCATGGATACAAAAAGGGGGGGGGGAATTATGTACGTTATTCTCTTGATATGTACTCGTTAATATGACGTCAATAGTATGATCTGTCTCCTCAATCATATTTTCCTTGTGTAATTTCGTCTGTATCCCAGACACTAACCGATACAACCACTACTGAGGCAAAATGACGTACGTATGCTCTTGAAATGTATTCATAAATATGACGTCACTCACAGAATTTTATTTACAAAATTAAGGCTCTTACCAAATTGTCTCAAACTCATGACCTATATGTATCGTTTTTTTTTTACCTGTAAATCTCAGGATGCCCATTTTCCGAAAAAAAAAATAATATGCAGCTGCTTTCGAGAAAACACACATATAAATACATACACAATCATTAATCGTTCAAAGAGGTAAGATATATTATGAAGTATATATATACTCAGCTAGACAACATAATAGTAAAGTACTGAATTGGTATTCTAGGAAATCATAAATGAAGCAGTTAATCCGGACTAGTCTGAGTTAAGGCTAGAAAAGGGGTCTGAATTAGTGATAAAGAAAGATTTACAAAACATTTTGAGAATATTTTAAATCGCGATAAAATTGTAAAAATGGCATAGAAAATAACGACACATTTTTGATAGTTTTGAATCAACATAAGGCTATACCGAGGAAATTTCTATCCGTTATTGCTTTAAAGTGTTGCATTGAAGGAAGATATAGAATAAAATAAAATATATTCTACATAAGATTAAGACAGAGGACTACTCAGAATATGAAGCACTTTAACTTATGTCAGTCCACATTAATAGAGATGAAGAAATAGGGTGAATTTGCTCGGCTTACAGGGGCTCAAACTGTTCGGATGAACCAAGAAGTCAAACTCTTTTGCAATATTTTATTTTCGATGCAATGTTTCATGTTTTCCTATGTAGTCTACAGGGAGACTTAAATGAATCAAGTACTGACATTGGAAATAGTTAGCATTCTTGGCCAATCTCAATTTTTTAGGCAATCTTCCTACATCCGGTACAAGACATGGGATGACAACAACGAGAAATGGCTTTTCTACCTCAGTTTGTTGAAGAACTTCTAAAGGACATAAAACGAGAAATACACGCATTTCGTATTAATATACTTCAATTCCTAAGTTCAGTATATTGTAAACTATTCTGCAGGAACTTAGAAATAAACTCCAGACGCTTGGATTAGAGAGTATGTGATATTATAAGTTGAAATGCTTCTAATCTTACAATAATTGTAGAGTCAGAAACTTGAGAAACTCTATAATTCAGCAATACCTGTTTCTAACTCCAACTACATTTAAATACCCCCTTTTTGGTTTTTCTTTAGACCAAGGCACTTCGTATCGAAAGAGCTGTCGTAGAAATTTCAAAAAGGGCTCATTCAATCGGAAATTGAAGGGGCTAGTGCCCTTTTTCTAGTCAAAAGTGATTGGAGGGCAACTAACCCCCCTCCCACGCCCACCATTTCCCCAAAAACATTCAATCAAAATTTTGAGATAGCCATTTTGTTCAACGTAGTTGAAAGGTCCGGAAATTACGTATTTGAGGATGACAACCCCCCTAGAGCCTTCAAAGCAAGGTGTTCAGGTTATGCCCTTGAGGCATTTAAGGTTTTTTTTTATAGAAAGCGTTGTCGTAGAAACTTCAAAAAGGGTTCATTCGATTGGGGAATTGAGAGTACTAGTGCCATTTTTAATAGTCAAAAGTGATTAGAGGGCAACTAACTCCCCTCCCACGCCACCACTTCCCTAAACACTTCCAATCAAAATCTTGAGATAGCCTTTTGTTCAACGTAGTTGAAAGGTTCGGGGGATATAAGGTTTTTATAGAAAGCGCTTCCATAGAAACTCCAAAAAGGGCTCATTCGATTGGAAATCTAGAGGGTTAGTGCCATTATTAATAGTCGAAAGTGATGGGAGGGTGAGTAACCCCACCCCCGCAACGCCTTCCATTTTCCCAAACACTTCCGATCAACATTTTTATATAGGCTTAGCCATTTTGTTCAACGTAGTTGAAGGGTCCGATAATTATGTCTTTGAGGATGATCACCCTCGCAACTCTCATGGCTAAGGTTGTGAGTCATTCCCTGGGGGCATATAAGGTTTTCATAGAAAACACTGTCGTAGAAACTTCAAAAAGGGCTCATTCGATTGGAAATTGAGAGGGCAAGTGCTCTTTTTAATAGTCGAAAGCAATCGGTGGGGAATCACCCCTCCCCAAATCATATTCCCAAAGACTTCCGATCAACACTTCGATATAGCCATTTTGTTGAACGTAGTTGAAAGGTCTGAAAATTATGTCTTTGAGGATGACACCCCCCCCCCCCACAGCCCTCAGGACAAGGGTTTTAAGTTATGCCCTTGGGGTATATAAGGTTTACGGTTTTTTAGTACTTTTAAAAAAGCTTCCTATTGTTCTAATTAAACGACCCTTGTGTTTCAGGAGTCGTCCTTAAAGAATTGGGACAAAATTCGAACTTTAGCGTAAATAGCAAGGTGTTGATTCGGGGACAATTCCCTTCATACACGTAATGATCTGTTCGTTTTAAGTTTTAATGTTACTCCTTACTTACAGTTGAAAATTTTTTTTTTTTTAACTTAATTTCTGATCGTTTTTAAGTAATGCCAGGAAATCTGGCCCCACCTCCACGGGAATATCCCCATCCCCATGGAAAAATTCTCTAGATAATTCAATCCCTGTGAAAAATTACCCCGGACAATTACCCTTAACAACTCCACGCGTAAAATTGAGACAGAAAAGAGAAAGCAAGACATTTAAAAAGAATTTTGTATAGGAATTCTGGAAAATTCCCTAAGTGTATAGTTTCCCCTGGCAAGTTCACCCCCTAGAAACTTCCCTCCCCATATAAAATTCCCCCGTGGAAAAACCCCCAGAAAAAAATTCGCCCCCCCCCCACCCGAAAATGTATATATACTTCACAATAACAAATACTATGTGCAAAAATGGGCAAATTTTCTGATTTAAAGACCTTTCCCCTGGGGCTGTGGGGGGGGGGGGTCATGTTATATACAAATGCATAGTTATTGGGCCTTTCAACTATGATGAGCAAAACAGTTATCTCAAAATTTTGATAGGACAACGTTAGGAAAAAATGGGCGGGGGAAGGTGACCAGGTTGCCCTCCAATCTCTTTGGTCACTTAAAAAGGGCACTGGAACTTTTAACTTCTGTTCGAATGAGCCCTCTCATAATATTCTAGGATCACTGGGTCGATAGAATCACCCCTGGAAAAAAAAAATAAAGACGCATCCGTGATCTATTTAAAATCAGCATAATAAGTCGATTCTTTTGATATATCTGTTGGTATCAAAACTCTGTTTTTTAGAGTATCGGTTACTATTGAGCCAGGTTGCTCCTTACTTACAGTTCGTTACCACGAACTGTTTGAAAAGATCTATCAAGTGGTCAACTTCATTTATCTAGGTGTTATTATTAGCAAATATAGTGGGTGCAGAGAAGATGTTAATAGTAGAATAGCCAAGGCCCAGGATGTTTTTTACAATTGAAAAAATATTGAAAGAATAGCAAGATAAATCTGCGAACCAAGATTAGAATGTTGAAGCTACAGTGGTGACAGTTGTCGAATACGGTTATGAAGCATTGGCACTCCAAACAACGGAGGAAAATTTGCTAGATGTTTTCCAAAGATATTACCTACGGATTGTTTTGGGTACCCGACTGACTGACCTTTATCTCAAACAGTAGGCTGTCCGAAGAGTTTGGTTCAATTCCACTTTTTAGGGCTATAATGAGAGAAAGGTTGGGAAGGCTCGAGCACGTTCTGCGGATGAAGGGTGACAGATTGCCAAAGACTGTCCTTTTTGGCCACCCGACTAGGGCTAAACGAAAAGCAGGTCATCATCAGTTGAGGTGGGAGGATGTCTTAAGGAAAAATTTAAGGGAAATGGGAACTTCCTCGGAGGGTGTAAAGACGGATGCTTCGAAGATTGGGATGGAGCAGGAGCTTGTGTAGCTTTTTCGGCCTTAAGTGGTTCGTTGCTGAGGCGAGTTTTAAGAAGTAGCAGTAGAAATTTTCAAGTTACTTAGAAACTCAATTTGAGCTCAAAATACTGAATCAGTCGATTTAATCTGGTCAGTTTGCCGTATCTTATAAAATTCTCAGGATATTTAAAATAATTTATCTTCTCCAAAATGTGTTAGATTTATTTTTCTGGTATGCCAAAAACGTTCAGCTTCTGGTATTAAAGTCAGTTTTATAGCTCTATTCCGACTACATTTAAATAAACAATAGTTTTCAACAAATTGAACAAACTAAATTTAATAAAGTAAATTCGTTCGAAACTTCTGGCTACTTAGGAACAAGAGCGGCTATTTCCTGATCAAATTAAATAAAAAAAAAACAAGTTTTTTAAACTGAAAATAAGGAGCGACATTAAAACTTAAAACGAACAGAAATTATTCCGTATATGAAAGGGGCTGTCCCCTCCTCAACGCCTCGCTCTTTACGCTAAATTTTTTTATTGTTTTAAAAAATAAAGTTGTGAGACAGAGTCAAACTTTAGCGTAAAGAGCGAGGCGTTGAGGAGGGGACAACCCCTTTCATATACGGAATAATTTCTGTTCGTTTTAAGTTTTAATGTCGCTCCTTACTTTCAGTTTAAAAAACTTGTTTTTTTATTTAATTTCTGATCGTTTTTTGGTTAATGCAGCTTTTATTTTGGCTCACCGTCATTGAATAAGCAAACAAAATTTGCATAAAAATTTTGCTTTTCTTCTGCTAAATGGCTGTCTCTAAATTTGGTACTGACGTAATTTAAAATTAACTTACGTAACGAACTTCTATATTCGTATATTTTTCTTCAGGCAATAAATACAAAGTTGCAGATTTTTGCAGATATGAGCTTGAAACCTATGTAATAGGGTTTTTTGATACGCAGAATCTGACGGTGTGATTTTCATTAAAATTCTTTCACTTGTAGGGGATGTTTCCCCCCTCTTTAAAAAATCAGGTAAATTTTCTCAGGCTCGTAGCCTTTGACGAGTAATACTAAACTTAATAAAATTTATATATTTAGAATCAATATTATAAACCCATTCTTTTGATACATTTATTGACATCAAAATTCCGTTTTTAAAAGTTTCGATTACTATTGAGCCGTATCGCTTGTTTTTTTTTATTACGTATATGTTATTATGTATATGAGGGGGTTCTCCCCTTAGTCAATACCACGCTCTTTACGTTAAAAGTTAAAAACAAATTTTAATTCATAAACCCCTGAATCACAAAGGCCGTTTAATTAGAATAGATAGCTCTTTTGAAAGCACTAAAAAAGACTGTAGCGTAAAGAGCGAGATATTGACTTGGGGGAGAACCCCCTCATATACGTAATAATTTCTGTTCGTTTTAAGTTCTAATGTTGCTTCTTACTTTCAGTTGAAAAAACTTGTTTTTTTGTAATTTAATTTCTGATCGTTTTTTAAATAATGCCTGGAAATCCGGCGCCCCCTTCATAGAAATGTCCCTTACCCCAAAGAAACATCCTCCACGGAAAGATTCTCCCGAGTAAATCCCTCCTCCAGCCCCCCTCTCACCAGAAAAAATCCTTGCTGAAAATGTCTGTATACTTCCCAATAACCAATACAATATGTAAGCAATGGGCAAAGTTCATAACTTGCAGCCCTTCCCCTGGGAACTGTGGGGGATTAAGTCATCCTAAAAGACATATTTATTAGATTTTCGAATATGCTGAACAAAATGGCTATCTCAAAATTTTAATTTGGTGACTTTGAGAAAAAAATGAGCGTGGGAGGGGGCCTAGTTGCCCTCCATTTTTTTGGTCACTTAAAAAGGGCACTAGAACTTTTAATTTCCGTTCCAATGAGCCCTCCTACGATATTTTAGGACCACTGGGTCAATACGATTACCCCTGGGGAAAAGAAAAAAAAAACAAACAAAAAACAAATAAACACGCATCTGTGATCTTTCTTCTGGCAAAAAATAGAAAATTCCACATTTTTGTAGATAGGAGCTTGAAACCTCTACAGTAGGGTTCTCTGATACACTGAATATGATGGTGTGATTTTCATTAAGGTTCTATAGATTTTAGGGGGTTTTTCCCCCTTTTTTCGAAAATCAGCCAAATTTTCTCAGGCGCGTAACTTTTGATGGGTAAGATTAAACTTGATGAAACTTATATTTTTTAAATCAGAATTAAAATTTGATTCTTTTGATGTATCTATTGGTATCAAAATTCCGTTTTTTAGAGTTTTGGTTACCATTTAGCCGGGTCGCTCCTTACAGTTCGTTACCACGAACTGTTTGAAAAGCTTCTACCAAATTTAGTGTCTATTTGAGATTTATAATCCATCTATTTGACCTCAAAATACTGAATCAACGGATCTTATCAGTTCAGTTTGCCCTACCTTATAGAATTCTCAAAATATTTTAAATCTTTTATCTTCTCCAAAATGTGCTATATTTCTTTTTCTGGTATGACAAAAAGGTCCAGCTTCTGGTATCAAAATCAGTTATATAGCTCCATTCCAACTATATTTAAATAAACAATAGTTTTCAACAAATTGAACATACTAAATTTCACAAAGCAAATTCGTGCGAAACTTTCTACATAGGAACAAGAGCAGGTATCTCCTGATCAAAAAATGCTTATGTCAAATTTATGTCCATTTGAGATTTATAATCCATCTATTTCATCTCAAAATACTGAATCAATCGTCTAAAACCTACATCATTGGCGCCTTACTGGAAACTATATATGTCCTGATTAGTCTTGGAAAGAACTAAAAAAATCCAACTGAATATTTGATATATAATAATATTGATTGTTGAAAGCTCATCAGTTCAAGATTTTAATTCACTGCAATTTTTATTTTCTTGTTAAACGCTGTAATATTTGTTATATAATTCGTTTTCAGTGAAGCGCCGATGACGCAGTAGGTTTTAGACTTTTACAGTTAGGGAAGGATGCAGTAGCCTAACTCTTGTTTGTAGTTAAACCATATTTGTCTTGAACAGTCTGGGAAAGAACTAGTAAAATTAAACTGAACATTTGATAAATAATGATATTAATTGCTGAAAGCTCGTCAGTTCTAATATAATTTTACTGAATTTTTATTTTTTATGTTGTAATAAGTCCAAAAAAAAACATTGTACTATAATTTATTTTCAGTAAAGCGCCAATGACGCAGTAGGCTTTAATCTTTTACAGTTAGGGAAGGAGGTAGTACCCAAATTCATGTTTGTAGTGATTTTTGTTCGTTTTAAGCTTGGATTACATATTTAATTTAAGTTTTACTCGTTTTAAGATTTATTTTTTCATTTATATTAATACCTGTTGTATGTTTGTTTGCTATGATTGTTTATTTGATTTTTGTTTCTATTGGTTTTCATTTATACTTCAATAGTAAAAGATTTATTTTTTTGCTTGATTTGCATATTCAATTTAAGCTTGACTTGATTTAAGATTTATTTATTCATTTATATTAGTACCTGTTGTATGTTTTTTTTTGCTATGATTGTTTATTTAATTTTTTGTTTTGGGTTTAATTTATCCTTTAATATTAATTTCTGGTCATTTTGAGTTTTAATTATTGTAGGTTTTTGTTTTTTCTGATCTCAAATTTAATATGGCCTTTACTTTCCTTTGAAAAACCTCTTTTTCGGAAAGTTTTTTTTTTATTAATTTCTGTTTCTTTTTGATTATATATAAATGTTCAGTTAATTTTTTTTAGTTCTTTCCAGTACATTTTCACAGTTTTCGCACATGTGCAATACCAAATCTTCCAAATTATATTGTGGTGCTGGACAAATTTCCCCCAGAAAACTCCTCTCTGAAAATTCTTCCCTTAAAATCTCCCCCCCCCCTGCGGCAAATCTTCACTCCATGAAACATTCCCCATGCGAATTCCCCTCACTTATCTGCACGATTTACCAGCCCCAGAGAAAGTATTACAAATAAAAATATAAAAATAATGAAAAAAGAATGAATTTTAATATATTCTGCCAACATTCCAAAGTCGGTCCATGGCGGACCAGGGATCAGCTCTCATATGTTTGGGAGTAAAATATCGTTAATAATTTGTTGTTTTGTTTTGGGAAGGGGGTTCGAGCCATGGAGGGCCAGGGGTCGGCTCCCATAAGTTATGGAATAAAACATAGTAAGTAACATCCAGACTGAATAGTCTGAATATTTTGACAACATATACAGCAATCGTCATCAGTAGAAATACTAAAGCATTAAAGTTAAAACTAACATATTTATACAAAACAAAAATAATAACTTCCACTTCATTCACTAGATTTGTCTGAGAGAGTTCAATAACGGGGGTCATCCAAAGTCTTGATTCGTAAATTTCTTCTTTAATATTACTTAGATGTGAGATGAATTTCTAATGAAGGTGGCAAAATTTTCTTCGTCTTCTAATTGCCAAAGGAATGTTTTGAATTTATAGTTATATACTTGATTGGTCACATCTCCCCATATATACCATGTATTTTCGACGTAATACCTTAAATTAGGTATTTTTCCCAGACCACTTTACCTTTCTGTGAGGAACAAAAACATTCAAATGGGGATATGTCCATTTATTAGACAGTAAAAAAAGATACAAAAGTCTTGATATTTCGATGACATATACAGCGATCGTCATCGGGACAAACACTAAAGCATTAAAATTAAAACTAATATACTTATGCTGATGACGGACGCTGTAGGCTATACGTTGTCGAAATATCCAGACTATTGCATCTGTTAACACTATTCAATAAATACATAGAACATTAGAGACTTAAATTCCCTACTAAAAGATTTAGTCATCTCAATATGTACCACAAAGCATTTAATCGTCACAAAACAGCCAAAGGTCTGGAACACAAGCCTTTAGGCTACGGAACAAATGCTATCTTAATCGAATGTACAACATGTTTGCAAATTAATTTCAGTATTCAGATTTAGAATTCAAGAAAAAGAGATTTTAAGCCGGGGGCCTAATAAGAGAGAAAATTTTGGTCGGTTAACATAGATTTAACAAGAACTGAACTCTAAGAAATTAAAGCAACTTAAATTTGACTGTCTAAAATTTAGATTTTCAGTTGCATGTATAAGTCTGGAGCTTTCAATTGTTTTCCGTCAATAAACTACTTCACACTATTGATTATAAAATAATTAGGGCCTGGGATTTCTCTCTTACCAGTTTTTCCTAATCTTTGCCAGACATTCTGTTACTATACCCACACATAAAAAAGAATATTTTAAACTTCCTATTTTGTCACGTTAAATTGATGCAGTTGACTTCCGTGTCTACTAAAAATAAGGGACTTTATAAATGTGAAAAGAAAAGCAATAAGGCTTATTCTGGATATTATCAAGTGTCGAATGTAAACCAACTTAAAAATGCTGCAGCCTGGTAACGCCACCTGCTTTTCTCTTGAGAGTTAGATAACAGTACAATCAGTAAGTCTGAGCAATTTGCAAGAAGTCAGCTGGATGCTTCAGTACTGAAGTTCATAAAGTAAACAAAAAACTTTTGCTTCAGAACTAAAACAGTTAAAACTGGATCTTTTGCTTTCCAGTAGAAATGGGTAAAACCAGGAAAAACTGCTAGGACAAAACTGTAATTACAACTGTGAGACTTTCTTTCAATCCATCTCATAGATGGTGCACTAAAAAAAGCATCCGACAAAGGCCTTTAATTCTAGTTAGCATCGATTAGTTGCAAATAAGAATATTTTCTTTGATTCTGATTAGTTGAGTAAGATATAAAATGCTAATCAACCGTAGACAGAACTCAGGGAAGGAAAAGTGGTATTCGGCTATTTTTAGATTATATACGAGACGCTAGTGTTTTTATATCTTATAATTTTGAGACTAAAAAGGATTACGGTGAGTGTCTGGTAATAAGAACATACAACTCATCTGAAAAAGGCCTAAATGTAATGGACAGGGATATTCATAGCATCAAGGTTAAAAGTTAATCTTTTTTCAAGTGTTTAATATTAACGCACACATGCTATTTATAGCGGGATTCATGTTTCAATCCCTAAAAAAAATAAGAACTATCATCAAAAAAGCTTAAAACCCTAAAAAATAAATTCAAATAAGAACTATCAACAAAAAGCTTACTAATTCTTTTTACCGAACCTTTATTGTCATTAATTTATAACTGCACCAAGCTGTAGCTATACCAGACATAAGATGTTTATCCAGGACTGATCTGGGATGAATGAATCAGAAACATGCACAAGAATCTGTTTTCGGGAAGGCCACAATTTTAGGGGGGGGGGGATACGTACATTGTTGGAGTAATTCACTGTCACGAGTGGGCCCACCTTCTCAAAATAGTTATGTTATTATGTAGTTCTTTCTGTTTGTATTTGTTTTTCTTGCCAGTTTTGCTTTTTCTTTCTTTTTTTTTAAATCTTTTTACCGAACCTTTATTGTCATTAATTTATAACTGCACCAAGCTGTAGCTATACCAGACATAAGATGTGTATCCAGGACTGATCTGGGATGAATTAATAAGAAACATGCACAAGAATCTGTTTCCGGGAAGACCAAAATTTTAGGGCGGGGGATACGTACGTTGTTGGAGTACTTCAGTGTTACGAGTGGGCCCACCTTCTCAAATAGTTATGTTATTATGTAGTTGTTTCTGTTTGTATTTGTTTTTCTTGCCAGTTTTGCTTCTTTTTTTTTTGTGCTCTGTCTTTTTCTGTTGATTGTAAGACAGGTTATTAATAAAATCCATTCTTTCATTCATTCATATATCTTAAAACAATGGGAGGCGGCGAAAAAGTGTTAACCACTCTGTATTTCCATTGAACGGCAAACGAAAAGAATAAAACAAATGAGTTTTTTTTTATGCCTTTTAGCGGGAGACGGGACATGAAAAAGAGCATCAACCTTGAAAACATTAAAAAAAGGAGGATTTGACGGGCACTATTAAGAGAAATTTCCTAGAGAGAATTTGCTTCATAAAACTTGGCGATGAGGTACAAAGTGTTAGTCCCTCCAGATAAAGAGATTATAGCTTTCTCAGTATGTGAACTACAAAAGAGCAGCTTGGGCACGTCCTTGTTAACAACAAAGACCGTGGCCCTAGAATAGTTTCAAAACAAACCCTCAAGCAGGCGAGAGATAGCATCGGAGGTCTAAGACAAGGCTAGGGTGAAACTAAAAAACTCATCTAAAGTCAAAAGGAAAGTCTGATAACCGAGGCAAGCAGAGCTTCATGAAGAAGTATTTCTTTAGCTGATTTAAAACTGACAAGCTTCTAGTATTTATAAGTTGGAAAACTATTGACAACAAACCTGAGATTAATTTTTCAATGACGAAGAGAAATGGGGGGGGGGGGGCTATTACCCCTAAACCTTTTGGAATAGCGACACATCATATGTACCTAATGGATTTTAGTAACACGAGCCAAATATGACAAAATGCATTTATTACAACAAACAATCAGGTAATTTCAGGTCTATAATATGACGTCAATTTAGAACGTTTGCTCAAAAGCTGCTTGAATATGTTCAATAGCATTGGTTGCCGTTGTAGATCGTCTATATTTTTCAAAAGCAAGGCGTGCACTGGTACGCGTAAGTACACATGCAGCATAGGTTGCCAAAACAGCAGGATTTGAAGGATACTTTTCCATGTCTTCAAGCCATTTGTCACAGTTGAAACACCAGTGCAGGAATGTCATTGATGACCCACTCAAAATGTCACCCTGCCCGCCAGAGCGGCGAGGAGAGCCAGGAACCTCGCATGAAACAGCCATTTCACCATCACTTATAATGTCTCGCTGAGATTTGAGCAGGATACACGAACCTAGTTGACGAGCAAGACGAACAACTTTTTGAGGATCTGGATCATTCTGAGGAGCCAATTCTTCTTCCATAATTGAGGTATAAAGTCGGGAGAATTCCATTGCGTTTGGCGTCAAAACGGCCTTTCCATAATTCTGGATTAAGTCTGGTCTTTGGCCAATTAGAAACAGTCCATCGGCGTCGATAACCATCGGTAAGTCCAATTTTCTTACTTCGCCAATAATTTCAGCTACCATTTTTAAGGTACCCTCTTGCCTGCCAAGACCTGGGCCAACTGTAACTGCTTGAAACTTAGGAAGCCATTGCTTAAGTTGCTCCAAACAGTCATTGGAATCTAAAATAGGGTGAACAATCAGTTCAGGACTATATCCTTTAATTACTGTAGCAGCATCCTTGACACAAAAAACGTGCACTAGATCACAACCAGCTTTTAGGGCAGATATGGCGGCAAAATATGGCGCGCCTGTGTATTCTAAACTCCCTCCAATAACAGCTAACCGCCCTGCTTGTCCTTTGTGAAGCTTGTTTCCAAGAGGAGGGATTATATTCTTGAAGGCTTGGATGAATGTCACCGCGTTCACATTAGCCATCTTCTTTTAATTTTCAGCAGCTCCAATCCTTTTCTGGTCCAGCTACCTATAATAAAATATATCAATACACAAAAGCCATAAGAAAATGCTTTACTTAGAGCTTTTTCTCTGTAAAAGAATCATATAAGGCTCTTGGGTTTTAGTTCATTTAATGAAAGAAAAAGTCCAACAACTCCTAGTCAGATGGTCTCTGTCGCACAACTGGTACAACTGTTGCACAACTCTGTTGCAATACTGAAACTTTATTTCCCTGACATTATTTTTTTAAGCGGCCTAAAGAAGTGATTATGCTGAAAAACTACATAATCACTGTTTATCTTAGATATATTCAACTTCGAAAAGAAAATGTAGGTTAATTTCCTAGAATGAAAACGTTATTATCTTTTTAATTCCATTAGATGTCAAAAGTGAAAAGCTTTTGCGGACTTATTTTTCAAATTTTTTTTAATGGTTTAGAAGCGTGATGAACAGATTACATAAGATCAAGCATCTAATTATTTAACCCTTAAGTTTAAGTGTTTTCTAACACAAATTTAATTTTTCAAAATGGAAGTGTAGGTTATATTTCTACAACAAAATCTGTTGTAATTTATGATTTCACTCTATGGCAAAAGTGGCTCAGGAATTAGATACTTAAAAAACCTCACTTTATAAACTATTCAAAAACAACAGTAAAAAGATCTAGCTGAACCATACACTTATTGAGAAACCTCTCAAGTAGACTTCAAAGAATAAACCTAAAAGTGGCAACTATCCTCTAGTGTCGCAGATTCTAAATCGTTCCCACAATACTGGCAGATGACGGCCTACCAGCAATTCACAAATAAAACAAAAACACAAATACAACTTTCCACATTTCTTATGAAACTTTCCGCACATTCTTAATTGCAGTTGAGATCAACAGGGTTCATTAAGACGAGAAAATAAATGACAAATTGAAGTCTAAGTTCTTGTAGAAACCAGGGAAATTATTCTGAGACCTGCATTCCACAAGTTTATTCATATTAAAGAGAAATAACGGAGCTAATTTTCAATAAATAGGATAATACACATGGTTATTATTTACTTCAATTAAAAAACCTTAGTAGATATTTCTGCTCGTCAGTTTGCTTGGGACATTTATCAAAAAATTAAAATATTTGCAGGCTACAAGCCTTCGTGAGTTTTGTACACTGTGTTCATTTTTGGACTGCAGCAGCATTTTAAGCCTCAGTGTTTGAGTGATTAACAGTGTTGGGTCTACTATTCATTCCCACAATATAAGGAGTAGAGTCGATTTTCATGTACCTAGAGCCATTTTTTCCCATTCTTATTTTTCTGTTTTAGACAGAGGTACCCAAAAACGGAATAGTTTAAAAGTGATGTTAAGAACGTTGATGATCCACTTGTATTTAGAAAAACTGTTAAGGAACTGATTTTTTTGCAAAATGTAAATTTCTATTTTCTTATATATTTTTATGAGGAATTACGATGTTGCAAGGTTTTACAATATCATTCACTAAGTATTTTGACAGGGATTTCTCCTTGTCAGGGATTATCAAAAGCCTAGAGGTTTTTCATGTTTTCACGGTTTATATAAAGGCGCTCTGAAATGGAATAGCTTAAAAAGTGAGATTAAGCTTTTCGTAGAATGTGAGTTTTTATTTTTAAAAAACAACAACCTATTTTGTATGAGTATTTATGATGTTTTATATACCCGGGGGCTAAAAGAAAGAAAAATTATTCGTTTATACATGTTTATTGACTAGTATGGCAGTACCACTGATGGCAGCAGCCAAGTGTGGCTTTGTCAATGATTCGTTTTAACTACCTCCTCCATGAACCTCCTCCTCCGTTTTTAACTACCTCCTCCTCCGTTTTTTAAAAGAGGTAGCAAAATTCAATTCTAAATCTAAAAATCTGATTTAATAAAATTGTAATTCATGTTTAAGTTTAACCGCTTGATATACTTTTTAACAGAACAGAAACATTTGATTTTTTTTAAACCACATGTGAAATATATGTCACTTCCTTTGTAATGAGCAAAAAGAACTGCATGATCTAAGCTTCTATTTCATATTTTACAGTGGTTTTGGGATACTACAGAAAATGCTCTCAAGATTTTTCCAATTAGCAACAGAAGATAAGTAGGGTTTTCAACAATGATTAATGTTGATCTTAAGTAATTTCTTTTCCAAGTTAAAGTAGCATACAAGTACTTCCTTCAACAATAAAACCACCCATGCTTAAATTCCCTTTCAAGCTAAGGATAATTACTGTCTCAACTTCTTACATAGCAGGAAAGAATGAAGCACTGTCAGACACAGTACTTCTTTGAGTTTTTACCAGTGAAAAGAGAACGAAAAATTTTCATTTTCGACTTCGTCTAGCAGAGCATGACACAGAACTCAATACAAATAAGGGTTTTTGTCTTGCTCAAAGGTTCGCTCTTTTTGTTCTAGCACTAGAAGCAAGAGTAAGGTATGTGCACTAGAGTACATCATCAAACCCTCTCTAAGATCTTATACAACTAGATAATAGATTACGCTATTTGAAGAGACACAAAACAACTGGCTGACCTTTTCCAGTTTCAGATCCAAGAAATCCACTCCAGAGGATTCAAAATAGAACCACAAGTGCGAGCTGTGAGTACCGATCAGATATATTCAAAACCTCTTACTAAGAGATTTGATGCAGCGTCAATGATTGTTTTCTATACGTACCACCCCCGTTTGACAAACTATATCTACTTGTGCCGCCGGTCGCCAAGGCAACACGAAAAACATGCATAAACAGGGTGCGGACGGATTATCTACAAGAGGGGACAAACCGGGATGAGTGCTTCAGGAGCAGGTTTTGTAAGACGATGTGCATCAATAACTCTAGGGATAGAACCTCGGTAAATGGTTGACCAGTGCCATATATACAGACTAAGGAGCTACTAACCACTCAATTGAAGGTCTCGTGTGGACATCCTGAATTCATTTTTGCGCATGAAGCCGTCAAGAAAGCTTACACACTTCGTCTTTTGGGAGAACATTTCTTCTCAGAACCGTATTCTCGCACATATAGATCAGGTCTGTTCCTCATGCGCAAAACAGTTGGATATGGTTCTGCATTATAAGAGCCTGTTACAACCCAGTCCTCTACCATCCCTCTGTACAAGTCTCAGATTAGGCCCGTTACCTAACGTGGAAGTCCACTTTTTGTAGATGCTTCTAAAACCCTACTTGCACCACTCAAGGGGACACAAAAGTAGCTTCAAGGGTAAGATGTAGTATCGATCGAATAGCATTAAATCTCTAAGTGAGATATTTGGCGTGGCTTCAATGTTTTTTTCTTCGAGTAGATCTATCGCCCTCCCTATGCTAAGATATCTCAAACAGTGCCGTTGTTTCCCAAGACAGGATAGCGAACACATAGGAATACTGTAAGGTCAGGTTACCCATAACCGGAGACACTGGACTGAGTACTGAAAGAACAGCTTTATAAGACACTGCACCTCCACAAGGAATGGTCTCCCAAAGCAGGTTATTCCTGAAAACATATTTGCCGATTCCACTAACAGAAATTTCATTTGAGAAAATTGTAAGGATAAACCTAGGCAGAAGGTTGACTAATGGGATATCTCTAAGTTTTTAGTGGCCCGCTAATTTTTTAGTGGTCTGATGACAAGAATTCCGTAAAAAAAAAAATGAATCTTCTTGTAAAATTTGGACTGTTTTCCGTGTTGTATTTACTGTCCAGGTGTGATTTCAATGGACTTATTCCAGCGCAGCACCATAATGCAGAATAACTCCTATTGGTCTTCCTTTTCCCTTTCGTTATCAATGGTTACACTATTTGTTTAATAGTATAATTTGCTTAAATTTTTATACAATAATTCTAGTTATATAATAACTTAATGTATAATAATTTTGCGCAACCTATATTTTATTATAATATAAGGGGTTTTTTCCGCCGTCCAACAGAAAAATGTTAGCTAACATTTTTCCCAACAATCGTTTTTCCGCCGTCCAACTAAAAATTGTTAGCTAACATTGTTAGAAGATTTCTCTAACAAATCGATTGCTTGTTGAAGGAAATTGTTGGGGAATTTAATGCAAAATATTCAAAAATAAGCAAGATGGGTACTTTTATGCTCACAATATTGATAGAGAATCGAGGACTACTGCTATTTTTTTTCCTTTCCCCTTTTAGTTTATTAGAAATATCTTTTCTGGTAATCTCATTGAAAAAAAAATCAATTCTTCCGTTGAAAAAATAGAAAAACAACGAGATTGTCACGTAGTCATAGCAATTTGATATGATCAAAAATCTAACGATTTCACTTAAGCAATCAAATTATATTTTTTACTAGGTTGATCCACTTCCTCCATTCATGGGATAATTTATGTAAATGCACTAAACAGTTAATTTAGGAAAGCTTAAGCACTGGTATTTTAATTTTCGCCTAAATTCAATGTACTTTGCCAAATAATAAAATGTTTTGTGTCTGTTTCACTTGCTGGCATTAATAGTTATATTTTTTTTCTATAAGAAATGAACGCTTTGAAATATTCTATTAATTGAATTTCAAAGCTTTGGTATCAGTTGGGTATTATCAAGCTCAGATAAACTCACTGCAACACTATCTTGGTCAGAATTTTTCTTTGAATTTCCTGCCCAATAGCATGTTTTCTGCGAATTGTTAGCTAACTATTTCTGTTAGCTAACAATTCTGTTTCCGCCGTCCAAACAAATTTTTGTTAGCTAACATTGTTAGCTAACAATTGGATGGCGGAAAAACCCCTATAACCTATAGAATATATACATTATATAAATGTACCTTGTATACTTCGTTACAAATTTTGATTTTGTAAAAATTATGTGTTTGTATGAATTATATAATTGACACAAATTATATTACAATTTTTAATAATTTAATGTTTGTGACAAGAGACAATTTTTACTTAAAACAAAATAAAATATCGAATTTTCTCTAAAGCAGTTTCTTTCCTTTTCATTGTTTGCTGTAAAGTGCAAGATCTATCATCAGTATTTTGCAAGTACTAATGCTGGGGATAAAATAGAGAACTAATCAAACTTGATCCACTAGTAGGTATGAACTCACCTAGGGCGAACTAGACAATGGTTTATTGTCCTTACTGTACACAGAAAATCAAACTTGAACCGGCTTTTGTAACGTAATTTTACCAAAATTTGGAGTCTGGTATAAAAAAAAAAAAAAAAAAAAAAATCATGACCGCTAAACAAAGGGCAAACCATTCTTAACTTAAAAAATGCATCAAAAGTTTTATGAAGTCCTGGTCGTTCAGAATTATCCATCGATCGCGCTTGCAGGGAAAATTGGCAAAAGAAAAGAAACAATTTTTTTTCAAATGAGAGCATAGACACTAAAACTAAAAACGTACAGAAATTTGTCCGTATATGAGGGGACCTGCTCTTTCCCCAGCCCTTCACTCTTTACACTGAAGTTCCTTATTCCAATAAACGGCCCTTATGTTTGAGCAGTCAAAACTCCTTTTTTAGGGTTTTGGTTGCTATTAGTCAGTTTCACTCCTTACTTATGGCTCGTTATCACAAACTGTTTGATTTGCATCAAAGAAGGCAGTACAACCCGGAGAGGAATGTATTGCTTGGCAACTCTACCTCAAATACTAATTAGCATTATTATACGTATCGTATACCAAAACGAAGCGACACCATTCAACTATGGCTCATAGTAGTTTGTTCAAAGTCTCATAGGAAAATCTATTGTTCCAAGCAGTTAATTTTTTTTCTCAAGCAGTTATCTACTCAGTTTATAGTAATATGAATGCCCGAATACACTGGCATGAATGTCTTCTTTTGGATTGGCATTACAACCCAAGGCTACTGGGCTTCCGGTTTTTTTTGTAATTTTTTTATTTTTAAATAAATTACTGTCTATTGGAAAAACCTCATTTTCACATTTCTATAAAATTACGAAAATGGGAGATACGCTCTTTCGTTTTGGACATGACGCTATCTCGTGCCCGCTATTCCAAAAAACTTCTATCTCTGTAATTTTTCGTGCAAATTACATAATTTCGTGTTTTATTTTGACCCCCCCCCAGAACCAGCCTGACTGCAATGTTAACATATTCAATGCGTCCAGGGGTAAAATATTTTTTCACCAGGTGCGTAGCATACGAACATCAAAACAAAAAATAATCTTTTATTTTTCTTTCTTCAAAAATTGTTGTAGTTATTTCAATAAGTAAATGTGAACAATACAATTTTTCAGCTACATCTAATTAAACAATCGTTCTCGATATATTGAACAAATTGACTTTATTAAATTAAATTATCGCAAATTTTCTAGTTACTTCAAAGTAAGAACAGCTAATATCTCTGTATTACCTATGATTACCTATCCTCAGCAGTAATTCTAAAGAGGTTATTTGAAATTTTTTTCTATTTGAAACATATAAACCATCTATTTAAGGTCAAGACCCTCGATCGATAGGTTTAACTGTTCAGTTTGCCGTAGCTCGTTAAATTTTCAAGATAGTTAAAGTCTCCGTTGCCTTTTGAATTAAAATCAAGTTGTCTTCAAGCCATGGCAAATTGTAGAAAAACGGCCAATACAGATAGTCTGAGTGAGAAGCAAGCTGGCATAAGCATTTTTCAGAATGTTATACAAATGATGTCATTTTCACTTGCTGATAGATGGTCTATCATCCATCCATCCTAAGGCAGAATAACTGTACATAAATAATAGATATATAATTATATTATCTATATACAGTGGCAGAATTAAGGTAGTGGACACTGTCCGTCACGAGTCAACCCAAAAATCTCGATCATCCCTTAGTTCTAGAACTATCTACCTTAGCAAGCACTGATATTTAACAACTTCATGTTCCTATGATTTATCGTTTATAGAATTTTAAAACAGAAATACTTGGTATCGACCCAGAACACTATTTGCCCCTAACTTTTAAAGGCGAGTCGAACAAAAAGGGAAATGCTCTTCTTAAAACATAAAGAAAAGCCCCTAGCTGATAACATATATCATAACCAGCCAACCGCTTCTAGGGGGAAGAAATTCTCTTTCCGCTTTTTTAATACTGTAACCAAACTACTGCATTTGTGACATGAAGAACAGATGAAGGAACGATTCCACAGTCTCATATAGCCTAGACTTGATCTAAAATATGTTTGGAAAAAAAAATGTAGTCTATCACTGACTGGAACTAATGATTCCAGATTTCTTTGAGAAAAACTACATTGCCAGATTCCTGTTAATAGAACCAAATAGCCCTCATTTTGAATTACTGTTAAATGTCAGCCAGTTGTTCTTGCCTATTTCCCTATATTAGAAAAGAAAAAGAAAAAAAGACGAAAAATTAATAATTATTTAAATATCTTAGGGATTGTGATTTTCATCAAAACAAATTCTCCTTCAAATTAAAAAAAATGGTACAACGAACTTTTTATTACATTTTAAATTTTAGGTAATTTTAAACAAGCACGGTCAAATATGAAGGACAATTTTAAAAGTCATAATAAGCGGAGAAATAATATACATCGGGTAGTTATGAGTTTTGATTTTTTCTTCCAATTTCCCTACACAACAAAAAGGCAATATTATTGAATTATTTAAGTGTGATTAGATCTTGAGATTTTACTCCAAACTACTTTGATAGGGATGGGAATTCTCCTTCAAACCGAATATTACTTCAACTTTAAAAACTGGGAATTTACAGATTGAAGCAACATTAATAAGCATGACCGTTTACGAGGGATAATTCGAAAGGGTAATAAGGGGAGAAAAAAATGTGTTGGACAGCTACGAGCAGGAATCTTTCCTGCTCATTTCCCTACACTATAAAAAAAAAGAAAACCGTAGCGGATTATTGTTACAGTTGAAACAAGTGTTATTAGAAACAGGATTCTACTTCAAACTTGTACGTTGGAGAATGAGACTCTTGTTCAAGCCAAATTTTGCTCCAAATTGAAAAAATAAAAAGAATTTTAGATTATGCTTTAAATCGAAGCAACACAAAATAAGCATGGTGTAACTATGATGAATAAATTTAAAAGTCATAATAAGGGTGCAAAAAATTATGCGTCGGACAGCTATGAGCTGCAATTTTGTGTGCCTTTTTCCTTAAACTGCAAAAAAAGCAACAGCAATGAATTATCAAGTTTGATTAGACACCAATATCTTACTTAAAGCTTGTTTTTTAGGGGGTTGGGATTCTGCTTCAAACCAGATTTTGCTTCAAGTGCAGTTTTGCTTCAATGTGTGTGGTAGAATAGATTTTAAATACATTCTTAGACCACACTGGCTATACATGACAAATGAAACTCAGAGAGGAAAGAAAATAACAAAATGAAAAATAAAATCCAAAAAGGTGAAAAAACGAGGATTTTGTCAGCTAGTGGCGTTGACAAGTAAACTTCGAAAGGTTCGATTTTCGTTGGTTTCTTTTTCTTTTCTTTCTTTTTTGTTTAGCACTGAGGACAATTCGGCGGAGGTCCTTGTCGAAATATTTGCTTATTTCTTCTTCTTCATGGTTCGCCACTGGCTGACAAAATCCTCGTTTTTTCACCTTTTTTATTTTATTTTTCATTTTGTTATTTTCTTTCCTCTCTGAGTTTCATTAGAATAGATTTTAGATTATACTTGAAGTTGCTGCAACACCACACATGAATGATATGACGACTGAATTCAAAAATCATAATAAGGATACCAAAAATATGCTCCAGGCAGCTATGAGCTGCAAGTTGGTGATTAGAAATCGAGATTCCCAATCAAACCACTGTTTTAGGGATTGTGATCCTACTTCAAACTAAACTTTACTTCAAATTAAAAAAAAAACTACAATACATTTCAGAATATGCTTTAAATAGCAGCAACTCTAAGAACCATGATAATGACGGCAAATTTAAGTCATAATAAGGATACAAAACATGTGCGTCGGAAAGCTATGAGATGCAGTTTTTTGTGCCTATTTCTACACACTGCAAAAAAAGCAACAGCAATGAATTACCAAGTGTGACTAGAAACGCATATTTTACTTCAACTAATGAATTAAAGGATTGTGATTCTGTTCCAAACTAAATTTTGCTTCAAATTAAAAAAAAAAAACAGTGATGTGTTACAATGAATTTCAGATTATACTTAAATTGCAGTAACTCAAAAAAGCTGATAAGACGGCTAACTTAAAAGTCATAATAAGGGTAGCCTATAAAAAATATGTGCGTATTTGCATGGTGATATTGGAATTTATTAGGATATGATTTTTTTTTGTATTACTTTTGTTTGCCTTTTCTTTATTTTTTTTAAAATTAGCTTCATTAATTTTGTTTTGTTATTGTTTTTTGCCCGTTGATAATGGCTTCCCGACATGAATTCCAAATATTCGGATTTCTTTATTATTTGAAGTTTGTTGTTTTTTGTTTTGTTCACTGCTTTGTTTAAACATTAAACGCGTTTTCACTACATTTTTATTTGTTAAATTATGTAAATCAAAAAGCAGTGTGGTCTAAGAAATTAAAGCAGTGTGGTCTAAGAAATTACGTTCGTTACCACAGACTGTTTGACCAACTTTCACTAAAAATTCGTGTATCCCCGAAAATCTCTTCAGCAATGTTAGTGAGAACAAATATTCAAGTAAAAAAATTCTAATAAGTAAGAAAAAATCTTAAATACAAATAATAGACAAAATCCAAAAATTGAAACGATTTTGAAACAAACCTAATACTATCTGCTCCGGGTTCAGTTAGGCTTGAATCTTTTGCCAAAAACGAAGAAAGGCCAGCGTTACGTAGCACAGAAGATGTAAATAAAAAAAGATGTAGCACTACCATTGTCGACCAACAAAAAAAACTTGTAGAAATTTGAAACAAGAAAATCTCTTTGATACTTCGAAAAGTGCATTTAAGAACAATAGTTCTTAGAGACTGGATCCAAAATATACTGGGGAAAACAAGACTTATCACAAGCGGCGTAATTTCGTCAAAATCCTGGGAGGGGGGGGGGTGGAGCCAATTTTTCCACATCAAGTGAAAATGAGAGTGAAAGAAAACTTATCTGTTTCTCTGGATGCTTGAATTATGCAGGCTTATTTTAGCTTTGACAAGGTTTTTTTTGCAGAAACTAAATGTCAGCTGGGGGCAAACTGAGGTTTGGATTGAGCAGTGGCCCTCCCCATGCCCCATAGCAAATTACGTCCCTGCTTATAACAGAATTGGAAGTTTTTAAGCACAAAAAAGAAAGATAATTCGCCTTCATTTTTCATTCAGCTAACCAATACATGTTAAACTAAATTATGAAAACTTAACAACACTTGAAAAGGTCATTAGACCACAAAATTGCCACTCCAACAAACAGTCTCTCAATTCTTCGTAAGTTTTGCTTCAACCCAATCATATTCGTACTACATATTACTCACCTAATGCACAACCTAGTGTCAATACAGAAAAGGGCAGTTCGGATTATCCTGGGATGTAGTGACATTCCCTACCAAGAAGCACTCAAAAAACTTGAAGTCCAGTGCCTTGAGCAAACACTGGGCAATCTCATCATGAGATTTGAAAAAGCATTACTGTCAAACCCAACCCACCGTGATCTCCCCGCAGACGCCCCACCAAACAGAAAAACCAGACAAAAACTCAAACTGACACCTATACGTGCACGAACATACCGATATTGTAATTCATTTATGCCATTTTTTACGTCTATTTTTAACATGTAATGTTTTTGCAACTGTAAATTAGCCAAGAGCTACGAAAATTGTGTAATAAACGGTTCTCTCTCTCTCTCTCTCTCTCTCTCTCTCTCTCTCTCCTCTCTCTCTCGTCTCTCTCTCTCTCTCTCTCTCTCATCTCTCTCTCTCTCTCTCTCTCTCTCTCTCTCTCTCTCTCTCTCTCTCTCTCTCTCTCTCTCCTCTCTCTCTCTCTCTCTCTCTCTCTCTCTCTCTCCTCTCTCTCTCTCTCTCTCTCTCTCTCTTCTCTCTCTCTCTCTCTCTCTCTCTCTCCTCTCTCTCTCTCTCTCTCTCTCTCTCTCTCTCTCTCTCTCTCTCTCTCTCTCTCTCTCTCTCTCTCTCTCTCGTCTCTCTCTCTCTCTCTCTCCTCTCTCTCTCTCTCCTCTCTCTCTCTCTCTCTCTCTCTCTCTCTCTCTCTCTCTCTCCTCTCTCATCTCTCTCTCTCTCTCTCTCCTCTCTCTCTCTCTCTCTCTCCTCTCTCTCTCTCTCTCTCCTCTCTCTCTCTCTCTCTCTCTCTCCTCTCTCTCTCTCTCTCTCTCTCTCTCTCTCTCTCTCTCTCTCTCTCTCTCTCTCTCTCTCTCTCCTCTCTCTCTCTCTCTCTCTCTCCTCTCTCTCTCTCTCTCTCTCTCTCTCTCTCTCTCTCTCTCTCTCTCTCTCTCTCTCTCTCTCTCTCTCTCTCTCTCTCTCTCTCTCTCTCTCAAAGTATACATCCAAACAATGGCTTATAAATTGAGATAAGAGCATCGGATATTAGCCTTTGAAAATACATGCCCCCAAAGAATCCTCAGCATAAATTCGACAAATCGAATTTCAAATGCTGGGACCAAGAAAACGAACAACCAATATCAAAACAAATATTCCTAGCCCCTAAGCCATTTCCTGAAAATGGAGGACCTTAGGATCCGCAAAACAGCTCTTCAGTAGCAGCCAGCAAAATCGGGGAGAAGAGGTCGTCCCAAGAGCCATATTATTCCAGTCAGGATTCCAATCATACACAGAAAACGTTCTTTAATCCAAGTAGAAAGATGTACTGGAGGCAAATGTACTAACCCATACACTTCAAACTGGAAAACTGAAAATAATAACATAAGGAATTCTACTAACCTTATTAACCTTAAACCACATTTTAAGTCCTGTAAACAAAGGTTTACAGGAATCAGGGTTGTGGAGTTGGAGTTGGAAATTTAGTAAATTTTTGCTGAATGAGGTTGGAGTCGGTTCTAACTTATATTAAATAAAAAAAAACAAGTTTTTTTTTACTGAAAATAAAAAGCAACATTAAAACTTAAAACGACCAGAAATTATTTCGTATATGAAAAGGATCCCCTCCTCAACGCCTCGCTCTTTACGCTTAAGTTTTTTATTGTTTAAAAAAAAATAAAGTAGTGAAACAGTCAAACCTTAGCGTAAAGAGCGAGGCGTTGAGGAGGAGACAGAACCTTTCATATACGGAATAATTTCTGTTCGTTTTAAGTTTTAATGTCACTCCTTACTTTCAGCTAAAAAAACTTGTTTTTTATTCAATATAAGTTATAACCGACTCACAAAATCTGAATATCTGAAATATATAGAACTTAAATATTTGAAATCAGCACAAAAATCTGCTTCTTTTGATGTATCTATTGGTATCAAAATTCCTTTTTTTTAGTTTCGGTTACTATTGAGCCGGGTCGCTCCTTACTTACAGTAGTACCACGAACTGTTTGAAAATATAATTAAATAAAGCTTTAAAACAGGGCTGTGGATTTTTAGTAGACTTTTGCTGAATGGAGTCGGAGGTGGTACATTGAAAATGTTTGGAGTCAGAGTTAGAGTCAGTTATAACTTATAACCGACTCCACATCCCTGCTAAGAATCCTTTTGATACCACAATATAAAGAACTTCTTTATGCTTCTCAATTTTTTAAATTGTCGATTATAATATTAAAGATTTCCGAACAGTGAGGGGTGAAGGATGACCGTGTATAACTTTGTTAGCCTCAAGTAGCATCGTGTTACGATGAAACATCAATAGTGGTAATACATAGTCCACACTTTTACAATGCGAGAACCGTAAATTTTTCTTCCGACTGTTTTCTTTTTTATTTCATTTCGTCATTTGCTTTATAGATATGACCGGTTTTGCCTCTGAATACCTCACATACGGATTGTAAAACAAGTAATTTTTCCTTTTTTTCCAGCAAAATGTATACGAAAAATAAATATAAATTTACTATGATAATAAAGACGACTGGAAAGAACTAATGAAAATAAACTGAATATTTAATATATGACCATATTAATTCTTGGAAACTTAGCAATTTAAAATTTTATTTCACTGCAATTTCTATGTTTATTTTTTATTGTTGTAAATATAAACAAAAATATTTGCAATATTTTCCGTTTTCAGTAAAGCAAAAGTGACGCAACAAAGTTAGCTGCCCTCTGGTCACTTTTCACTCTTAAGCAGGGCACTGAAGCACTCGATTTCAAATCGAATGAGCACCCTCCAAAGCTTATACGACCACCGCTTCTATAGAAAACTTATATGTTAACAATGGGTAACTAGTATAATTTACATCCATTGCCCTGGGGCGGGGGGGGGGGGTAAACCCCGGAGGCATAGTCATACTGCCTATAAACTATATTGAACGAAATGGCTATTTTAAAATTGTGATCGAATTCATTTTTAAAAAAAGAATGTGGAGAGAGTTGCCCTCCAACCACTTTTGACTTTTGAAAAGTAAACTAGAACTTAAGATTTCAAATCAAATGAGCCTCCTTCAAAGTTTATACAACCATCCCTTCAATAAAAGCATTGTGTTAACAACCGGAAACTTGCTTAACTTACAGCCCTTGCCCCGATCGGTGGAGAGGGGGTGGGTTCAGCCCCGGAGGCATGGGTGCTACTTGATATTTGAACTATTTTGAACAAAAAGGCCATCTCAAAATTGCGATCGGATGCATTTAGGAAAAAGAGGACGCGGGGGGCAAGCTGCCCTCCAATCACTTTTGACTCTTAAAAATGACACTAGAACTTCCTGTTTCCAATCGAATAAACCCCCTCTGAAGTTTATATGACCACCCCTTCCATATGAAGTGCCTCTGGAAAAAAATATAAAAGAATAAATAATAAAACAATGAAGCCTAATGGCTCTTTACTATAGGCAGCGCTATAGCGTTGCCTCTGATTTTAAGTTTTCCAGAGAAACTTCACCTCGCCTTCTCAAAAGGGAGAGAGAGAATAATCTGCCTCCCTCCCTTTTCAGTCACTCCACTCCAAAATTTATAAGTCTAGATCTAATTTTTAAAAGGCACAATGTTGAGATAAAATCCATTTTATTTCCAATTTCTAAGAAAACTTCAAATCAAATAAACCAGATTTATCAATTCAAGTTAGTCTATCCAGGTACTACAGAATTTTTTGATTTTTAATCAGTATCATCCACTGTACAGAAACTCTGATAAGAGAATTTAAAACTAATAAATGAAATAATGGAATGTCCAATTAAATAAACAAATTATTCAACTTCATTGATTCACTTGATGCTTGGCAATTAAATATGCCTTGATTCTTTAACTGGAAATCCAAAAATAGCAAAACGAAAGTTTAACACAAATCAGAGCTTTAAGGGAACAATATGATCCTAGGGGGGATCTGATCGGTCATAAATACGAAATAAGTTCTATTTAGGCAATGTTGGATCATTCAGAACAATCCTGGAGGAGTGAGGATCCTCAACCTGAAATTCCCATTCCCTTGTTTCAGCTGTGCATGTAGGCCCAAATAATGTGAAGACATAAAACCGAAAACAAAAGAGCCTTCGCTTTCTGGGAAGTATTTTGTTAGAAAAACCATTATCTTTTGTCCATATCATTTAGTTTAGATTCCAGGAGCCTCACTATATCAAGTTCTAATGTTCCTACATTATCATAACTTACAATACGTGTGTCGAATATACCACAAAGCACATCAATCACATCATCTTTAAATTCACAACAAATCTTGTTTAATGCTTCATCAGTCCCTAAAAACCCCCAAGCAAGCGCGGGAGCAAGGTGTTGATTCAGAGCATAGAATCTAGCAAGGAATGCATCACTGTATTTCAACTTTCGCTGTTTGTTTTTCAGCACAGACATGCATGCTGTTGCCATTGCTGATTCCTTAAATCCGTTTGAGAGCCATCTATTTTTTATAATAGCTAATACAGCACTTGGAGGGGCTTCAAGATCTTCAAATGAGTCCAGCAGTATAAAATCAAGAACAATATCAAAGAAGTTTACACAAACAATACCGCGCATCTTGAATTCTTCCAAAGATTCTTTCCAGCGCTCTGATTCTGCAAGAAGCCGTACGAGGGAGTCATATGCAGATATCAAATCAGCTGGTTCCCGATTTAGTCTTGTAAAAAGACTACTAAGCAAATTTCTTCCAGATTCAATCAGCCAATTTTTTCTAGAATAATCATTTGTGATATTTTGAAAGGCAAGGCGAACACAATGTAACTTAACTAAAAAATCACTGTCACTTTTACAGCCTAGCATCTCGGTTCTTAAACATCTACATGGCACAAAAGAATCTTGAGAATGTTCTTCTACTAAATGTAAGACCTGGCCATAGAGCTCAGGGACGGTTTCTTGGTGCTCTAAAGAATATAGATCTTCGAGTATATCGCCCTCTGCTGAGTAAAAAGATCCAAAAGATGAAGTGCTACAAGTACGCTTGCTCCAAAGTGATGGAGTCGGTGTAACAGTAAGCGTTTCTTCATTCTGAAATATTACAGAATGATCATGCAGAAACAGATGTTCAGCTTCATCCTGAAGTGCATAAGCAGCAGTTAGAATATGCTCTAGTTTCCGGCAGAGGCTCGCTTCACTAGCAGATGGTAGTGCATTTGGATTACCTGATTTGAAAGCCTCCAGTGCATCCTGCCAATATTGTACAGCAACATCTAAGGCCTCAACACCCATAGCACCTAATTGTTGTGGATTGTCTGTAACACATTCTCCATTTAAAAAACCATAACCAGCAATGTGAGTAGTAGCAGGACTATTGCTACGTTTTTGCAAATATAGTTCAGAGGTTGGACTTGTTGCCCCTGCTTTTCCTCTTTGACGAGGAACAAAAGGAGGAGGCTTTTTCCTTTGCATATAATAAGAAAGACAGTAAATACAAGTACCTCCCAGAGCGAGACCAAGAAACCACTTGCTACTCCATTTCAACCAGTTAGCCGGAAGGGCAGGCAGCTTAATTTTTATGTGAGGCTGAGTACTCAAAGACATCTAAAACAAGAGAATATTTGGTTAGCCCAAGAAACAGAACACAATAGAAAAGGACAAAATCACATATTAATGAATATACAGATGCTGCAGGGCTATATGGTTTTTCCATTTAAACAACAATAACGAGCAGTGAGAGTAGTAGCACGGCTATTGGTATATCTTTGTAAATGTAGTTCAGAGGTTAGACTTGTTGCTTCCACTTTTTCTCTTTGACAAGGAACAAAAGAAGAAGACATTTTCCTTTATATATGATAAGAAAGACCATAAATACAAGTGGCTCCCAGAGGGAGACCAAGAAACTCCTTGCTACTCCATCTCAACCAGTTAGCTGGAAGGACAGCTTAACTTTTATGTGAGGCTAAATGTGAACTGCATTTGCCAAAAAGTAGCAAGTCTTGCTACTACTCACACTGCTCGTTATGGTTTCCCCTATAGTGATCAGCTGAAATCAATCCCATAAATACAACCACAAAAAAAATGTTAATTGGGTTTGATACTTGATGAATTCGGCCCACCGTGAAGCATCAAATCGGGTTTGTTTGACTACATCCCTTTTTCATGTATTTTCACAACTAGTAAACGCGGAAACTAATCAGATCCATCAAATACAATGTATATATTGCTCAGTCAAATCCATTGCTCAGCCAAGTCGAAGCTGCTAACACAGTCTATGTACCTCATTCTCAGCATTTCGAGCGAAATAACTAACCTGGCACCAAAGAACTATCAGAGCATTCATAAATCCAATGAATTGATCCAATAAGAGAGCGAAAGATTCCATTCCCGTTGTAAAAACTGCCGCAAAAGTTACTTGTGCTTTCCAATAAATTAATTTTAAAAACAGCCTCCCGGAAACGAAGTTTTTCAAAGAAAAACAAAGCCATATTGTAACATAAGACAGGCAGAAACAAAGTTCTATAATAATTCAAACCTAAAATGAACAGAAATTACTATTAAAGAATAATGAAACCCAAAACGAACAGAAATTAAAATAAATAATCAAACATAAAGATAACAAATCCAGATACGGATGAATAATTAAATCCTAAAACGATTAAAAATTAATACTAAAGTCAAACCCAAATTAAACAGAAATTATTGCAAATAGGATTTTGGCTACTGTCCCTTCCCTAACCGTAAATCTTCTAAAATCTACTGTCATTTCTTTTTTTTGAAAACTAAATGTATTTTCAACAGTGTGCTTTACTTTTTCCAAATATCAATGAAAAATAAAAAAAGAATTACTACAATAATCAAGATGACTGGAAAGAACAAACGAAAATAAAGTGGATGTTTAATATAAAATGAAATTAATTCCTGGAAAACTCAGCAATTCAAGATTTATTTATCATTAATTTTTTTTCGATGTTATAGTCCTTAAAAATTGTTTGACATGTATCTTATTTTCAGAAACTGCAAATAACACAGTAGACTTTATAGGATTTACGGTTAGAGGAAGGGGGCAACAGCCAAACTCCTGTTTGTAGTAATTCCTGTATCAATTAAATTTATGTTTGATGTGAGTATTAATTTTGGTTTCTGTTTGTTATGAGTTTCACATATTCTTTGATGAAAATTTTTATTTGTTTTAAGTTTGAATTATTTTAGGACTTTATTTCTGCTCGTCTTAAGTTTCAATATGGCTTCTTTACTTTGAAGAACTTCTTTTTCGTGAACTTTTTCAAAAATTATTTTTTGTTCATTTTGTATTGTCAAAGTTTTATCATTGGTTAATATTAATTAAAAAAAAAACTTTCCGAAAAATAAGTTTTCAAAGAAAAGTAAAGGCCATTTTAAACTTAAGCTCAGGAGATACAAATACCTGTTAAAATTCAAACTCAAAACGATCAGAAATTACTATTAAAGAATAAATGAAACCCAAAACGAACAGAAATTAAATAAACAATCATAGCAAAAAATATACAACAAGTAATAATATAAATGAATAAATAGATCTTAAAGCGAGTAATGCTTAGATTGAATATGAAAATCAAGCTTAAAACGAAAACAAATAGTTTGCTATTAAAGTATAAATGAAATTTAAAACGAACAGAAATTAAATAAACAATCAATGCGAACAAACATACAATATATATTAATGTAAATGAATAAATAAATCTTAAAACGATTGAAACTTAAATTGAATATGCAAATCAAGCTTGAATCGAATAAAAATAACTACAAACAAGAGTTTGTGTATCGCCTCACTGCAGAAGCCTAAAACCTATTGCGTCATTGGCGCTTTACTGAAAACGAATTATATTACAAATGTTTTTTTTTTGTACTTAATATTGAAAATAAATATTAAAATTACAGTAAAATTTTGAACTGATGAGCTTTTAGCAATTAATATCATTATGCATCAAATATTCAGTTTAATTTATTAGTTCTTTTCAAGATTGGTCAAGACAAATATAGTTTCAGTACAAGCAAAATTTGGATACTGCCCCCTTCTTTAACTGTAAAAACCTAAAGCCTTCTGCGTCATTGGTGCTTCACTGAAAACGAATTACTCGTATATTACAAATTTATTATTTTCAAGTTCTTACAGCATTGAAAATGAGAATAAAAATTACAGTGAAAAAAAATCTTGAACTGATGGATCTTTCAACAATTAATATCATTATATATCTAATATTCAATTTGATTTTGTTTATACTTTCCAAGACTGTTCAAGACTCATATAGCTTTGCCATTTTTTTTTAACCCTGCCATTTTTTTTTAACTAATCGTGTTAGTTTGTTATGAAAACATTCTATGGCTTCTAGGCATTTCTATTTGAGCGGAAAACTGCACCTCAAACTTTGTGGAACATGCATTTTCTTGCATGAAACACCAAAATATAATAAAATGTCAAGTTACGGAGTGTTCCACCACTCGCAATTAAGTGCCATTGGTATTTTTGAATCCGCATGGTCAATTTAGGGGGTGGAGGGTAGGCTAATTCTTTTAGCAGCTCCATTCCGTCGTGGTATGGTTCACATTTTCAATACCTGGCGTCCGGACTATCATATAATCTACCAAGCATACAACTACCCCAAATCAGTATCAATAAATAAATGAAACCCAAAACGAACAAAAATTAAAATAAATATTAGAGTCAAACTCAAAACGAGCATAAATTAATGTGAGTAGGGTTCAAAACCCCTATGCTTTCTAAAAGCCAGAATATAATTGTACTTTACTGAAAAAAAATTCAAATGAGTTTACTGAAAAAAAATGTGCATTGTCAATTTGATATACATATGCTGATATTTATTCCCTAAAATCTTAATTAATTTTTGATTTCTTAAAGTTACAAAAGTGAAAATATTTCAAAGAATTGTTTTCAGTAAAGCGCCAATGACGCAGTAGACGATACCCAAACTCTTGTTAGTAGTTGATTTTATTCGATTCAAACTTGATTTGCATATTCAATTTAAGTTTCACTCGTTTTAAGATTTATTTATTCATTTACATTAATATATATTGTATGTTTGTTCGCATTGATTGTTTATTTAATTTCTGTTCGTTTTAAGTTTCATTTATACTTTAATAGCAAAATATTTGTTTTCGTTTTAAGCTTGATTTTCATATTCAATCTAAGCATTACTCGCTTTAAGATCTATTTATTCATTTATATTATTACTTGTTGTATGTTTTTCGCTATGATTGTTTATTTAATTTCTGTTCGTTTTTAGTTTCATTTATTCTTTAATAGTAATTTCTGGTCGTTTTGAGTTTGAATTTTAACAGGTATTTGTATCTCCTGAGCTTAAATTTAAAATGGCCTTTACTTTTCTTCGAAAAACTTATTTTTCGGAAAGTTTTTTTTAATTAATTTTTGTTCGTTTTTGATTGCAAAAAAGTTTCAAGTTTTCATGGCATCGGGAGAGGGTGCTTACTGTCCAATTATTCTTGACTTTACAAAACGGATCTAGAACTTTCAATTTAAATCGAATGAGGCTTTTTTCAAAGTCTATACGATTACCTCTTTGATAAAAACCTTATATATGAACAATAGACAGCTTGCATAATTTGTGGACAGCGATTGACAACAATGAATGGATTGAAAAAATAGCCCGAATAAGGGAGTTTAGACCATTTCACTTGCTGACACAAAGGGATCACGACTGTTTGGAATTGACCTTAATAGGAATTTGTGTGCCAAAGCAATTTCTATCACAGAGTACGTATTTTAACCTTATAATTGGATAATTATAATAGATTTCCTATGTGTTCTTCAAATACAAAACCCCTTCCCATAAGTTATAAGCCCCCCTTAATAAGTAATGCCCCAGGGCATAACTTACAACGCCTACCCCTGGGTGCTGGTGGGCTGTGTCGACACCGGAGTTTTTTGTTATCAGAACTTTGAACTATTTTAACAAAATGTATATTTCAAAATTTTTATCTGACGCATTTAGGGCGTGGAGGAGGGAGAGGGGCTAGTTGCCCTTCAATCTCTTTTGACTCTCAAAAAGTGAACAAGGAATTTCAATTTTCAATCAAATGAGCCCTCTCTAAAGTTTATACGAGCATCCCTTCCATAAGAAATAATATGGAGAATGAAGGGCAACTAGGAGAAATAATATGGAAGGATTTGGAGAATCCTTAAATTACAACCCTTGCCCTGAGGGCTTTGGGGGAGTTGTAATCCTCAAACACCTAATTTCCAGAACTTAAAACTACGTTTAATAAAATGGCTGTCTTAAAATTTTGATTGGACGTGTTTGGGGAAAAGGTGGGCGTCAGAGGGGGGTTAGTTGCCCACAAATCACTTTCGACTATTACAAAGGGCACTAGCCCTTGTAATTTCCAATCGAATGAGAATGTTTTGAAGTTTCTGCGACATCGCCTTCAATAAAAAACCTTATATGCCCCCAGGGCATAACTTAAAACCCTTGCCCTGAGGGTTGTGGGGGATTGTCCTCCTCAAAAACATATTTTCTATCTGGAAATCAACTACACTGAACAAAATGGCTATCTCAAAATTTTGATTGGATGTGTTTGGGGGAATGATGGGCGTGGGGGGGGGCTAGTTGCCCTCCAATGACTTTCGACTATTAAAAAGGGCACTAGCCCTTTGAATTTCCAATTGAATGTGCCTGTTTTGAAGTTTCGACGAAAACGCCTTCGATAAAAACCTTATATGCCCCCAGGGCATTACTTAAAACTCTTGCCCTGAGGGTTGTGGGGGAGTGTCCTCCTAAAAAACATATTTTCTATCTGGAAATCAACTACACTGAACAAAAGGGCTATCTTAAAAGTTTAATTGGATGTGTTTGGGGAAATGATGGGCTTGGGGGGGGGCTAGTTGCCCTCCAATCTTTTTCGACTATTAAAAAGGGCACTAACCCTTTAATTTCCAATCGAATAAGCCTGTTTTGAAGTTTCTACGACAACGCCTTCTATAAAAACCTTATATTCCCCCAGGGCATAACTTAAAACCCTTGCCCTGAGGGTTGTGGGGGAGTGTCCTCCTCAAAAATATATTTTCAATCTGGAAATCAACTACACTGAACAAAAATGGCTATCTCAAAATTTTGTTTGGAAGTGTTTTGGGGAATGATGGGCGTAGGGGGGGGGGGGGGCTAGTAGCTCTCCAATCACTTTTGACTATTAAAAAGGGCACTATCCCTTTGAATTTCCAATCGAATGAGCCTTTTTTCAAGTTTCTATGACAACACCTTCTATAAAAACCTTATATGCCCCCAGGGCATAACTTAAAACCCCTGCCCTGAGGGTTTTGGGGGATTGTCTTCCTCAAAAACATGTTTTCTATCTGAAAATCAACTATGCTGAACAAAATGGCTATCTCAAAATTTTGATTAGATGTGTTTGGGGAAATGATGGGCGTGGGGGGGGGGGCTAGTTGCAGTCCAATCACTTTCGACTATTAAAAACTACTACTAACTACTAACAACTCATCGCAGCACCAAGCCGCCTGAGGCCAACACAGCTACGCACGCTCCTCCTCCACCCCAATCTATTCAAAGCCTCCCTTTTTACACCCGCCCACGAAGTTCCCATTTCCTTTAAATCTTTCTTTTATGACGTCCTCCCAACCCAGACGGGGACGACCTGCTTTCCGTTTAGCCCTAGATGGTTGGCCAAAAAGAACAATCTTCGGCAATCTGTCATCCTTCATCCGAACAACATGCCCTAACCACCTCAACCTTTCTTTCATTATAGACCTAGAAAGCGGTATTGAACCACATTTTTCGTATAGCCTATTGTTTGAAATACGGTCAGTCAGCCGGGTACCCAGAACAATCCTTAAGCAATTTCTCTGGAAAACATCTAGCAAATCTTCATCCGCTTTTCGGAGCGTCCATGCTTCAGAGCCATATTTGACCACTGTCATCACTGTAGCTTCTAAGATTCTAATCTTGGTTTGCAGACTTATCTTCCTATTCTTCCAGACTTTTTTTAACTGTGAAAAAACACCCTGAGCCTTGGCTATTCTATTTTTAACATCTTCACTGCTCCCACCATCTTTACTAATAATACTACCAAGGTAAGTGAAACTGCCCACCTGATCAATCTTTTCATTACCCAACGTCACCTTTTCATCTTCACTTATTCCTAGCCTTAGTGACTTGGTCTTCCTAACATTAATTTTCAAACCAATACTAGCACCCTGAACTCGCAAAACCTCTAAAACTTCATTCATTTTGCTCACACTTTCATCTAGGATGCTTAAATCATCAGCATAATCCAAGTCCAGGAGACTCCAATCACTTTCGACTATTAAAAAGGGCACTAGCCCTTTAATTTCCAATCGAATGAGCATGTTTTGAAGTTTCTACGACAACACCTTCTATAAAAAAACCTTATATGCCCCCAGGGCATAACTTAAAATTCTTGCCCTGAGGGTTGTGGGGGAGTATCCTCCTCAAAAATATATTTTCTATCTGGAAATAAACTGTGCTGAACAACATGGCTATCTCAAAATTTTGATTGGATGTGTTTGGGGGAATGATGGGCGTGGGGGGGGGGGCTAGTTGTCCTCCAATCATTTTCGACTATTAAAAAGGGCACTAGCCCTTTATTTTCCAATCGAATGAGCCTGTTTTGAAGTTTCTACGACAACGCCTTCTATAAAAACCTTATATGCCCCCAGGGCATAACTTAAAACCCTTGCCCTAAGGGTTGTGGGGGAGTATCTTCCTCAAAAATATATTTTCTATCTGGAAATCAACTACGCTGAACAAAATGGCTATCTCAAAATTTTTATTGGATGTGTTCGGGGGAATGATGGGCGTGGGGGGGACTAGTTGCCCTCCAATCATTTTCGACTATTAAAAAGGGCACTAGAACTCTCAATTTCTAATCGAATGACCCCCCTTTGAAGCTTCTACGACGACCCCTTCCATATGAAGTGTCTCTGGGAAAAAAAATAATAAATAATAATAAAACATTGGAGCCGTATGGCCTTTACTATAGGCAACACTACACTGTTGCCTCTGATAATGCAAATTTCTCTAGTTTTCAGATCTTGGCTTAAAAAGAAAAGTATTGGATTCTACTTTAAAATCAAAAGTTGCATATGCAGGGTTCAGACATGTCGGTTCGTTTCAAATTATAGGCTCTGTCCTATTTTTATGGAAATTCCCGGGCCCAAATATAGGCCAAATATAGGGTTCGGAAGTCCTCGGGATCAGATCTATGGTATTATGGCGTGAGATGCCTGGTCACATAAATTCGTCTTTTCCTGAGTTTCTGCATTTTTTTCATTTATTTCAAATACAAACTGTACGAATAATAAAAAACAGAAAAAATCAGATACACATACTGTGCCAACGATTGACTGATACAAGTAAAATACTAGGAATCACTCTTGCTGCTTCTTCGCCATCAATTTCGATATGATGCCAGTTTTCTCTTTGCAAGAGACTGCTCCATTCTCGCAGATTCCACCATCTGCTCTCTTTCACTTGTTCTGGACTTCACAGCTCCTTCGAGCGAAGAAACAGCTAGGGTAATGTCTATGGAACTCTTGGACTCGGCAGCCTTCTTCATTCTGTCTGTCCCTTCCTTAAGTAGCCTAAAGTATCTGCTACTGTTTTCTTTTCTTGCTCTGATTGTCTAAGTTTTCTCCTTTTGCTTTCCAGGTCTTCTATTTCTTTCTTTGTGTCGTGGACTTCCTGCAACTTTTGCGTGTTGTCCTCTTTGAAAGATGTTTTCTCCTTCTCGGATAGCTCTTCTTTTTTCTTTTCATACAGATGTTGTTGATACCGAGATCGTGCAGAACGTAAAAGATTCAACAGCTCTCTTGCAATAACAAACGGTTCTGGATTTCCTCCATAAAGCCTCAACGTGTCATATACCATGAGTGTCGCATCCAGAACACGTTCAGGTATTAACGCCTGGTCTTCACTGAGAATCCTACCAGAACGCAAGAACCCACACTCAACATATGTGCTGCCGTGCGGCAACGTCAGCACCACTTTGATAAGCTTGGTAAGTTCGAGGTACTTTCTGTCCCCGCGATCATTCACCAGTCCCAAAATAATTGCTCGATCCGAGTAATGTTCTCACGGGGTCCAGTTTCCGTTCGCAAAAGCAGCTACTCAGCCTGGACGGCGTCTGAGCTTACTCCAATCGCAATCTCGCGTGCCATAACCGCTATGTCTGCAACGCTTCTTGAATCCTTCATGTTGATCGTACTCAAACAGCGAAAAGCCTCTAAAAAACAATCCTCTTCCAGAGGACATTTGTTCAAAATATGGCGAATATCCGCAATAAAATGTTTTCGGACATTGACATAGAAAATGGCCTTGTCTTTCAGTGTTGCTTTCTCACCGAAAGCTCTTTCCACATATTCTGAGACTAAGGGCTTTTCTGCAAATTTTTCAGCAAGGTTCGACATTTCTAGCAAGAAATTTTCAGTCTCAGTCACGAAATCTCGAGTAAAGACCCGTCCGCAAAGCGTCACAACTAGTCTTTTGATCTCTGAGTGCAGAACATGAATGAGAGGCTCTTTATTATGGAACAGTTGGGTGAAACATATGAACAGTTCTGCTGAGGCTTAGAACAAACTCGATTTGGGCCTTTATCGTCGCAGTTTTGATATAAGCCACAGTCTCCAGAAATTTGGGAGTGGACAGATGATTCTTCCGTTTTTCCTCTCTCGGCACGAAGTTCAGGAAGTACTCTAAGATTGCCGGCCACTGCTGTATGATTCTAGCAAGGGCACGTCCGATCGCCAGCCAGTGGCTTGGGACATGCTTCATGAAAGCATTCTCAGGCACTCCCACTTCTTTTGGCACTTTCGATAGTCTTCACAACGTGCAGGCCAGCCGCCATTGAACTTGTTCCAAACGCTTTTGTTGACGTTAGGTCCATCACTTCCAAGCGTGAACAGTTTTTTCAAGTCGCAGCTGATTCTGCTCAATGGCTGACATAATCTTCCTATACAGGTCATCACTTGTTGCTTGGCCCATAAAACTTGTGCATAAATGTCTGCTCTGGATTTTGTTTCCATATGAGGACCAATATTGAACACGCATCTGTAACTCTTTCATACCAGCGTTGTTGGTTGTCTCGTCTTGTCTCACGAGTACTGGTCGTTCCCAGTCCTACACCATTTGCCAATCTTTCTACCGCTGCAATCCGTCTTAGCAAGCCATGAACTACTAAACTTGGTAGGCCCTATACTTAACTACCAAACATCACCTGCAAAATAGCATACCGCGATTAAAAAGGCCATAAAAAGAAAAATGTGGATATGTCCGAAGCTGGGCCGCATTCGCATCAGCCTTGTATAGCGTTCGTTCAGCCAGGAAACGCACAAAGTCGCAAGAAAGAACTCCAGTCTCATTAAGTAGAGACTGCTAGCATATATACTAATCTTTGCTCATTTTGGACAGGCCAAACATGACAAACAACAAAACATAGGCTACTAAGTCAACATAACAGCTTAGCCCAGGCAGAAGCAGCTTACTAAGCCCAACACAAATCATTGGTTAAGTTGAAACAGCTCAACAGTTGTAATTAATTAATTATCAATCTACACCCAAAGACAGCACAGTCTATAACACAGTTTATAGAATTAGCAGCATGATCATTCCCTATCTCACCCATTATAAAAACCCGGACCGAGGTGCAAGTGCTCCGAAGAACGTAAAAACATAAGCGGCATTAGGTCTTTTCACGGGTAGACAAGTCAGATTTCTCTTGAACGCGAAACTTGCCTTCAACGTTGGAACACTAATTTTGAAGAAACTAATTTTAAATTAATTTATTCCAATACATACTTGAAAATCGGTAATTAGTAGTGAAATATTATTATTAGATGTTTTTAGGAATTCAAAATAGGTTTCAAAGTCTCAAGTTGGTTTCAAAGGCATTTTGAGAAAGCTTCTGCCAAAATACGTGTTCCAGGGTAATTGGACCGCTGATGGCAGATCAAATGAGAGGAGCTGTTTGTACGCGTCGATATAAATATATATATATATATATACACATATATATAAAATCAGTTCAGATGTTTATAGGAATTACAAGTAGGTTTCGAAGTCTCGAGTTGGTTTTTAAAGGCATTTTGAGAAAGTTTCTGCCAAAATACGTGTTCCAGGGTAATTGGACCGCTAACGGCAGATCAAATGAGAGGAGCTGTTTGTACGCGCCGATATATATATATATATATATATATATATAATATATATACTATATAGAATATATATATATATATATATATATATATATATATATATATATTATATATATATATATAGATATATATATATATATATATATATAATATATATATATATATATATATAATATATATATATATATATATATATATATATGTATATATATATATATATTATATATATATATATATATATATATATATATACTATATATATATATATATATATATATATATTATATATATATATATAATATATATAATATATATATATATATATATATATATATATATATATATATATATATATATATATATAGATATATATAATATATATATATATATATATATATATATATATAGATATATATATATATATATATATATATATATAAACTGTATATATGCAAACTGGAAGAAATATTCTATAATAGGAGCTTTTCTAGCGTAAAGCCCCGTAAAATTTTGGATCTGCCACTAAAATGTGTGATGTCCTTCAATTTTCTGAAAATTCCCTAAGAATTTTACGAAAAAACACTTCTTAACAGACGTTTGGTATTTTCTTGGATAGGGCTATTGTGGCAACTTTTACCGCAGCAACCAATAATTAGAACCCAAGTCCTAAAATTGGTCTCAATCAGGAACCCTTATCGCTATCTAAATTCACAAAGTGCAAAGATTTTCAAACAGCGGTGTTTATTGTTTAAAGTTCAGAAAAGGTCTGCTTATTTCATACGAAAACATTGATTGAAAACGAAAGTAGTCTTATCTAGAAAATAAATATCGTAGAAAATAAATATCACGACGTGAAAAAAAAAATGATAAACCATCCAGTGGCGGATCCAGAGGGGGGGGGGCGAGGGGTGCCCCCCTATAGTAGTCTAAAGTAGCGTAATTTACCTAATTAACGCAAGTTTGCATTAATTAAAGTTGCTCCTACACCTATTCCACCAGTTATTAGAAGAAAAAAATCCATACTTTCACAAATTTCATCAACCCCCCAACCCCTTTTTTATAAAATCCTACATAGGCCAATCAGTTGAGTCCGCTGTTTGTAAATAATAGATTAAGTCATAATTTGTATATAAATTAAGTCATACCTGTGAGATGGGACACTTGCAAACCACTTGGCTGGCTCACCAAGTTTTTTTCTGCTTTCACAATTATGAATGATACAATTTCGAACCATTTCTCATTGATTGACGCATACAGGACTAACCCGCTAATCCATGAATAAGTGGGAGGAGCTTTTTGTTCGCACCAAGAATGAAGACCAGAAATGATCTGCGATAAACTTACTGGATAATTCTATAAACTGTGGTCTATAAGCACACGGTAAAAAAAAACGTACTTTGACGTTGACGGCATTATTTCACGTTTGATCAGCGTACTTACTAGTTGTTGGATTCGCGTGAAAATACACTTTTTTAGTGTATAGGTACTTCTGCCGTATTTTTACATTCATCGAATATATGTTTAAACTCGATCAGTGTACTGGAAGGATCTAATGACAATTAACTCTTGCAAAAATGGGTCATACCGCGGGGCACGACTGATGCAAAAATATCGTGAAAGGGGGTCGGTCGTCCGGGTTTTTGATCTATTGGGATTAAAAGCTACACAAACGAAGACCTTTCACTTGTTGTTGTGGACTTATTTCTGAAAGGTAAGTTCTTTTGATGTTTTTTTTTACTTTTATATAAGTCTTATGAACTTTGCAGATAGAATGGTAAAATTCTACTTTAGCTACTTTGGCTATCTTGGAAAGAGGTTAGGTTAGGAAAATGAAAGTTTCAGGGATGCGTCTACAGGCTAAAGTATGTACCGGGAAGGTGTTTTGAAGTATTACCTCCACTCCTCCCTCTAGAGGGTCCTAACTTTTGATGACCTTTAAAAATCTGTGTGTTATAAAAGTGAAACCTTGTTAAATAGATCTTCTGCTTAAATAAAGTACAACAAAATTCTTTTCAGCTTCACAACTTTGCTCAATCCCAATTTATAAGGTTTCAAAGATATGCAAATATAATTCCTAAATTAGAAAACTTAAAATTCTACTCAAATAACAGGAATTGCTACCTGTCATGTAGGCAAATTTCAGGAGTCTCTAGAGGCAAAAAGAGTGGAGGTAGGTACTTCAAAATACTTTCCCGGGACATACTTTAGCCTGTAGACCTATCCATGAAAGTTTCTTTTTTCTAGCTTAAGCCCTTTCCAAAATAGCCAAAAGTAGCTAAAGTAGCATTTTACCAATAGAATTAAACAATGCTCTCATTGATTCTAGGCGTTTACCCCTCCCTGGAAAATGCCCCTGCGGAAAATACCCAGCGGGGTATAATATTTAACGGAGGGTATTTTCCTGGGGGGGGGGGGGGGTAAACGCCAGTGACCACTCTCTGTACAGTGGCGTCCATTTGTGAAATCAAAAGGGAAAGGGGATTCTTATCAGAAAACACTTTTATAATATACTATTAATGTACATAAAAATTTTATTAATAAGGTTTTTATGTTTCTTTCCATTTTTATACATGTTGTCAAATAGTCATTAGATAATATATATAACCGACTTCAAATAGATTGTAGGATTGTACTAATATAAATTAAGCAAATTAAGTGACATTTGAGTTTTGTGTTAGCTTCAAGAGGAGGTACGGGATAAAAGTCATATACAAAGGAGTGTTGGCCTTTGGGTCCCGGCTCCTTCCAATGTAAAATTTTCTGATAATCGAATCCGATGTTTTACGGGTGGCGCCTCATCTTCGCAGAGAAGTGTAACATAATGCAATTGTCTTATTTTTATTCTTTAAAAACATCATGTGATTCAGAATTCAATCCTCCATTTGAGTGTAACAGCCACTTCCTCTGGAAGCTCCAGTCAGAAAATTAGAAAATTCTGGAATTTCCACATTGCATCCCACACTAAACCACGAAATTGCAAAAGTTTTCACATACTTTAGTATATTAGAAGTATTCTAGTAGTTTTGTCAAAATTCAGAAAATCTTGTTCACTAAAATTTTTTCTGCACCTTCATCTGTATGTCAAATTTGAAACACGTGTAAGGTGTTTTGGCTTCTACAGTACTAATGGGAGCTGTTCTGTCTTTCTGTTTTAGCCTACCTGCCAAGAAAATGGCTGAAATACATTGTTGACTTTTTTTGTTTTTTAGAATGAGCTTTAGCTTATTTTAACAGGTTGGGTCACAAGTCACCATACAGAAATAAAACTAACTATGTTTCTTTCAGAAACACTTTATTCATAGAACATGCTCTGTAGGGTTATCAATATTTTGGATGTGCATTGCAATATTTTGTCATACTCTTGATGAACATAAATTATCAAACCATGATCTGCTGCAAAAATATAAGCATTTATTCTATTTGCTTTATTACTTGTTCATTCATGCTTAAGTTTCTACTCAAAAGAGCATGATAGGAATATTAAGCTACAAATTAAGGACGTTATTCACTATGGAAAAGGGGGGGGGGGGATGCGTACCTAGAATTTTCTAAAGCCATCTTTTCCAGTTTTGTATATTGTCAAACTTCATTGTAGATCCGATCTTGATGGCATCAAATTGCAGAACTTCATGGCAAATCCTAGTTTGTCCATTTTGTTCATTGGAACTTCACAGCCTGCGAGAATATACAGTTCATGTTAAACTGCATGCCAGTCTGTTCGCCTCTCGTCGTGCCATATGCCCCATACCCAACGGCTATCAGGCATTCAGTTGGCACAACAAACTTGCTACTCATCTAGATTCCCACTCCGAAACTGAAAAGGCTGCTATTACACTAGTGCCTAGTGAAACTGCAATCAGATTTCCGTGCAGTATAAGTTGCTGTCAATCAGAGTTTGTGAGGAGAGACCTCCTGTTTAGCCACCTTTACTCCCATATAAAAGATTCAGATGAAGTACCATGTCCTTTTAGAGGTTGTAGTAAGAAGTTTCAAGGACAGAGCTCCCTGCGGTCTCACATTTGCAGAGAACTAAAAAATAATAAGGCTTTAAACTACCTGAGCACTCCCCCTGACCATGATAAAGATTGTGTTGAAGAAAATAGTGTGGTTTTAAACAATCTGAAAACTCCCCCTGACCATGATGAAGATTGTGTTGGGCTTCTCTTCACTGAGTGTCATGAAATTGTAGCAGAAGAACTTAAAGAACGTGTTGCTAAATGCATCTCTTCTGTTTTTCAGCCAGATTTGTTTAAGAAAATATGCGATGAAATTGACTGTCATTATATGCAGGATCCTTTGCTGTTTGTTACAGACCCTGCCACTGGATCACTGAGATCTCAGTACATGAGAGACCAGTATTTTACAAGTTGCAGTACTGTGGTACCGGAGCAAGTCTTTATCGGACTTGATAAGTATGGAAACAGAAGATTTGTACAAGTAGTTTTCAGTTGCAGCCACCTTGGAGAATCTTTTCAAACATAGAGGACTTCTTGGATTTCTGATGGATTGGTATCATCCTTCAGCAGAAGGTGTATATAGAGACTTCTATGATGGTAACCGTTTTGCTTCTTTATATGCTTCTGATCCAGACATGAAGAAAAATGTGATATTTCTTCAGCTCTACCAAGATGAGGTACAAATAAAAAAAACCACTTAAAAAGTCTAAATCAGGAAAGTACAGCACTCTAGCTTTTTATATATGAGTTCTCAACTTCCCACCTTGGCTTCGAGCAAGGCTAGATCTAGTGCAGTTAGTTATGCTAGTGCTGGCATCGAACTTCAAGATCGTTGGTACTGAAAAAGTCTTCAAGAAGGTTGTGAATGAATTAGTTTCTTTGTACTGAAGGCATTGTGATTGAAGGGACAAGGTTCAATATTATAAATTTTCTGTATATGTGGAGACAACTTGGGCTCGAATTTTATTGGGGGGGGGGGGTTCGTGAAATGCTTTAACCGAAATATGCAGAATCCCTGCAGAGTCTGCATGTTCTCTGGAAAAACTGCAGCTAAAGACTATTGGAAAATTCAGTTTCCTCTTAGAACTAAAGCATCCTATGAGGAATCTTTAAACAAGCTGCAAGACCCAAATGTTAGGAAGCAGTCTGTAATGGCGCGAAGTTCAATTCTGATTTCAATGCCTTGCCCAACTTTCATGTCACAGATTACCACCATGCATAGCCCATGACTTGTATGAAGCTGTTATGAAGTGGGATGCTGGAAAATGTTTACAGCACTTGATTATTGATGGTGTTTTGAAAGAATCAGAGCTTAATGCTAGTGTTGCCAACTTTGATTACAAGGATATAGATGCTAAGGACAAACCTCCCCATTTCTCAAATAATTTCAAGTGCTTGAAGATAATGCAATCCAAAATTTGGTATTTCCTCGCCAGTTTCCTCTAATACTTGACCATTTAGTTTCAAGAAAGGCTGAATACGAATGTTGGTCTCTATTGTTGCTGATGAGGAAAATTGTATTGCTTGTGTCAAGTCGGAGGTTTACAGACATGCTTACTGCAAAGTTAGGTTTTACAATAAGAATGTACCTTGAATTGAAAGCAAAAATATTTGAGGATGATGAAAACAGGTTCAAGGACCATACAATGCGTCACTTTTCTTTGTATGTGCAAACACCTAATTCACTATTCGACTCTTCAGTTTTAATCAAGACATAGATATTTTAAAGATGATGCTAAAAGTGCATCCTCAACTAGAAATCTAACCAAGACAATGGCTAAGAGTTATCAGAAGTACCAGAAATACCTATCTCTTTCAAATAGAATGTGTCAGGAAATCAGCTGTATAGTTTCTAAAAATGGAAAGCTGACAAACACTTGCTACTTGATACTGTTTCCACATAAGCTGGGGAAAGACACATGCTTAGTCCAGGAGCTCATTTTCAAGGGTGTTGTCTATAAGAAAAGACTATGTGATTAGCGATGTGACAGACTCAGCTGTGGAAGCTGCTGAAATAGTGGATGTGGTTAGGTAGCTGGGACAGTTCTTTCTCATTCTGTCAAGGAAATCGCTAAGCTATGATCAAGAGCTGGTGTATCTTTACTGTGATGCTGAAGAGAGCTCCACTCTTGTTTGATGGAACATTAGAGAATTACCTGATTTTGATCTTAATCCTGCATCATCTTATATCATTCGTGGAAGGTGTTATCTGTCGTTTAGAGCTTTGTTTTGAAGGTGTGTATGATTGTTAAAATTAGAGGCGAGCTATCCTGCCTCAAGACAATGTATCTGTACTTTTCCCTGATACTTAGTTCCAGAGCTTAGTCTTTGATAGTCTTCCATTACGAATCCTGCAGTTTTTCTTCAGAGAGTTTGAGAGAGATGGTCATTGGATGATGTATCAGCACATCATAGCCATAATTTCAAGTTCAAGATAAGGTGTTTCGAATTCAGAAAGCCGAAATATTCTTTCTCTTTTTTGCCTTTTAAACTCATCTTGGACTTTTTATGGAGGAGATGGTTACATTTGCAAAGCGAATACTTCTATAATAGGAATTTTTTTCTTTTTCTGGTTATCTGTGTTAATTACTTTGAATTTCAGAACGCCTTAATCTTTTGGATGTTTCGGGAAGCAATGCTTTCTTGTTCAATTTTAAAGGTTACTGTGCCATCTACGTCTTGCTCTAACTGCTGTCTACTTCTAGGTGTAATTAAATAAAAAAAAACAAGTTTTTTAAACTGAAAGTAAGGAGCGACATTAAAACTTAAAACGAACAGAAATTATTCTGTATATGAAAGAGACTGTCCCCTCCTCAACGCCTCGCTCTTTACGCTAAAGTTTTTTATTGTTTTAAAAAATAAAGTTGTGAGACAGAGTCAAACTTTAGCGTAAAGAGCGAGGCGTTGAGGAGGGGACAGTCTCTTTCATATACAGAATAATTTCTGTTCGTTTTAAGTTTTAATGTCGCTCCTTACTTTCAGTTTAAAAAACTTGTTTTTTTTTATTTAATTTTTGAACGTTTTTGAATAAATGCAGGTTTTGATCTTGGCTCACCGTACATGAATAATTAAAACAAAATTTTCATATTAATTTACTTTTATTTAGTTAAATGGCTTTCTCGAAACTTGTTTAATTTTATTTACGAACGTTTTTATTAGTAATAAATATACGTAACTTACGAATTAACTTACGTAACGAACTTCTATATTCATATATTTTTAATACATTTATTAGGGGGTTCGCCCCCTAGTCAATTCCTTGCTCTTTAAGCGAAAGTTCAAATCTTGTTCCAATTCTTTAGAAATGACCGCTTAATCACAAAGGCCGTTAATTAGAATAAATAGCTCTTATGAAAGTACTAAAAAATCTTTGGCTTAAAGAGCGAGGCATTGACTACGGGGTGAACCCAATTATATATGTAATATTTTCTGTTCGTTTAAAGTTTCGATGTTGCTGCTGTTGCAGTTGAAATACTTGTTTTTTTATATTAAATTTATGATCTTTTTTTAAATAATGCTGGGAAGTCCGGCGTCCCCTTCATAGCAATGTCCCTTCCCCCATGAAAACTTCCTTCATGGAAAGACTCCTCCCACATAACCCCTGACCCACCCCCCCCTCCCCCCACTACCAGGAAAAATCTCCCCTGAAAACGTCTGTATACTTCCAAATAACCAATACTATATGTTAACATTGGGTAAAGTTCATAACTTTCAGCCCTCCCCCCGGGAAGTTCGGGGGATTAAGTCATCCTAAAAGACATACTTATAATATTTTCGAACATGCTGAACAAAATGGCTATCTCAAAATTTTGATCAGGTGACTTTGGGAAAAAAATGAGCGTGGGAGGGGGCCTAGTTGCCCTCCATTTTTTTGGTCACTTAAAAAGGGCACTAGAACTTTCAATTTCCATTCCAATGAGCCCTTCCACGATATTCTAGGACAACTGGTTCGATACGATCACCCTGGGGAAAAAAAAAAAAAAAAAAAAAAACAAATAAACACGCACCCGTGATCTTTCTTCTGGCAAAAAATGCAAAATTCCACATTTTTGTAGATGGGAGCTTGAAACCTCTACAGTAGGGTTCTCTGATACGCTGAATATGATGGTGTGATTTTCATTAAGGTTCTATGACTTTTAGGGGGTCTTTCCCCCCTTTTTCGAAAATCAGCCAAATTTTCTCAGGCGCCTAACTTTTGATGGAAAGCATTAAACTTGATGAAACTTATATATTTGAAATCAGCATTAAAATACGATTCTTTTGATGTATCTATTTGTATCAAAATACCGTTTTCTAGAGTTTCGGTTACCATTGAGCGGGTCGCTCCTTACTTACAGTTCGTTACCACGAACTGTTTGATAGATGTACATATTGCTAAGCAGAGCATCCATCACAAAGACAGCATCACTCTATTTTACAATTATCCCATCTTCGTTTGATATTTGCATAGTTCAAGATCGTTTGTGGCCTTATCTGGGAGTGTTTATTCAAAATGGATTCTTTGTCAGTAAAGTCCCTAAAATTGGAATGTCAGCAACAGAAGAGGATTATTTCAGCCATGTGTTATGAGGAGCTCTTTTCAAAGGGTAAATAAATTCTTAAGTGAAATAGCCTTAACTTGTAAATAGCCTTGATACATTTTTTTTGTTTTATTTTATTTAGAATATTACTTGACTGGAAATCATTAGTAAGAATGCTTTATATTTTATTTGTTGTCAATGCTTCTGTTGCATGCTTGATTTGCAGGAAATGTATTATATTTTGGGATGATTTAATTGAACTTGCGACTTAAGCAGAAAAATCTATCAACTTGCATTTAGCTACTAAGGGCAAGTTCGACGTGGCTGATCTTAGGGTAAATTTTGGCAAAATAGTAAATTCTTTGTATTTCCTGAATATGTAGGAAAATGGAACGTTTTGGGGTATCATTGACTTTTTTTATGAGGGGTTAACTAAAGAAAACGAGTTTTATTTTTACTGAAAGTAAGGAGCGACATTAAAACTTAAAACGACATTAAAACTTAAAACTTAAATTCTGAATCTACCAATAGCCACAAGATGGGCTTCCACTTCGAAGTTTTACCGTTTTCGCAAAGAAGCAAGCTTATTTTACATATTATTGATCAGTTTTAGATTCCTTCAAATTTTGCAAGTTGTAACTTTTGTTTCGAGCATGCAATCCTTTGCTTGTAAGCAAGACCTTAACTCCCCAAAATTTGGATAAATCATTCGTAAGTCCCAGCTTAAAATAAAAACCCTCACCCCACTCCTTCTTGACTCCTGCATAAAACTTCAGGGAAACTGAGCTATCTTTTTGTGTCTATTATGTCTGTATTTCCTGGCCTCTTTAAACTCTGCTGCACTAATTTTGCAACCTGTTCTACCTCCATCTTGCTAAAACTAACCTAGCCTGCAATAATTTTAAATCACTTTTACTTGATATAACCAAGGAGTCATCCCTCTTTTATATTCTAGGTCTTCCTCCGAAAATAACATCCTGTCTTCGCTACTGCCGTTGCTGGAGATATTGTTAATCACAGCTTGACCTAACATGAATGCTATACACACTGACATTATTCTCCCACTGAATAATTACTTATTGTTACGAAGAACCCTTCCTGATTGTAGCAACCTTATGAACTATCTTTGCAGGTATGTTGCCAAGATGGAACCAGTGAAGAAAGCTCTCCTACCAGCAAGAGTCAGGGAATTTTTAAGCAAACTTAAAAATAATTTTTCTTGTTTTTATTGTAATTTCTTAGTCAAATGATATTGATTATATTGAGGTATATAATTATATTGAATAATAAAGAAATAATTGGATTCGTTTGTCTTTTTCCGTAGTGTTTGGTCTGATGGTCGTGTTTTTAAGTTGATACCAATTAGTCAAAAGTGATAGGCCAAGACTGTTTATGCTTTTTTCTCGTCATGTAGTTGGTTTTCGTATACAGTTTTTAGTATACTGGGCAGGAGCAACTGCGCTGGACATAGTAGAGGTTTCGCTTGGCAAGTTTCCCTTTGAATTTAAGCTTTGTATGGTACGATGGATCAAGGTCTTTTCGCACGTTTTTCTACTGCCATTTGACTTGATATTTTCCCCAGAAATCTGGATCTGTGTTTAAATCCAGCCTTTCAAACAGTTCGTGGTGACGAACTGTAAGTAAGGAGCGACCCGGCAGAATAGTCACTGAAACTCTAAAAGATGAAATTTTTATACCAATGGATACATTAAAATAATTGTATTTTTTGCTGCTTTCAAATATATAAGTTACGAGCCTAAAAAAGTTTGCCTTATTTTCGAAAAAAGGGGGAAAAACCCCCTAAAAGTGATAAAATCTTAATGAAAATTACACCATCAGATCAATCGTATCAGAAAACTCATCTGTAGAGGTTTTAAGCTTCTATCGGCAAAAATGTGGAATTTTGTATGTTTCGCCAAAAGAAAGATCACGGATGCGTGTTTATTTGTTTTTTTGTTTTTTTCCAGGGGTGATCGTATCGATCCAGTGGTCCTAGAGTATCGCGAGAGGGCTCATTCGAACGGAAATCAAAAATTCTAGTGCCTTTTTAAATTACTAAGAAACTGGAGGGCAACTAGACCCCCCATGCTTTCTTTATCAAAGTCACCCGATCAAGATTTTAAAATAACTCCTTGGTCCAGCATAGTCGAAAATTTAATAACTATGTCTTTAAAGATGACCTAATCCCCCACAGTCCCTGGTGGAAGGGCTGCAAGTTATGAACTTTGCCCATTGTTTACATACAGTATTGGTTATTGGGAAGTATACAGACCTTTTCAGGAGGGATTTTTTTTAGCAGGGGGGAGGGGATTAAGTGGGACGATATTTTCGTGGGGGAAGGGATATTTCTATGAAGGGAGCGCCGGATTTCCAATTATTATTTAAAAAACGACCAGAAATTAAGCTAAAAAACAAGTTTTTTCAACTTAAAGTAATGAGCAACATTAAAACTTAAAACGATCAGAAATTATTACGTATATGAGGGGGTTTGCCCCCTAGTCAATACCTCGCTCTTTACGCTAAACTTTTTTTTTAGTACTTTCAAAAGAGCTATCTATTCTAATTAAACGGCCTTTGTGGTTCAAGGGTCATTCTTAAAGAATTAGAACAACATTCGAACTTAAGCGTAAAGAGCTAGGTATTGACTAAGGGGCAAACCCCATCATATAGATAATAATTTTGGTTCGTTTTAAGTTTTAATGTTGCTCCTTACTTTCAGTTGAAAAAGCTGTTTTTTTTTCAATACATTAGGATTCGATTGCGGTACACCTGTCGAACTACTGTTTTCCAGTCGTTTGACAACCTGTTTGCTATTGGAAACGATTTAATTGTAATACAGCTGTTAGATTATAGACTATTTTTACCAATTGTTGAACAATAATGTTAGTTTGAATAATAGTTGTACATAATATAGTCGGACTACATTAATTTAAAATTAATCAAATTGTAAAAGCTACAATTCAAAATTTCAACTCGGGACCCTTCCCGTTCCAAAAAAAAAATTATTTTGTCTTGACCCCAAAAAATCACGTGCACCCCCCCCCCATATAAACTTGTATGGGTTGCCCCACCCTAACGGCTAATCATTATCCATTTACGCTAAAGGAGTGTAATTGTACGCCAAAAAATCAAGACGCGGAGGCTTCTTTGATACGTAGAAATGAAACTGGAAGGCCACGCCTCTCACGTCAAACCAACGAAAAAATCACGCTAAATGACTGTAGTTTCGCAACAGAAAAGGGTCATTTTATGTTGAAAAATTGTAATTTCAGGATCACAGGGATTGGCTGTGACGAATACAGTAGGTCCGCCCATAACGTTAAATCAGTCACAATGTACGCTAGAATACCTTATTTTTAACCCTCTGACTGAAACACGCTGAATTAGCGACCGTTAGTAAAAGTACGCTTTTTTAGCATAAGGCCCACTTGCTGCACCATAATTTAGCGTAAAAGTACGAACGGATTTTTTACCGTGCAGAGTCGAAAGCAAAGAAAAGCACATAGTGGCTTACTTAACGAGCAGTGAAAATTGCAAATCATGAGCAATGTTCTTAGTGCTCTTCAGCCGAATATATAGAAACAATAGAATTTTAGCTAAAATATAGGCATTTTATAGGAGTGCATTAAAATATACGAATTTATTGGAATTTATAGGCGAGTCCGAACCCTGCATATGGTGATCTGAGCACAGTCTCTGATTGTATTCAATATTGTATTTGATGGCTAAAATTCCATTGAGTTTCGAATCCAGGTTTGGACTAGTTTTTGAACTAAGATTTTGATTCAACAGCAATTTCTAGGAAATATACTTGAGATAGTCCTTCTTGGAAAATATTTCAAAGATAACATATGGGTCATATATAGCCTATATATATCTATCTGACAATCTATGTGCACATAATGCTGTTTGACTGAGTTCGAAATTCCTTAAAAGTTCAAACTTGACAATTAGCAGTTCTGGATATACTTCTTATATGCTCCTTTGACAACCTGGATGCACATAGTGTCTTTTGATTTATTTTGACATCCCCTGAAAGTTTGGACTTAGTACCCTTACTGTTCCTGCGATATTGCACACATCAACTTGACAAACTAGATACCCATAGTATCTTTTGATTTAGTTCATCATCCAATTCAAACTCCCTGAAAGTTCCAACTTTTTGCCATTTCTGATATATTACAGATATAGCCTCTTTACGACCGCCATGCAAATAGTGTCTATATATTAAGTCCAATATTCCCCTCAACACTCTCTGGAAGTTTAAACTTAATACCCTTAACTGTTCCCGAGATATTGCAGATATGCCATTTTGACAACCTGGATGCAAATGCTGTCCTTAATCATTCTGAAATATTGCAGATACAACCTTTTGACAACTGGGATGCACATAGAGCTTTAATGTCCACGTCTTCCTGAACATTATCTGAAAGGTTCAATCTACTACCCCCAAATATACTTCAGATATTGCAGATATGTCGTTTTGACAACCTGGACGCATATAATGTCTTTGAATTCCATTCCATCTTAGTGTTCCCTGAAAATTTCAACTCAATACCTGTAGCTGTTCCAGAGATTAATATAGATACACCCAGATATGTCCTTTTGACAACATGAAAGCACCTAGTGTTTTTTTTTTTTTCTTTTTTTTTTTTTATTTAGTGCTGCATCACTCTTAACATTCTTGGATAACTTTAACTTAATATCCTTAGCAGTTGCTGAGATATTGTAAATATGTCCTAGTGATCACCTAGGTGCATGTAGTCTTTTGGTTTTTGAATATTTCTCATCATTCCCATAAATTTCCAGCTTAATAACCTTAGCCAATCCTGGAATATTCCAGATAAACAATTTTAACAACCCGGATGCACTTAAATTCTTTTGGTAAGTTCAATAGTAGCAGCAGCAGTACTACCAGTCACAGTCGTAGTCGTAATCGGAGTAGTAGTAGTCACAATCACAGTCACACTTAGTGCAATCACAGTCGTAGTCTCTTAATTGCTCGTTCAGCGTAGTTGATTTCCAGATAAAAATTATGTTTTTGAGGAGGAAACTCCCCCACAACCCTCAGGGCAAGGGTTTTAGTTAGTGCCCGGGGGGCATGTAAGATTTTTATAGAAATTGTTGTTGTAGAAACTTCAAAAGAGGCTCATTCGATTGAAAATTCAAAGGGCTAGGGCCCTTTTTAATAGTAAAAACGATTGAAGGGCAACTAACCCCCTCTCACACCCAACGTTTCCGCAAACACATTCAAACAAAACTTTGAGATAGCCATTTTGTTCAACGTAGTTAGAAGTTCAGAAAATTAGGTCTTTCAGGATGACAACCCCCCCCCCCCCCACACACATACACACACACACAGCCCTCAGGGTATGGGTTATAAGCTATGCCCTAAGGGCATATAAGGTTTCCATTCAAAGCATTGTCATAGAAACTTCAAAAGGGGCTCAATTGATTGGAAATTGAAATGCCTAGTGCCCTCTTTAATAGTCGAAAGTGATTGTAAGGCAACTAACACCCCTTCCACGCCCACCATTTATCCAAACACATACAATAAAAATTTTGAGATAGCAATTTTGTTCACCGTAATTGAAAGTTCTGGAAATTAAGTCTTTGAGGATGACAGCCCCCTCCCCCTCCCACCGCCCTTTGGACAAGGGTTGTAAGTTATGCCCTGGGGGCATATAAGGTTTTTATAGAAATTGTTGTCGTAGAAACTTCAAAAAGGGCTCATTCCATTGGAAATTGAAATGGCTAGTTGCCTTTTTAATAGTCGAAAGTAATTGGAGAGCAACTAACCCTCCAATTGGAAATTGAATGGCTAATAGCCATTTTGTCCAACATTGTTGAAAGTTTTGGAAATTAGGTCTTTAAGGATGGCACCCCTCCCCCCACAGCCCTCTGGCAAGGATTGTCAGTTACGCCCTGGGGGCATACGAGGTTTTTATAGAAAGCGTTGTCGTAAAACTTCAAAAAGGGCTCATTTGATTGAAAATTGAAAGGGCTAGTGCCCTTTTTAATAGTTGAAAGTAGCTGGAGGGCAACTAACCCCCCTCTCACGCCCACCATTTCCCCAAACATATCCAATCAAAATTTTGAGATATTCATTTCGTTCAACGTAGTTAAAAGTTCTGGAAATTTGGTCTTTTAGGATGATAACCCCCTCAAAGCCCTCAGGGCAAGGGTTGTAATTTATACCCTGAGGGCATATAAGGTTTTTTACAGAAAGTGCTGTCGTAGAAACTTCAAAAAGGGCTCATTTGATTGGATATTGAAAAGGCTAGGGCCCTTTTTAATAGTCGAAAGTGAATGGAGAGCAACTTACTAACTCCCCTCTAATGCCCATCATTTCCCCAAACGCATTCAATTAAAATTTTGAGATAGCCATTTTGTTCAACGTAGTTGAAAGTCCCGGAAATTTTGAATTTGAGGATGACAAACCCCCCAAACTCTTCAGGGCAAGGGTTGTAAGTTATGCCCTGGGGGCATATAATGTTTTTATAGAAAGCGTTTTCGTAAAGACTTCAAAAAGGGCTCATTCGATTGCACTTTGAAAGGGCTATTGCCCTTTTTAATAGTCGAAAGTGATTAGACGGCAACTAGACCCCCTCTCAAGCACACCATTTCCCCAAACACATCCAATCAAAATTTTGAGATAACCATTTTGTTCAACGTAGATGAAAGTTCTGGAAATTAGGTCTTTGTGGATGACACTCCCCCCGGAGCCCTCAGGGCTAAGGTTGTAAGTTATACCCTATGGGCATATAAGGTTTTTTATAGAAAATGTTGTCATAGAAACTTCAAAAAAGGCTCATTCAATTGGAAATTGAAAGGACTAGTGCCCTTTTTAATAGGCTAGTTGAAACTGATTAGAGGGCAACTAACCTTCCACTCACACCCACCATTTCTCCAAACACATACAATCAAAATTTTGAGATACCATTTTTTTCAACATAGTTGAAAGTTCTGGACATTATGTCTTTGAGGATTATCACCAACCCCCCACACCCCTCTGGGTAAGGATTGTAAGATATGCCCTGGGGGCATATAAGGTTTTTATAGAGCGTTATAATAGAAACTTCGAAAACTTCAAAGGGCTAGTGCCCTTTTTAACAGTCAAAAGTGATTGGAGGAAAACTAACACCCCTCCCATGCCCGCCATTTCCCCAAAAACATCCAAACAGCCATTTTGTTCAAGGTAGTTGAAGAGTCCGGAAATTATGTCTTTGAGGATGACTTACTTACTTACTTGTACTTGTTGCACGTTCAAGCCGCATCCGGACTCATCGTGGCGCCCAGCAGATGACGACATGTCTCCCTCCATAGGTTTCACTTGAGGGTGGCAGGCTCCGCCATTTCCAGCCACTGGCGATCCCAGCGACGGCCGTATTTTCGAATCCCCCGATTGGCTCCAGATCAGACATAACTGTTGCTAGCCACGTCTTCTTTTGGCCTCCTGCCCTCTTCTTTCATACAGGTAATGGTAGACATTTGAGGCATTTTTTGCTTATATGGTCATCTGGTCTGCCCATTGTGTGGCCAAACCATCTCAGTCTCCTATGCTCAACATTGTCAGAGACAAGTGGGCAATCCCCACATCTTCTCCTTACTTCTTCATTCGAGATTCTATCTGAGAGGCGGATACCCAGGATATAGGTTTATATCCTAACACATTCAAACAAAACTTTGAGATAGCCATTTTGTTCAACGTAGTTAGAAGTTCAGAAAATTAGGTCTTTCAGGATGATAACCCCCCCCCCCCCACACACACACACAGCCCTCAGGGTATGGGTTATAAGCTATGCCCCAACCCCCCACACCCCTCTGGGTAAGGATTGTAATATATGCCCTGGGGGCATATAAGGTTTTTATAGAGCGTTATAATAGAAACTTCGAAAACTTCAAAGGGCTAGTGCCCTTTTTAACAGTCAAAAGTGATTGGAGGAAAACTAACACCCCTCCAATGCCCGCCATTTCCCCAAAAACATCCAAACAGCCATTTTGTTCAAGGTAGTTGAAGAGTCCGGAAATTATGTCTTTGAGGATGACTTACTTACTTACTTGTACTTGTTGCACGTTCAAGCCGCATCCGGACTCATCGTGGCGCCCAGCAGATGACGACATGTCTCCCTCCATAGGTTTCACTTGACGGTGGCAGGCTCCACCATTTCCAGCCACTGGCGATCCCAGCGACGGCCGGATTTTTGAATCCCCCGATTGGCTCCAGATCAGACATAACTGTTGCTAGCCATGTCTTCTTTTGGCCTCCTGCCCTCTTCTTCCATACAGGTAATGGTAGACATTTGAGGCATTTTTTGCTTATATGGTCATCTGTTCTGCGCATTGTGTGGCCAAACCATCTCAGTCTCCTATGCTTAACATTGTCAGAGACAAGTGGGCAATCCCCACATCTTCTCCTTACTTCTTCATTCGAGATTCTATCTGAGAGGCGGATACCCAGGATATAGGTTTATATCCTAACACATTCAAACAAAACTTTGAGATAGCCATTTTGTTCAACGTAGTTAGAAGTTCAGAAAATTAGGTCTTTCAGGATGACAACCCCCCCCCCACACACACACACACACAACCCTCAGGGTATGGGTTATAAGCTATGCCCTGGGGGCATATAAGGTTTCCATTCAAAGCGTTGTCATAGAAACTTCAAAAGGGGCTCAATTGATTGGAAATTGAAATGGCTAGTGCCCTCTTTAATAGTCGAAAGTGATTGTAAGGCAACTAACACCCCTTCCACGCCCACCATTTATCCAAACACATACAAAAAAAATTTTGAGATAGCCATTTTGTTCACCGTAATTGAAAGTTCTGGAAATCAAGTCTTTGAGGATGACAACCCCCTCCCCCTCCCACCGCCCTTAGGGCAAGGGTTGTAAGTTATGCCCTGGGGGCATATAAGGTTTTTATAGAAATTGTTGTTGTAGAAACTTCAGAAAGGGCTCATTCCATTGGAAATTGAAATGGCTAGTTGCCTTTTTAGTAGTTGAAAGTAATTGGAGAGCAACTAACCCTCCAATTGGAAATTGAATGGCTAATAGCCATTTTGTCCAACATAGTTGAAAGTTTTGGAAATTAGGTCTTTAAGGATGGCACCCCTCCCCCCACAGCCCTCTGGGCAAGGATTGTCAGTTACGCCCTGGGGGCATACGAGGTTTTTATAGAAAGCGTTGTCGTAAAACTTCAAAAAGGGCTCATTTGATTGAAAATTGAAAAGGCTAGTGCCCTTTTTAATAGTTGAAAGTAGCTGGAGGGCAACTAACCCCCCTCTCACGCCCACCATTTCCCCAAACATATCCAATCAAAATTTTGAGATATTCATTTCGTTCAACGTAGTTAAAAGTTCTAGAAATTTGGTCTTTTAAGATGATAACCCCCTCAAAGCCCTCAGAGCAAGGGTTGTAATTTATACCCTGGGGGGCAGATAAGGTTTTTACAGAAAGTGCTGTCGTAGAAACTTCAAAAAGGGCTCATTTGATTGGATATTGAAAAGGCTAGGGCCCTTTTTAATAGTCGAAAGTGAATGGAGAGCAACTTACTAACTCCCCTCTAATGCCCATCATTTCCCCAAACGCATTCAATTAAAATTTTGAGATAGCCATTTTGTTCAACGTAGTTGAAAGTCCCGGAAATTTTGAATTTGAGGATGACAAACCCCCAAACTACCTCAGGGCAAGAGTTGTAAGTTATGCCCTAGGGGCATATAAGGTTTTTATAGAAAGCGTTTTCGTAAAGACTTCAAAAAGGGCTCATTCGATTGCACTTTGAAAGGACTATTGCCCTTTTTAATAGTCGAAAGTGATTAGACAGCAGCTACACCCCTTCTCAAGCACACCATTTACCCAAACACATCCAATCAAAATTTTGAGATAACCATATTGTTCAACGTAGATGAAAGTTCTGGAAATTAGGGCTTTGTGGAAGACACTCCCCCCGGAGCCCCCAGGACTAAGGTTGTAAGTTATGCCCTATGGGCATATAAGGTTTTTTATAGAAAATGTTGTCATAGAAAACTTCAAAAAAGGCTCATTCAATTGGAAATTGAAAGGACTAGTGCCCTTTTTAATAGGCTAGTTGAAACTGATTAGAGGGCAACTAACCTTCCACTCACACCCACCATTTCCCCAAACACATCCAATCAAAATTTTGAGATACCCATTTTTTTCACCATAGTTGAAAGTTCTGGACATTATGTCTTTGAGGATTATCACCAACCCCCCCCCCCACACCCCTCTGGGTAAGGATTGTAAGATATGCCCTGGGGGCATATAAGGTTTTTATAGAGCGTTATAATAGAAACTTCGAAAACTTCAAAGGGCTAGTGCCCTTTTTAACAGTCAAAAGTGATTGGAGGAAAACTAACACCCCTCCCATGCCCGCCATTTCCCCAAAAACATCCAATAAAAATTTTGAGATAGCCATTTTGTTCAAGGTAGTTGAAGAGTCCGGCAATTATGTCTTCGAGGATGACTTACTTACTTACTTATACTTGTTGCACGTTCAAGCCGCATCCGGACTCATCGTGGCGCCCAGCAGATGACGACATGTCTCCCTCCATAGGTTTCGCTCGAGGGTGGCAGGCTCCACCATTTCCAGCCACTGGCGATCCCAGCGACGGCCGTATTTTCGAATCCCCCGATTGGCTCCAGATCAGACATAACTGTTGCTAGCCACGTCTTCTTATATCCTAACACATTCAAACAAAACTGGATATAGTGGTTGAATATATTCAGGCCCAACGCTTCAGCTGCTTTAAGTGACCACGTTTCACATCCATAGAGGAGGACAGAGAGAACCATAGCTTCATACACTCGGAGCTATGTGCGTAGCGATATTTCGCTCCGCTTCCAGAGATAGTTCCGTAATTGAAGGAAGACACTCCAGGCTGACGATATGCGGCTCTGGATTTCTTCTGAAGATTCGCCGGCAGGGTTTACCATCGATCCGAGGTATTTGAACGATTGGACGTCCTCTATCTGATTTCCATTTAGGGTCACAGGGGTTTCATCCATCCCATCTGTTCACATGGATTTTGTTTTTGGTAGGCTTATTTGGAGACCAGTTGAAAGTGCCTTGACTCCATTGTCATTTATCATAGCCTGGGCTTCTGCAACGGATTCAGCAAGAATGTCCACATCGTCAGCATAGTCAAGATTTGTGACGGAGAAGGACGGGCTCACTGCAACACCTTTATAATTGTCCAGGACCCTGAGGATCCAATCGATGACGAAGTTGAACAAAGTTGGTGAAAGGACACAGCCTTGGCGTACACCTTCCTCGATCAGGACCAGATCTGAAAGATCACCATCGACTCTTACCCGGGCCTTTGTTCCAGCATAGTATGCCTTGAGCAGATTGATGATCTTCTCAGGTACACTTTCCTCTCTCATTGCCTCCCATATTGCATCACGATGGACCGAATCAAACGCGGTAATGAAGTCTATGAAGATTTGGATTTTTTCCTGCTGGTGTTTAAACCGGTGTTCAAGGATCTGTCGCAGGCTAAAAAACTGGTCACAGCAGCCCATACCCGGCCTGAATCCTGCTTGGTTGGGTCGCGTTTGGCTGTTTCTGGTGTCTCTGAATCTATTTAAAAGTATGACTGCGAACAGCTTGGCAGCAATGGGGATAAGGGATATACCTCGGTAGTTTTTGCAGTCCATTTGGTCTCCGTTTTTGAAGATAGGGACAATTATTGAGGTCTTCCAGTCATCTGGGATGAATTCTTTGTCCCAGCCTTCGGTTATCACGCTATGAAGTTGATCCACCGCCACCTCGGGGAGAGCTTTCAGTAACTTGGCAGGAATCCAATCTATTCCTGAGCTTTTATGGTTTTTCAAAACTTGGATCGCCTTAATTACTTCATCCCTGGAGGGTGGGTCCGTACATACATTTTCATAAGCCTGGTTGTGCGGGGGGTTCTGCGGTGCTGTAAGTGGTTGCTTTCGATTACTATTGTCTCCTGGTCTCAATAGCTCTTGGAAATGAACTTGCCATCTTTTGATACGTTCTTAGCTGCTTGTGAGTATTTTCCCATCCTTCGCCTTAAGCCCGGGAATGGTAGTTTGCTTCGTCTTCCCAGTGCATTCTCCAAGTATCTGATAGAGTCTTCATGTATCGTTCAGTGATGCGGCTCTTTCCATATCACTGGCAACATTAGACAAGCAGGCTTTTTTGTCAGCTCTTGCTGATTTGTGACATTCTTGTCGTAGCACTTTGTATGTGGGGGACTTCTCGTTGGTCATTTCTTTTTTCTTGGCAGAGGGTTCGAGTGTCTTTTCTGAGATCCATTTCTTGGTTTTACACTTGACAAACCCAAGTATGTTTGAGGCAGCTTCATTGATGTGGTCCTTGAATTTGATCCATTTCTTCTCAATCTTTATCTTGGGGCACTGATCAGTTGGGATTGCCTCCTCGGTGTCATCTTGAAGGACAGCAAAGCGGTTTGAGAGTTCAAGGACAAATGCTCCTCGGTACTCATCTACTTTCAGCCTTGACACGTCTATTTTCTGGCTCGGCATAGTAGTCTTCCTTGAGCTAAGTCTGTACTTTAGCCTTGTCTTCAGCAAGAAGTGGTCAGATCCATTTTTCGATCCCGTGTCAGCACCTCTGTGCACTCTTAACACCATGGATTTCCATCGTCGGGATACAAGGAGATAATCTATTTGGGCCTTTACTCTTCCATCGCGGGATTCCCATGTATACGTATGACACGGCTTGTGCCTAAACCAGGTATTAGCCACAGCGAGATTGTTCTGCATTGCGAACAGCAAAAGCCTGTTTCCATTTGTGCACCTGTCTCCAAGGCCGTGCTTGCCGATCGCTTGTTCCGAGTTATTCAGCTTTCCGCCGATTCTTGCATTGAAGTCGCCTCCAATTAGGAGGATATCTTTCCGGGGAATCTTATCAATGACTGTCTGCAGGTCACTGTAAAACTGATCTTTTTGCTGTTGAGTGGCCTCTCTTACTGGGGCGTAAACGCTAAGGACAGTCAGATTGTTCGTGCAACCTTTAATTCTTGCCCGTACGATTCTCTCAGACACAGGCTCATATTCGATGAGCTCATTTGATTGGAAATTGAAAGCGATAGTGCTCTATTTAATAGTCAAAAGTGATTGGAGGGCAACTAACGCCCCTCTCAAGCCTACCATTTCCCCAAACACATCCAATCAAAATTTTGTGATAGACATTTTGTTCAACAGTTTGAAAGGTCTGAAATTTATGTGTTTGAAGATGACAACCCTCCCCTAATAGCCGTCATGACAAGTGTCGTAAGTTATTCCCTTGGGGCATATAACGTTTTTGTAGGAAGTTTTGTCGTGGAAGCTTCAAAAAGGGCTCATTTGATTGGAAATTGAGAGGAATAGTGCCTCTTTTTATTAGTCAAAAGTGATCAGAGGGCAAATGTATCCCTCCACACCTATCATTTCCCAAAACACTTCCAATCAAAATGTTGATATAGCCATTTTGTTAAGCCTATCAGAAAGGTTTGGAAACTAGGTCTTTGAGGATAACAAATCCCCCCAGCCATCAGGTTGTAAGTTGTGCCCTGGGGACATATAGGGTTTTTATAGAAAGTGTAGTCATATAAACTTCAAAGGGAGCTCATTGGATTGGTAATCAGATGCTCTAGTGCTCTTTTTAAGAGTCAAAGTGATCAGAGGGCAGCTACCCTCTCACCCCTACACACACGTCATATTGTCCCAAAATGCGTCTAATAGAAATTTTGAGATAGCCATTCTATTCAAAATAGTCTAAATATCATATAACAAGGCTTTTGGGGTTGAAACAAACCCCAGATATTAGAGGCTAGGGTTGTAATTTATGCCCAGGGGGTATTAAAGGTTTTTATGGAAGGAATGGTTGTTTAACTTCAGAAGAGGCTCAGTCTTTCTCCCTTAAAAATACTATGTCTACGAGCAGAAATTAATCTGAGTAGGGTTCTAAACCCTATGCTTTCTAAAAGCCAGAATATAATTTGTACTTTACTGAAAAAAATTCTTTTAAATGTTTTCACTTATAACTTTAAGAAATCAAAAATTAATTGAGATTTTAAGGAATAAATATCAGCATTATGTATATTAAACTGAAAATGCACTTTTTTTCAGTAGATTCATCTGAATTTTTTCAGTAAAGTAGAAATCATATTCTGGCTTTTAGGAAGCATAGAGTTTAGAACCCTACTCAGATTAATTTCTGCTCGTTTTGAGTTTGTTTTATTTTAATTTCTGTTGTTTTGGGTTTCATTTATTTATTGACACTGACCTATGGTAGTTGTATGCTTGGGAGATTATTTGATTCTATTTTTGTTCATCTTTGGTTTAATAGAGTACTTTACTTTTTTTGAAAAACTTATTTTGTGCAAAAAGTTTTTTTGATTAATAACAGTAAAGTAACCTCTTATTGATTCTTATGTTGAGCTTATTTGATCAAACTTTTAATGTTTGTATGTTGCAAATTAGCCAACTTAATTTTCCCATAATATCTAAATATTATATTCTAGCATAAAAATTAAAATATCTTAGCAAATTTTATTTGGAAGAGAGAGGAAGTAGTCTGAAAAAAAACTCTGTAACTGGCCAAATACGGACTGTGCTGAATTATAAATTCAGAGTAGCCTATAGCTTTATACCAGCAATAACATTAAAAACATTCCTTTAATTGGTCATTTTTTATTTTACAATACCAAGCTACTTTCTGAGTAAACTTTGCAGTATAAATATTCTTGCGAAATCTTTAAATCAAATAAGTCAAACTAGCAGAAAATTGTAAAATCTTAGAAAAATGAAACAGATGTAACAGTAAAAAACAAGTTTTCAAATAGAAAGGTATCTCAGATCTAGGTTAAGAAGACGCAAATCAGGACTAATAAAATGTGGTCAAAGAAAAGCACATCTATAGCTGGTGTTAAATATAAAGAAACCATTTAGCTTCTTTTGCCACCACTTCTTTTACTGCTTCTTTTTACATTATTTCATGTAGCAATACCACTACATGAAATACAACTCAAACATCTTTCTTTAAGTTTTGTTTCCTTTTTTTACTTGTCAAATCGTTTTGAAAAAATGACTTAAATGTTATTGGACAGTTGGACCAAGTTTAAACAACAAACTTTTTTGATCTTCCATTCTTAATATACCTTGGAGACAAAAAAAGAAAGAACTCTTTCTAAGACCAAAAAAGAGAAGAAAAATGAATGTTTTTATATTCAGTTACTACTTCTCTTTAAAGACAACATAAAAACCCCTTAACATTTAATTTATTTCTATTTTTTCCACTAGGCCAAAGCAGCTAAGATTTCATTTCATTCATTTGTTACAATAGAGCTGACAGAGCTTTGTTACAATACATTGGATTGACTTTGTTACCAATTAGGCCCTCTTGCCATATACTTTACAAGCTCTTTTCTTGATACAGCTTGCCCAGTGTACTGTTTGCTGGTTCAGCCACATCCATTGTCTACCACATGATGCACCAGCACAGGTTGTTTTTTACTTTGATCACATCCTGCACAGACGGAAAACGTCCCAGAGAACACCCCTCTACTAGGTGGAAAGGCAAAGCCAACAAACTTCCTGCTCAAGCCCATATCTCAGTGGAAGAAGCTGCAAGCATGGCAAGCAAAATAGATCAACCTGGAGGCACCTGCTATCATTGTTCTCTATGACTTCATGGCAAGAACCATAAGTCAAGCAAGTTGAGTGAGAATAAAGAAATTTTTATTCCATCTACTACTGATCCATGTTCATAAATATATAGCTTAAGTAAAATATTCAGCTTTCAATTTGGTGTAGTTTTATGTCTGTGTCTTGAAAATCAAATATATTAAGCAATAGATCAGAACTAGTAACTTTCAATTTCCAAACCATCTAGTGCTCCAGTGGCATGGAAGGGGGCAAACAAAGTATCCTAAATATTTTGCAAAATGAAGAAATAGGAACCAAATATTGAAATGGACAGCTTTGATCAAGGTCTTCCAGAAGAGTACAGCATGCAAAACGCCATGGATGGTCTGGCACATACACAGTTTTTCAGGGGGAAGGTTTTTTTTTCCTTGCACAACAACAAAAACTAGACTGTATTAAACAATTTGAGCAAGAGCTGCTCAGAAATTCTGGACAAAATAGGAGCTTGGGGGGGGGGGGTGTCCATGCCCCAAGGCTCTTTCCCTATTTATGTCCCTAGAGAGGGCTGTTTATACTATCTAAGAGCAGGTAATTGAAAAAAGCTTTAACATGGCAATGGATGTGCAAAAAGCTGAAATTCAACATGTGTGGTATTCAATTAGAGTGAACACATGGGACAAATGGAAGATCTGCTTGGAAGATGTAATATGCAAGGTGATCTGCAGGTTGAGTGTCAACATTGAATTCAAGGTCAGGCTTATACTGCCCTGGCTGGAGTATTCAAAATACTACCAGAGACTTGCAAAGGGCTAGCTAATATTGTATTTGTGTAGGAAACAATATACATTCTTTGCAACATATCTTAGCTACAAAAATCATAAACATTTGCATTGATGCTCTTTGCATACCAGTTATGCCTTAACTTTGTTTTAATATATCTAGGTATTTAAGCATAGAGACACTTTAACATAACTTACAAAATATTTGCAACTATCTTTGAAATAAAAATGTTTATTTAAATAGGTCTTTCAATTATTCAGCTTAATTGAAAAATATTTCAGATGATTAACAACATGCTTGTTTTGCAAGTGATCTTAGGCACAAATTAGCTATAAAATAGTTTTTTTTTTTACTTTTTTTTATAGTCTTGCACTACAGTACTGTTCTTTTGGTTAAGAAGAAACAATTTAGAAGCATCAGATTCTTGAGAGCTATCTTGAAGGAGCAAAATTTCCAATTATTTTAATTCTTGAAATACCTACTTGCCCCAAAAAATTAGGAATAAAAACAACATTTGTGTTGTATTAGAACAGTAAGCTCTAGAAAATAGCTCTAGAATTATGGTACTGATCTTGACTAAAATAGAAATGGGAAAGACCTTTCCTTCTTCATTTTTGGTTAAGCTTGTATTTTGAAAATTTGCACTTAGCAACATAAATATTAACAATTTTTATAGTTTAAGGTATAAAATTGTGATCATATAATCTTTTAAGTCTTACAAGCAGGGAAGGTGAGAGTATAGGAGCTCAAAGCACTTTTAATGGCCATAATTTTGGCAACAGACCTGTTTGTGGAAGATTCATTGTGTTACATAGCCCTTTTTTGAGACAATGAAACTCAAATAATTTCTTAGACTATACTGCCTTTCCATCTAGTTAAAACGACACAAAAATATTGAAAACTGGTAAAACCTCTAATAAGACAGTGAACTTGAACAAAAAACTCCATTTACATAGTAATAATAATATCATTAATGCTCCTTTACTAATAGAAAATGGGAGAAAATAAGAAGAAAAAAACTAGCTTAAATAAATCAGCACGAACATAAAAAGACAAGAAAAAACATAAACTTAATAAAAAAGAAAAACAAGAATAAAGTTTAAACCCAAAAGGTTAAACAAAGATGATCATTCTTACATTTATGTATTAGTTTGTTTATGCTAGCTTTTCTTTCTTCTTGTTTTTTCCCGGTGGTAAAGGCATCTGTAAGTGAAGCCGAAATATTCAGACTTTTAACATTATTTGCACAATAAGTTTTTTTTTCTTTCAAAGTTCACTGACCTGCTTTTAATATTTTTCCCTTCATTTTAGCTATACTGAGAAGCAGTTAAACCATGATTTTACCCAAACCTCAATAAGTAGGATTAATGTAGAAACAAAAGCTTAAAACCATACTGAAAACAAATTTAGATTTTATTTCAGCTTTTACAGCCTAAATTTATCCAGGAAGGTCTTTCTAAGCTCTTATATCTAATCATTATTTTATATTATTTCTTATACACTATAGGTCTTGGGTGGTTCTTAGCATTTGAGGTGGATTCTTGGCCAAATTCAGATTTTTGTTGAAAATTTTCTCAAACCATACATGCAGGGATGGAGTGAAAGTCCAACATTAAAACATAGTGTTGCATATAAGTGAGGTGCAGATACAATATTTCCAAAGGGGAATTTTGTGCAGGGGGTGGGGGATCTTACACATTAAAATGGATTTAATTCACATATCCTTTTCCAACTCTTTGCATATTTAATGGCAAAAAAATTAAATAGGTAATTTACAGAAATATAGCATAAAGGACAACTTCATTCAGTCTGGGATTAACTCTATTGTGGGAAGCATGATACACGAAAAGACAAATTATGTTCATATTATTTTATTCAGTGCATGATCATGTTTTTATTATTTATGGAATCAATTCCCAGTGAACAGAAATTGTTGGACACAGTTTCTGGGGAAGAATTTGCAGCAATGGGGGTGGGTCTATAGAGGGAGAGAGATCTGCATGGGAAGAATTTTCTAAGGGAGAATTGAAGATGGAGGAAATTTTTTTAATTCTTTTAAATTAAAAATACAATTTTTATTAATATGCAGGGGAGTTTTCAAGGCGGCATGAGGATTTGGTATGGGGGAGAATTTTCTGCAGGGTACGTTTTCCTTAAATTTCCTTTTTTAGGTTGCAGCAACACATGACAGGTAAGCTAGTCTCAAAATATGATTTAGATAGTAGGGATTGGGAAGTTAGGATTGACTGACTACAGTCCAAGGGAAAAAAATTTAACATTCAAATTAAACCGAGTTACCCTTGGTAAAATTCTACTTTAGCTACTTTTGGCTATCTTGGAAAGGGGTTAGGTTAGGAAAATGAAACTTGCAGGGATGGGTCTACAGGCTAAAGTATGTCTGGGAAGATATTTTGAAGTACCTATCTCCACTCCTTCTCTCTCTAGAGGATCCTAAAATTTGCCTACATGACAGGTCTATACCTTTTGAAATTTTGACAAAACAACATTTTTCCTTAATTTTTAGTTATCAGTTTCTTTTTCTCTGGCTTTAGTTCTGAATATGATTCCTGTTATTTGAGTAGAATTTTAAGCCATATCTATGTTTTGTTTTCAAAATATAGAAGATGTATTTACATATCTTTTAGACCTTATAAATTGGGATTGAGCAAAGTTGTGGAGCTGAAATCAATTTTGTTATACTTCATTTAAGTAGAAGATCTATTCTGCAGAGTTTCACTTTTATAAAACACATATTTTTAAAGTTCATCAAAGGTCAGGACCCTCTGGAGGGAGTAGTTGTAGAGGTAGGTACTTAAAAATACCTAACCAGAACATACTTTAGCCTGTAGATCCACCCCTGAAAGTTTCATTTTCACAACCTAACCCCTTTCCAAGATAGCCAAAATATATCTAAGATAGCCAAAATATATCTATCTCATATCTAAGATTGGGTGACATTGCTAAGTTTAAGCTCAAGCTTAGTTTGTGTCTCTGATTCAGCTCTACTGTTTACTCTCAGTGTATTTAAAATTGCTAGTATTGTAGAAGATGCCTAGTTGTGATTGCCTTAAATTAACTTAAGTCACACTTGTCAGCATTAGGATCATGGGTGCCCATGAGGGGGGGGGGCAGGGGGGGTTCCAGCCCTCTCCTGGCTGAAAGATGCTGCCCTATTTTTATATTTTGTTTTGAGATTTCTATTATATAGCATGAAAAGTGCCAATTATACTAGGTAAGCCCCCCCTGGAATTCCTCTTATGGGCACCCATGAAGAGGATGATGATCTCGCAATTATCTCTAATCACTTTACCTTAATCCATTTGAGAGCTTTAAGGTCCTCCAGACCTGTAGTGCTCTTGAGTTGACGACTCCCAATTGAACCTCCACTGCCTCTTCTCCCACTCCTTGTCAAGGTGGCATTTTGAAAGACTGGATAGAGGGAGTGCTGACAGTTGAGTCCTTCAATTGATTCCAATGGTTTATTACTCTTCTTGAGAAGTACATTTGAGGGGTTCTCGATCGGGAGCTTAAGCTTGGCAGCTTCTTGGAGTGTCCTCTTGTATAATGATGGCTGGTGCTATGACTGCTGCTAAAGATGGTAGAGTTTTCTTCTTGAAGTTTGTAAGTCAGCATCATATCGCTATGCATGCGTTGGTAGACGAAGGCAGGTAGCTTAAGTTTCTTGAGGCGGTCCTCATATGAAGTTGATTTTAGGCTTTTCATGCACATTGTTGCTCGCCTCTGAACATTTTCGATGAGCCTTACATCTTGCCAATAAGAAGGACCTGCAAGGCACATGCCAAAATCAAGATGGGGTCTGACAAGAGCTTTATATAATTTTACGAATATCGTTGCTTCTTGGCTACTGAATAGGCCAAGGCTGGAATTTGCATGGGAAACGACATGCTGAAGGTGGCTGTGGAACTTCAACTTGTTGTTGATGATGACAACAAGGTCCCTTTCTTCTTCTCTATTCTCTAGATGCTCCCTTGTTTTTGTGATGGGATTGTAAATTGAATAGGTAGCCATTGGGTTGTTAGGTCCAAGGTGCAAAATACAGCATTTGATTGTACTGAATTGAAGGAGCCAGTCTTGAGTCCAATCCTGTAGTCTGTCTATGTCATGTTGGATGGTCTGTGGATTTGCAATGCCAAACAGTTTGGCATCATCAGCAAACAAATGCATACTTTTATCTACATGATTGAAAATGTTGTTGATGTACATCAAGAAAAGGGTTGGGCTTAGTACAGTTCCCTGTGGTACCCTGCTCATTACCACGGCCTCATGGGAGTAGATCGGCTGGCCACCAATCTCGAATAAGTGGACTTTCTGCTTGTGGTTGGTGAGGAAATTCATTAGCCAGTCTATCACAGCTGAATTGATGCCGGAGGCAGATATTTTGGAGTGCAATTGAATGTGTGGTACCTTGTCAAAAGCCTTGGCAAAGTCCAGCAGCAGTAGGTCAACTGGATGTCCTTGGTCAATCAGATTTGTAATTTCTTTGTAAGGTTCCAATAGGTTCATTTTGATTGATTTTCCTGACTGGAATCCATGCTGCTTGGACAACAAGATCTTGTTTTTGGTTAAATGCTCGAGAATTGAATCATTGACTATGCATTCAAGTATCTTAACAATGGCTGAAGTTAGGCTAATAGGTTGATAGTTCTCAGATTTGGTGCAATCACCTTTTTTGAATACCAGCATTATGTTGGCTACTTTCCAGTCTGCTGGTAGCTCTCTAGAGATAGGTGACATCTGGAAGATTCTTGTGAGGGGCTCTGCTATCACTACTGCTGTTTCTTTTAGTAGTCTGGGATGTATATTATTGGGCCCTGGCAACTTGTTAGCATCTAATTTTAGTAAAGGTTTAAGGACATCTGTAGTCAATACTGTGGTGCTCTCCATTGGGGCTTTTAAATTGTATTTCGGTGGGGAAGGTAGAGGGCCAACTGAGACAAATTGTATGTTCAGTAAGTCAGCAAGCTAGTTATTGTCTATAGTTTCTTCACCTTGCTCTGTTATCAGTTTTCGATACACTGTCTATTGTGGTCTTGGCTAGAGACATACTGCCAAAACTTCTTTGGGTTTGTCTCAGCTTCATCAGCAAGTTTGGATTCAAAGCTTGTGTACAAGGCCCACGTCAAGTTTGTAGGTTTATTCTAGCTTTTGGAATATTTCTCTCTATTTTCAGGGGAGTAGTGTTTTTTATATTTCTTCCATTGTCTGCTTTTACGGTTGATTTCCCTCTTAATCTCTTTTGTCATTATCGGAAGTGTTCTTGGTTTGGGGATGAGCTTGCTCGAGGTGTACTGATTTGCTTTGCTTATCAGTAATTCTTTGAAGCACTGCCATTGCTGTTCTAGAGAACCAGATAAGACATCATCCCATCTGATGTTGTTGAGATCTATTCTAATCTTCTCATAGTTAATAAAAGTTTTCTTGATGTATCAATTTGTTACTTTGAGGAATGTTGTTCTAATGTCTATGGTGACATGATCACTCTTTCTGATGGTTGTCTGTATTTCCTGGAACTGAAATATCAAAGAAAATGGTTTCAGCATAGGGGCATCCAGTGAAGTAGTCAATTGGGGTGACAGTGTAAGAGGATTTAACCAGTGCAAGTGTTCCATGGCGGCAATAATTAGATGACAGGTTTGATATAGTATGGTGGCCTTGCAGGCTAACATGTGAATTTAGGAGCTGGTTTGTTGAATTCTTGGGACACACCTCAGTAAGGAGTATAATATCATAATCATTTGCATAAATCAAAGATTTCAGCTCATTGATTTTGTTTGGGAGTTGGTCAATGTTTGTTATTAGAGCAGAGAAATCTTGACTTACTTGCTGCTTTCTTTGGTTGAGTACTTCCTTACAGCAGTGATTCATGTTGAGGACTGGATTGTCCAGAATGGATATGGAAGAGCTGGAGGATCTGCTACCACCTGATTGGTTGAGACTTGCATTTGCAAAGGACTTGTAGGGTGATGAGTTGGAAAGTTCATAGGCACTAACTGGTGACACAAATACTTCTGGTCATTATTTACACTATGTACAGGGCTGGTAGCTGGGGTATCTAACAGTTCATGGCTGGTGAGGGTACCTCCCACCCAGACGAATCAAGTTTTTTGGAACAATTTTTCCACAGTGGGTAGCCAAATTTGGCTCACCTAGCTCAATCCAGCATTTGAGTTCAGCAGATAAGGCTTTCTTTTTCTCCCAATCTTCCCAGGATGCATCCGCCCTGAACTGGATTTCCTGGCAAAGCTTGTATGATTTTTTGTAGAATGTGTCTTTTCAAGTTTAGGTTTGGGACAGAGAAGAAAATTGGAAGGGGTTGGTTGTGGGTTGGTTCTTGGCTGCTGGTTCTGGGTCTTTTGGCTGGCAATGGTTGCCCTAATAAGCATCTGATGTTGCTTATGTTTGCACCCGTAATCCTTTACTGCTCTGCAAGATGACTTTTGATGAATGTCTTGTCATTATTTACTCCTGGCTGCAGTGGTATGCCATATGCAACCATGTTGAATCTCCACTAATGTGCAAATATATAGCCCAAATCATATATTTCCTGTGTGTTTCCTTTTCTTGAGTTGACTGGCTATATTTTTGCATATTAGGAGAGGTTGGTGGGTAATTATAGTGGAAGCTCCTTCAAAATGTGCTAACTACAAGGTTCTTTTCATATTATGAAGTAAGGATTATTTTCTTAAAGTACCAAGGACACCTAAAATGAAAACTAACTCATTCAATTGGTCAAGTGCAAACTTACACAGCCATATACGTCTTAAATTAGTGTGAAAAACCGATAATTCATTTTTTAAGGAGAAAGATCGCCTGTTTACATAATGTATTCCAATACAAAAGTTCGTGGCCAATTTCAAAAATAAAGAATGTGTGCTGTTAAACAGCAGAAAATGACCAAAAAATAAATAAATCAGCATATAGCCTTAGAAAGTGTTGTTTTCTTGTATGTTCTGGTAAAACAGAAATCAGAACCTAGTTCAGCAAAGCTCTTCTCTTTGAAAAATACTTTCAAGGAATGCTTCTTGAAAAGAGCTTGGCTAGACTAGGCCTAGTCTTGATGTTACTAGGATTTTTGGCATTCCAGGATCTTTTAACCATGAAGCAGTGTAAAGGTAAACATTAATGATTCTAAAAGAAAGTATCAATATATAGGCTACCCTATTGGTAGTTTTGCAGACCTAATGACTTCCACTGATAGCCTACCTTATGTAGGCTAAGGTAAGACACCTAGTAGGCTGTGTGATTTGCTTGAATATTTTGATATAAATCTACCTCATAGTTACTATATAATAGTAGCATATACCTTTTATGCTTTTTTTATATTAGAAATACAAATTACTTGGGTGAGCACTGTTTGACTAGGCCTATTAAAATCATTGGTTCTTTATACTCTAAGCAACAAATATTGTCATTTACTCTTATATACAAAGCACTATAAAATCAAAACAATAGGCAATATTGTGTTTCCTTTAAACATGGAGAATGATATAAAGTCTTCTGTATGACTTTTTAAACATCAAATTATTATAGAGAAACATGAATAAAGTTATACAGAATGCTTTTTGGTTTTCTTACTTAATATATCATCCACTAAAATGTCATACAAAAGAAATTACATTACCCCACTGATACATAGAGAAAACAACAAAGTCATACAGATGGCTTTTCATAGTTCCAATTGCAGTTCAGGCAACTTGGTGGTCACATATCAATCCTAAAACTTAGTCAACCTACCTGAAAATTTATGTGGCCAGGAAAATTAGGCTTAGGATGCTTCTTCATCAGCAAGCTCCATAGACATTGTCTGTTGTGAGTCAGCCCAAAAATCTTAGTCATCTCTATTGTAATTCAAGTAGACTTTCCAAGTAGGCCTGTCCACCTAGAGTCTAAGGCATTTTGACCAAGTTTTAGGATTAACATAACCACTAAGTCACCTGGACTTGCAGTCCTCAGTCAGAAAACCCAATCTATAAGCCAAGACAGTTACACTAAAACAGAATTAATTGAAAATTGGTTGACTGAAAAGTTGCCTGGCCTTGTGTGCAAACAAGTGGCATAGGGTCTACCTGCCTAAAGTCTTAGACAGGCAACCCAGTTTATAAGCTCAGACAGTTACACTAACACAAAATTCATTCAAAATTGGTTGACCCAACAAGTTGCCTGGATTTGCAGGTGAACAAGTGACATAAGGTCTGCCTGCCTATAGTCTGAGGCAAGGGCAGCTGAGTTTTAGGACTAACATATGAACATCAAATTGCCTGGACTCACAGGCAAACCAGCAACAATAATAATAATCGATTGAATTTTCAGAACATATATCCTATAGGCCTTCAAAAAATTATGGGTAAATATTAGTGAAAAGGAAGTCACACTGTTATACTAAAGCAATGCAGGAAAAAAAGGTACTGTTCTAAAATCTGGGGAACATGCAAGAAGTGAAGTTTGGTTAATGCTAGTGAAATAAAACAAAATAGGATAAAAATATAATAGTTTAGAAACAAATTTTGGCTGTATATTTGCACATTAGGAGGGTGGGGGTAAAGCATAGCATATAATAAATACATAACCTAAACTAACCAAGGTACCTTTTTTCCTCCTAAACCCCAAAAAACTAAAGCTTGAATATAGTTCCAGGAGTGAGAAACCCCTTGTTTATAGAGCATAAGATAGGAAATTACTGGGCAATGTTATCTGTTCTTGGCTTTTCTCAAGTTGCATTTTTGCATGTTGCCCATATATTAGAACAGTACCCAAAAAAAAAATTAGTGGAACAAAACAGTAATTATATTAAGAACAAAATTAGAGAGTCATGGCTTCTCTGAATGACAAATGTTGATTAAATAAAGCAATACTATTAGATCATTATCTGTCATTGTTATTATGTAATATATATTATTGTATTATGAATCATATACAATATATTATTGTATTGTTTGTACTTGCCATTGTACACTGTTTATTCTAATTCAGCATTAGGCCACATAATTTTGGGGTGCCAATTATGTGAGGGGGGAGCAGTTGCCTCAGTTAGACTTTGAAAAATACCTTCTTATTTCTATTTTGCTACTTTTTATTTTATCATGGCTAACTGGTTATTTTTGCCCCATTTACATTTTGAGGATTGGAATCACTGACATAATTACTAGATACAAATCATCAGCACAACTGGGTTATATTTTGTTTAGTGATGAGCCTGAATAAAAGACTCTTACTTAGTTACTTCATAATAAATAAATTATTATGGTTATTAGACTTTGAAGTTGATAGCACGAGCCTATGCTTTACCCCCCCCCCCCTAATATGGAAATATATAGCCTAAGTCAGCTTCAATCATTAGTCAGCTACATATGACCTATTTTTCTCTTAGCCAGTTATTTAAAGAAGCAATTTTTGAGCATAGGGTTACTAGGTTTCTATGGGCTGTTCTGAGCCTTCTAGCCCCTTCAGGGCTCAAAATTAATAGTCCCTGTAAAGTGATTATTTAATTATAAAAGAGCATGAAAAATACTCATTATTTTGAATTGTGCTGAAATGCTAAATTTTGTTGAAAACTGCAGTCTAGGCTATGTACCAAAAATATGGTGTTGATTTATAATTCAGGGTATATTTTTCACCATTATGGAGGGAGGGAGGGGGGGAGTCTTGATAAATTTAGCTATATATGGATTTGCAATGGAGTTCTGACTATACGTGTGTCTTATTTTTTAGGCCAGACCATCTTAATATTAAATTAGGCTAATCAGAAAACTTTGAATATAGCTTTGAACTTAGAAGCTTAATTTTTTTATAATGCCCTTTGCCTATCACATTTAAAACAGTTGAAATGGGTGACTTTGATATTGATTGTTTTTTTTTTTTGCTCTTTTGGATTCTTAAAAAGATATCTTGTATTAAAAACAGGTACTAGCAAGGTACTATCACTTAAATATAATAGCTCCCTATGCCCCCCCCCCCCTCTTGATAGGATACCGTCTGTGCTTTAATAACAAAAATATTTAACTTATTGGCACCCCTTCTTTAAAAAAAATCGAGGTATTATGATTTAAATATTATAGCTCACTACTCCCCCCCCCTCTCTGGATACCACCTTGATAAAATACTGTCTCTGCTTTAAATTAGAAAAAAAAATTGGGGATCCCTGCTTTCAATAAAAAAAATTTTCGAGATATTATCATTTAAATGTAATACTTCCCTCCCCCCCCCTCTGGATACCACATTGATAGGATACTGTCTCAGCTTTCATTAGAAAAATAAGTTACTTAATAATTAACTAGGTCACTATATGGTTCAAACAAACATGCAAAATAACGTTAAAAAGCTTAGTGTTCCTTGAAAAAAATTGAGGGTATGAGTAAGGGGGTACAAAGACAACAACAAAAATGTCGAAATTACTCAGATATACCTCAAATTATTGGAAAACTGAGTCATAGATTTGCAGTGGCATTCAATAAGATCCAAAGAATACAATTAAAAGGGAGCACACACAAAAGCCAAATTAGGCCAGTAGCCTATGAGAAATCACAAAATACCCAAGACAATGAACAAGTCCTAATGGGGGGCCTTGGGTCTATCAAAATATTTCAATGGTTTCCTAGGGAACTTGATATCATTTTCTTCTGTCTCCATTTTAAATAAAAAAAAGGATCAACCTTTTGGCATCCCCGCTTTCAATAAAAAAAATGAGGTATTATCATTTAAAAATGATAGCCCCCTATCCCCCCTCCTATAGGCAATAATTTACAATTTATTTTTGAATCATATTTTTTAGGTAACTTCCAGTTCAATCTTTAATTCCCAAACCTTGTACATAGCTTAGTCTATAGCTAAATTTGTCACAATAGAAGGTTGGGAAAGTCACTGGTGATAAATCGCTAGGGGTGGCACCGTGATTGCGTGGTTTTCGGGGATTCGGGGAACCAAATTTTTTTTCGGGGTGACGCATAGATTTTCGGGGAAATACCCGAAAATTCGGGGATAGTGCAAGCCCTGCTTGATTTCTAATCAGGAAAATCAAAATACTAAACCACACAAGAAGGAAAAGCTCCGAATTTGCGGTTGACGCAATAAAGAATTGCCGCAAAATTAATTTGAAATCGACCAAACGCCGCCGCCTCTGTTGGCGAAGGCGTGCCTGCGGCGCGCCGGCGGCGTTACGACACTTCGGTGGCGCCAGGCCTCTCGTCGGCGGCGTTTGGTCGATCCGCCGGCGCGGCGTCGGGGTCTAGCTGGAACAAGTATCCTGAAATGGTATCTTGCATACCATCTAGCGCTTGGTCATCATCAAAATATTTTCTGACGCATCAGAATAGTCACTTTCTGAACTTGAGGTCATATTTTTTCACAAAATGTATTTTCACTAATATATATACAACAATCAACAGATTTTGTAAATTTGACTTTTCACAAATGAAAAACAGTGTCGGATTTGTAGGAAATAGTTTTCGCTAATATTATTCAGCTCCGAAGTTTATCATTGTTTTATTATTGACAACACTGTTTTGCGAATTTATTCAAACTAAAAATGCTAATAGCAGCTAAACAAAAACTCGTAGGAAACCCAGATTTTCAGGTATGAATAGACCTAAAATAGATTAAGAGGGCTAAATGTGTTTTCATTTTGGTGTCCTTGGTACTTTAACATTTTTCCTTCTCAATAGCCTAAACAGTAGATTAATACTTAGCCTGTTTCTCTAATGTTTTTCAGTGCTTGATCTGTTGTATGTCTTTGTTACCACATATTTATAAATCTTACCATTACTATTATCTTACTGTAAGAGAATTGACATCAGGTCAATGAATACATTACTTACACAAGGTTTTAAAATGGAGATGACAGTGAAAACCTCATTAATAGAAAAATACTACAAATTATAGGCTGAAGTAGACACTTCCTTGGCCAGGTTTTTTTTATGGTATAAATTTACAACTGCAACTAATGATAAGGAGACATGTTAAGAAAACAATTCTTACTTCATAATATGTATAATGATCCTAGTTAACATACTATCCAAGGAGAGAACCTTTATACTCAAATCTTTCCTCTTTTTTCCTTCTTTTTCCAACTTAAAAGAAAAAAAATATTGTATATTTTTGCCATGCTTTCAAGAAAATGTTTATATGTTTTGATATTTCTGCTATAATTTTTTTTTTAGATGGCATTCATCCCAGTCATTGTTAGATCTGTTTAAAAAAATTAAATATGGTTGTAAGACATTCACAAATATCTTAGAACTAGACCCAAGCACCACGCCAATGAGGGAAGACCGGCAGCAGCAGGGCCAAAAACAGCACACCACACCGGCGGTGCGCCGCCGCTATGATGTTGGCGGCGCGCCACCGGCGCGATCAATAATGACTGCAAACATTAATGTTCTCATCAGTCTTTCTCAAATCACAGCTTAAATTTACAACAGATTGGAGCCTATTCATGAGTTCAAAAATTCACAAGTTGCTGGCTGGAATATGGTCTTCTTTGTTATTCATCAAGAGAAGTAGAAATCTGGTAGAAACAAAATGGCTGTGGTGTTTCAGAACCCCTGCATAATACAAGTAGTTGAAGTATCTATTAGCTATGTATTCCTAACATAAATAATCATCAAATTAGTAGTTTTTTTTTCATCAAGCATTACTGCACACAAAACTTCAAATACCATATCACAAAATTTGTCAGTTATCTGGGTAAAAACTTTGAATATAACTTTGAACTCAGAAGCTTATTTTTTTCATAATGCTCTTTGCCTATATCTATTTTGTCACCTTTAAAACAGTTGAAATGGGCAACTTTGATATTGATTGCTTTTTTTTTTTTTTTTTTGCTCTTTTTGATTCCTAAAAAGCCTTCTTGTATTAAAAACTGGTTTTTAATAACAACTTAAAAAAATACATTTTAAAGTTTTTTTGGCTCTTTTCTAGAATATATGTCATGTAGGCTAAGGCTGAACTGCTGCTTTTTTATTGCTTTTGGCTGCTCTTTTGGATATTATTCATTTTTTCTTTTAGGGATTCATTCCAAATTATAAACTGATAAATACCTAATATCAGTCAAATTATAAACTGCATCTAAAAGGAGTAAATTTATCAAGTTGAAAAATACATGATGAACACTTCACATGAGAACACTTCAATTAAAATGAAACAAAAAACACTTAATGGTTTATTTGGCATGAAGAAAAATGAAGTGCCAGCTATTTTCTTAGGTAAAAAATGAAAAGCCCATCCACTTTAAATGTAATTAAATGAAATAATAAGCAGACTGAAGTATCTCCAGGAAGATGTTGAGATTTTCATCCTAGTTCATCACTTTTAATCCAAGCAAAATGTTAGGACACTTAGTATCAGTTATTGAGTTTAAGCTTTAATTTCCAAATGCTCACAAAAATTACCAAATTTAAGAAAGTCACAACAATAAGTCATCTGTGATCAAAATTCTCAAAGACTCCTCTTTGATCCCCACCCAGGCTCAAAGCTTCTGCTATGGTCATTTCCATGGAAATCTCCAAAGAGTTTCTTTTTAAAATAGCTTTCCAGCGTAGTTAGGGGTGTTTAGCCTTTTTTGCTTTTCTTCAAAGGTTTGAAAAAAGTGTTATAATATTCCAAATATTACATTTGTGCATATTTTTGGTAATCATTTATGGGGTGTTCAAATTTTTTAAACCACTGTAAATACATAAGAACGTTGCAACATCTAGTACCCTGAGGTCATAATACTGTCAAAGACTCCTCCTTGAACCTCCCAAATTGAAAGCTTTTATTATGACCTGGCCTTTTAACATAACTTGGGCACTGGACCAAGGGTGCCACTGTCACTTGAGCACAACATTAGGTGGGGATGTTGATATTGCTGTCATTGCACCAATTTTTTTTAGTGTGAATCTGCCTGGTACTTATGAATGAATGTTTTCAAAGTAAACCTGTTTCATCAATAAGAAAAAAAAATAGGTTGGATGCATATGTCCCTTTGCCTTTGGACAATAAAACCATGCAAGTGCTGTATCAAGTATAACTGATGAAAATCTTGTTAATTTTTGTCAACTTTTTGCCATCCCTCCTTTCAATAAAAAAAAAAAATCAAGGTGCTATCACTTAAATATAACAACTCCCTATCCCCCCCCCCCTCTGGATACCATCTTGATAGGATACAGTCTCTGCTTTAAATAATAAAAAAATAATTAACTTATTGGCACCCCTGCTTTCAAAAAAAAAATCAAAGTATTATCATTTAAATATGATAGCTCACTACCCCCCCCCTCTGGATACCACCTTGATAGGATGCCGGCTCTGCTTTAAATTTAAAAAAATAACTTTTTGGGATCCCTGCTTTCAATGAAAAAAAAATTTGAGATATTATCATTTAAATGTAATACCTTGCTACCCCCCCCCCTTTCTGGATTCCACCTTGATAGGATACTGATAGGACTCAGCTTTCATTAGAAAAATGATTTACTGAATAATTAACTAGGTCACTATATGGTTAAAACAAACATGCAAAATAACATTAAACAGCTTAGTGTTCCTTGAAAAAAAATTGAGGGAATGAGTAAAGGGGTACAAAGACAACAACAAAAATGTTGAAATTATTCAGATATACCTCAAATTATTGGAAAACTGAGTCATAGATTTGCCATGGCATTCAATAAGATCCAAAGAATCTAATTAAAAGGGAGCACACAAAAGCCAAATTAGGCCAGTAGCCTATGAGAAATTGCAAAATACCCAAGACAATGAACAAGTTCTAATGGGGGGCCCTGGGTCTATCAAAATATTTCAATGGTTTCCCAGGGAATTTGATATCATTTTCTTCTGTCTCCACTATAAATGAAAAAAATAATTATCTTTTTGGCATCCCTGCTTTCAAAAAAAAAATGAGGTATTATCATTTGAAAATAATAGCTTCCTATCACCCCTATAAGCAATAATTTAAAATTTATTTATAAATCATATTTTTGGGGTGACTTCCAGTTCAATCTTTAATTCCCTAACCTTGTACATAGCTTAGTCTATAGCTAAATTTTGTCTCAATAGAAGGTTTTTTTTGGGGGGTTTGAGTAAAAATGTTTCAGAAAGAAGATTGTATTTTCTATCAGGCGCTCAACAATTGAGTATTAAACATTAAGAAAATCTTATCTAAAAACAACAAAAAAAAAATATGTAAACTTACAATTCAGCTGTAGAAACAATCTGTCAGCTGTCAATTTCAAAATCCAACTGAAGGCTGGAGCTGTATAGTAGTGAATGCATTCTATAATTCTATTCAACTTGAAAATAAAATTCTTGACTATGAATGATGAAAGAAATAGCAATTGGGAAACTGCATTCAAAATTATTTAAACTCATTTAATAAAGACAGTACTTTTTTTGTCAACATATTAAGAACTGTGTATATTGTAATATTTATAACTGCATATTTTATCTGTCTGGTTTTTATGCAAAGTAACAAAAGAGACAAAAATTAATGAACAAGAGAGTAGTAAAGAATTATGGTATGCAAAGTAATATTTGGCAGGGAAAGTCACTGGTGATAAATTGCTATGGGTGGCACCATGATTGTGTGATTTTTGGGGATTTGAGGAACCTTTTTTTTGGGGGGGGGGGGAATACCCAAAAATTCAGGAATACTGCAAGCCCTGCTTGATTTCTAATCAGAAAAATTGAAATACTAAACCACACAAGAAGCAAAATCTCTGACTTTGTAGTTGATGCAACAAAGAATTGTCACAAAATTACTTCAAAGTCAACCAAACACCACCACCTCTACCAGCAGTGGCGTTCCAGCAGCATTATGACAATTTGGCAGGATTTGACTGGGCCTCTCATTAGTGGTGTTTGGTTGATCCACCAGCACAGAACTGGGGTCTACCTAGAACCTACATATTAACAGAGTATATACCCCCACCCCCCTAATGTGCAAGTATATACCCAAAATAGCATTCTGAATATAAATATAACCAAATTAACTTTACCCTGACCTCTAAATATATCCTAATCAGGGTATATATCTGGACATCATGAGACTGAGAATGCAATTTTGGGTATAGGCCTATATTTTCACATTAGGGAGGTGGGGGTATATGCTCTGTTAATATATAGGTTCTATGATATCCATGAATGTCTTAGAACCATATTTTTTAAAAAATTAAAAAAAAAAACAGAACTAATGACCAGGATGAATGCCATCTATAAAAGAGGTTAAATTTTTAGCAGTTCATATTATTGACTTACAAATAAAGTAAACATACCACCCAATGCCTATTTTATGCTCTTTTCAAATATAATAATCATTTTTGTTGAAGATGAATTTTACCCCTGCCCCTACATATACCAATTCAGGGTATATATTTGCAGATTAGGGGATGGGGTTAAATTTTATTTCTGATGTAAATAAGAGGTAAGTTTAAACTTTACCCTACCCCCCTTAATGTGCAAATATATACCCTGAATTGGTATATGTAGGGGTGGGGGTAAAATTCATTTCTGAAAAAACTGATTATTAAATTTGGAAAGAGCATAAAAAAGGCAGCAACTGGTATGTTTACTTGATTTGTAAGTCAATAATATGAACTGCAAAAATTTATCAAAAAAAATTATAGCAGAAATTTCAAAACATATAATTATTTTCTTGAAAGCATGGCAAAAATTGTAATTTTGGCAAATTTCTACCAAATCATATTATTGACTTATGCATAAAGTGAATATACCACTTGATGCCTTTTTTATGCTGATTACATTGATTTCTATTGGAAATGAATTTCAGCCCCCCCCCCCTCTATATATGCCAATTCAGGGTTATGTTAGGTTATGTTATAAAAATATACCCCAAATTGGCATATATAGGGGAGGGGCTGAAATTCATTTCCAACAGAAATGATTATTATATTCATAATCAGCATAAAAAAAAGGCATTGAATGGTGTATTCACGTAATGTGTAAGTCAATAATATGATTTGGTAGAAATTTACCATAATTTTTTCTTTTAAGCTGGAAAAAGAAGGAAAAAAGAGGAAAGATTTGAGGATAAAGGTTCTCCCCTTGTATAATATGTGAACTAGAATCATTATACATATTATAAAGCAATAATTGTTTTCTGAACATGTCTCCTTATCATTAGTCACAGTTGTAAATTTATATCAGGGCCTAGGCCTAGTAAGCTTCTTTACTTTACTTAATTGTTACCTTCAGAAGAACTTCTCTCCCAGACTGTTATGTCTACCAATATCCAAAGAACATGCTTTCTAAAGTATACAAACTAAAATTAGGAAAATTCACAATTTCCTCTTGGTCTACAGCATTAAGGTTAACTGGCACATTAGCTTATGTTATATTTCAGAAACTCACATTTTCGCGCAAGTTCTGACAGTCTTTAGGCTTAATTATGAGCATTAAGTAGCCAATGTAATACTTATTAATAAATAACTTTACCTTCCTTAACTTCACTTTAGATATTTTCAGCAAGTCAATATTTAATTCTTCTACTTCTTCACTTAATTCAACCAGGCCACTCACGCCAGAAACATGAATTGCAAATCCATTTCAACGACCCTCTCAAGTAAGATAAAAAAAAAAATAAACATGAGTTTTATCCTTGTTTTACATCCTGGTTGAATTTCCCCTTGCTTTACAAAATTCTTTAATGGAATATAATTATTTCATTTTATGCAATGATTTTATTTTGCGCCACAAAGTAGTACATAAGCAAATTAAAAAGATGGAGGCTGAACCTTTCATCGCTTCGCCTTGTAACCTTTTTTGGGAATAAAAGCCTACCATATTCACATAGTACATTTGCAGAAGGTTTTCATATTCTTTGAAGTTTTCGCGCTGTTCTAGATTTTTACAACTCAAACTTTAATAAGCTGTGTTTTCATTTGACGTTTAACGATGGGCCTAATTTCAGCATTTTGATTGAAGGGGGGACATCTGAGGGGTTTGGTACCCTTCAAGGGAAATAGACATACCTTACTAGGGGATATCCCCGGAATTTATTTTGCTAAAGCCAGTGGTCTGCAAACTTGTTTTTGGAATGGATAGATACCAATTTATAATAGACACCAAGTAGTAAAAAAATAAAGGTCGTGTATGCCTGGCTTAAGTCTTCAATTGCACATTTTTATTCACGCGGTAACGAAAAAAGTTACTATTTAGCAGCGACACTACACGGTTAACGTCAAAAATATTACACATTACATGATAAAAATACACACACATCAAACAAACATAAAATTAAGTTGGCAGTCCTGCTTCCACGCTCGTCCGATGGTGGAGACCCACTGGTGGACTCTTGGCACACGACATGCATGGTGTGCACAAGCCAACGGGAATCCTTTTGTCTCAAGTCCCTTAACATTAATCCAGCTGCGTAGCCTCACCGTGGAAGAAGGGTGGCAGCCAAGACGGTTAAACATACCCCCGTGAATTTTATGGAAATGATATATAATAGTTATAAAGATATCACATCTATGGCATCCCGTGCAGGCGATGCGCGAGAGGCTCCACCAACACCAGCGAAAAGTCAATGAGCTGATCCTCTATTTAAACGATGGCAATCAGGGTAGGATGCTAGACTTTTTACTTAATGTTGAACAACAAGAACATTTACTGGTCTAGAATCCAAACGCTACTAATTGGACATTATTTGCCTATCTGAAACGACAGTAAACAAAACCACGCAAGATGAACACGTCTTTACTCTAGATTAATATGACTCCTTCTACTTCTTTAATTCGGTCCAAACGATTTTTCAGGTCAGGCCAGTGTAGAACTCCTCCTGAATATCAAAGCCAAAATTAGCCTCCTTGAATAACAAGTTTATTTTCCTCGCGATTGGACGTGGTCGGCTTGAAGTGCCACTTATTCAATATTACCGTTATTGTCACACAGGCTCCCATGGAAATCTCTGAAAAATTCATAATAGACGAGTTCTTTGATATTCTAACTGATTTAGTTAGATCCATACCGATTTATGACCTTTTGATCATTGCAGGCGATTTCAATGCCTATGTCGTAGCTGTCAAGCCGACAATGAATGAGCTGTAGACAAAGTTAGATGCAATGATAGATGCGAACGAGGGAGAAGACTCGTGGAGCTAACTGAACTACACAACCAAATCATAACATATACCCTGTTTTAAGCACAAACCGTTGCACGGGATTTCCTGGAGATGCGAAGATGGAAGAACATGAACTCAACTCGAGTATATTCTAATATCTGGGTGTTGGGTGAGGTCTAATATAAATTACATAGCCTTTAGAAACGTTGCCACTGGATCCAAAACGGGTCCAGTCACAAACTAGCAGCAAAGAGTTGTTCCCTCTCCCTCAATGCAAGCAGTAGGGCACCTCGAAGACTAAACAAATCCCGGAGCAATTCTGCTTAAAACTGTCTATTCGGTTCATCATCCTGGCTATGCATCCTGGTTCTGGGTCAACGAGCAATATCGAGGACGAATGGATGTCAATCAAAGAAAACATGGAAGAGGCAGTGGAAAATATTCTTTGGAAAAGAAAACGAAAATAAAGAACTGAATCTCTGACGGGATCATCAAACTGGCGTCGAAGAAGCAGCAACTAAGCAGCAAAAGGGCGTCAACCAACTTTGAGTACCTTAGAAAGCACTGCAACAAATCAGGCCTCCATTACAGCTAGAGATATCGGATTCAAATGGCAACAGATATTGAATCTTATCAATGCAATTTAGACGCAGTAATTGCTAAATTGAGTTATTGAAAGCAATTGTATTGAAGGCAATGCTGCGCAATGGAATAAGGCATGCCAAATACACGGACCTGTATCCAAGTCAACGCTGAACTGTCGTTGTGGTTCGATACTTATTTCGGTGTGAGACAAGGTTGTATCCTCTTAGAACATTTAATTTTTTGTAACGGTGTGCAAGGCTGCATGGAATTGACTCACATTTCATTAGTTCAGATTTCAAAGTCACCAACTTGGACCACTTGGAAGATGTCCTGCTGCCGGGTAGTTCTTCCCTTGAAACGTCAGACCTGCACCAGAGAGTATTTATTGCAGCTGCCTCGATAGGATTGAATATTTTGTATTGACAAAACAAAAACGGTGACAAACGATGATTCTTGCCCATCCCTTTTACAGAGACACCGGTAGATTAAGCTTGTCAACACATTTAAATGCCTATGCTCAATCAAAGACATTAGCAGTGGATGCAGTGATGAAATTGGCTCCAGCAAATCAGTAGCCTCCACTGTCTTTTCACAACTGTGTAGACTGTTCTGTAAAAAGAGGGGTATTAAGCCTAAAAGCCGAGTGTTTAAATCCCTTGTTTGCCTCATCCTTCTATACGGATGCAAAGCACGACCAATAAAAATATTCGAGACTCCGGCTCTGAATTTTTTTGATTTTAGGTGCATAAAGCACATACTCAGACTAAATATACATGACCACGTCCTGAATATAATAGTAAGACAAAATACCTAACAAAAGATTGACATAGAAACCATCATTTTCACCACTGTTTCTCCTGGTTCGGTCATACTTTTTGCAGGACTTATATATCCTTTGGTTCCGGGCACATAGGTACAAACTACTCCTAGTCAAAATCCTGGAAGAACACCATCACATCCAACATTGAACCAATTAGGGGATTTAAGTTACACGGCTGCCAATGGGACCCTTCCTGGCTGAAAATTATTAATCCTCTAATCCTTAAGAACACCAAATGGATTGTGACCGTCTGCCACCTCCTAGTGCAAGGGGAACTGCATAACTTTATGTTCTGATTCAAGTCCAAGCATCAGTATTTGCCTTACCCTGTCAAACTTTAAATAAAACTAGCATCATCGTAATTTTGCCGCATCAACACTAATTTAATAGAACGCTAATTTAAAACGTACATCTTAAATTTCTAAATTTCAGCCCATCCCATACATCGGTTTACAATCCCAGACCCCAGTTTGTCCCCCCCCCCCCACTACCAGCTGAAATTTAGTTTCTTCAAAAATCCTGTTTAAACGAAGATAAGCCTGTATAATTCAAGCATCCACGGAAACAGGTGAGTTTTCCTAAATATATCTTTACCTTTATGGTAGTATTAATTAAAAAAAAAACTTTCCGAAAAATAAGTTTTTCAAAGAAAAGTAAAGGCCATTTTAAACTTAAGCTCAGTTGATACGAATACCTGTTAAAATTCAAACTCAAAACGACCAAAAATTACTATTAAGGAATAAATGAAACCCAAAACGAACAGAAATTAAATAAACAATCATAGCAAAAAACATACAACAAGTACTAATATAAATGAATAAATAGATCTTATAGCGAGTAGTGCTTAGATTGAATATGAAAATCAAGCTTAAAACGAAAAAAAATGTTTTGCTATTAAAGTATAAATGAAACTTAAAACGAACAGAAATTAAAGATACAATCAATGCGAACAAACATACAATATATATTAATGTAAATGAATAAATAAATCTTAAAACGAGTGAAACTTAAAAAGAATATGCAAATCAAGTTTGAATCGAATAAAAATAACTACAAACAAGAGTTTGGGTATCGCCTCACTGCAGAAGCCTAAAACCTACTACGTCATTGGCGCTTTTACTGAAAACAATTCTTTGAAATGTTTTCACTTTTGTAACTTTAAGAAATCAAAAATTAACTAAGATTTTAGGGAATAAATATCAGCATATGTATATTAAATTGACGATGCACATTTTTTTTCAGTAAACTCATTTGAATTTTTTGTCAGTAAAGTACAAATTATATTCTGGCTTTTAGAAAGCATAGGGGTTTTGAACTCTACTCATATTAATTTATGCTCGTGTTGAGTTTGACTCTAATATTTATTTTAATTTTTGTTCGTTTTGGGTTTCATTTATTTATTGATACTGATTTGGGGTAGTTGTATGCTTGGCAGATTATATGATAGTCCGGACGCCAGGTGTTGAAAATGTGAATCATACCACGACGGAATGGGGCTGCTATGAGAATTAGCCTACCCTCCACCCCCTAACTTGACCATCCGGATTAAAAAATACCGATGGCACTTGCTTGCGAGTGGTGGAACACTCCAAAACTTGACATTTTATTATATTTTGGTGTTTCATGCAAGAAAATGCATGTTCCACAAAGTTTGAGGTGCAGTTTTCCGCTGAAATAGAAATGCCTAGAAGCCATAGAGTGTTTTCATAACAAACTAACACGATTAGTTAGAAAAAATGGCAGAGTTAAAAAAAAATGGCAAAACTATATGAGTCTTGAACAGTCTTGGAAAGTATAAACAAAATCAGATTGAATATTAGATATATGATGATATTAATTGTTGAAAGATCCATCAGTTCAAGATTTTTTTTCACTGTAATTTTTATTTTCATTTTCAATGCTGTAAGAACTGGAAAATAATAAATTTGTAATATACGAGTAATTCGTTTTCAGTGAATTACCAATGACGCAGAAGGCTTTAGGTTTTCACAGTTAAAGAAGGGGGCAGTATCCAAATTTTGTTGTAGTGAAACTATATTTGTCTTGACCAATCTTGAAAAGAACTAACAAATTAAACTGAATATTTGATGCATAATGATATTAATTGCTAAAAGCTCATCAGTTCAAAATTTTACTGTAATTTTAATATTTATTTTCAATATTAAGTACAAAAGAAAACATTTGTAATATAATTCGTTTTCAGTAAAGCGCCAATGACGCAGTAGGTTTTAGGCTTCTGCAGTGAGGCGATACCCAAACTCTTGTTTGTAGTTATTTTTATTCGATTCAAACTTGATTTGCATATTCTTTTTAAGTTTCACTCGTTTTAAGATTTATTTATTCATTTACATTAATATATATTGTATGTTTGTTCGAATTGATTGTATATTTAATTTCTGTTCGTTTTAAGTTTCATTTATACTTTAATAGCAAAACATTTGTTTTCGTTTTAAGCTTGATTTTCATATTCAATCTAAGCACTACTCGCTTTCAGATCTATTTATTCATTTATATTATTACTTGTTGTATGTTTTTTGCTATGATTGTTTATTTAATTTCTGTTCGTTTTGGGTTTGATTTATTCTTTAATAGTAATTTCTGGTCGTTTTGAGTTTGAATTTTAACAGGTATTCGTATCAACTGAGCTTAAGTTTAAAATGGCCTTTACTTTTCTTTGAAAAACTTATTTTTCGGAAAGTTTTTTTTTAATTAATTTTTGTTCGTTTTTGATTGCAAAAGTTTCAAGTTTTTATGGCATGGAGGGGGGGGGGTACTTACTGTCCGATTATTATTGACTTTAAAAGACAGATCTAGAACTTTCAATTTAAATCGAATGAGGCTTTTTTCAAAGTCTATACGATTACCTCTTTGATAAAAACCTTATATATGAACAATAGACAGCTTGCATAACTTGTGGACAGCGATTGACAACAACGAATGGATTGAAAAAATAGCTCCAGTAAGGGGGTTTAGACCATTTCACTTGCTGACACAAAGGGATCACGACTGTTTGGAATTGACCTTAATAGGATTTTGTGTGCCAAAGCAATTTTGCATCTATCACAGAGTATGTATTTTAACCTTTAAGTTGGATAATTATAATAGATTTCCAATGTGTTCTTCCCATACAAAACCCCTTCCCATACGTTATAAACCCCCCTTAATAAGTTATGCCCCAGGGCATAACTTAAAACGCCTACCCCCGGGCCCTGGTGGGCTGTGTCGACACTGGAGTTTTTTGTTATCAGAACTTCGAACTATTTTAACAAAATGTCTATCTCAAAATTTTTATCTGATGCATTTATGGCTTGGAGGAGGGGGGGCTAGTTACCCTCCAATCTCTTTTGAATCTTAAAAAGTGAACAATAACTTTCAATTTTCAGTCAAATGAGCCCTCTCTAAAGTTTATACGAGCATCCCTTCCATAAGAAACAATGGGAAGGATTCGGAGAATCGTTAAATTACAACCCTTGCCCTGAGAGCTGTGGGGGAGTTGTCATCCTCAAAGACCTAATTTCCAGAACTTAAAACTACGTTTAATTAAATGGCTGTCTCAAAATTTTGATTGGATGTGTTTGGGCAAATGATGGGCGTCGTGGGGAGGGGGCTAGTTGCACTCCAATCACTTTCGACTATTAAAAAGGGCACTAGCCCTTTAATTTCCAATCGAATGAGCCTGTTTTGAAGTTTCTACGACAACGCCTTCTATAAAAACCTTATATGCCCAGGGCATAACTTAAAACCCTTGCCCTGAGGGTTGTGGGGTAGTGTCCTCCTCAAAAACATATTTTCTATCTGGTAAAATAACTACGCTGAACAAAATGGCTATCTGAAAATTTTGATTGGATGTGTTTGGGGAAATGATGGGCGTGGGGGGGGGGTGAGCTAGTTACACTCCAATCAGTTTCGACTATTAAAAGGGCACTAGATCTTTAATTTCCAATCGAAGGAGCCTGTTTTGAAGTTTCTACGACAACGCCTTCTATAGAAACCTTATATGCCCCCAGGGCATAACTTAAAACCCTTGCCCTGAGGGTTGTGGGGGAGTATCCTTCTCAAAAATAATTCTCTATCTGGAAATCAACTACGCTGAACAAAATGACTATCTCAAAATTTTGATTGGATGTGTTTGGGGGAATTGTGGGCGTGGGGGGCTAGTTGCCCTCCAATCATTTTCGACTATTAAAAAGGGCACTAGAACTCTCGATTTCCAATCGAATGATCCCCCTTTGAAGTTTCTACGACAACCCCTTCCATATGAAGTGCCTCTGGGAAAAAAAAATAATAATAGATATTAAAACATTGGAGCCGTATGGCCTTTACTATAGGCAACGCTACAGCGTTGCCTCTGATATGGCTCATTTTTCATTCTTCACTGTAGTTATCCCTTGACTTGTGAAAATTGGCTCCAGCTCACCCCCCCCCCCCACACTCCCCCAGGATTTTGAAGAATTTACGACACTGTTCGTGGGGAAGGTAAGCTGTAATCAAACATAGTAAGTCAGTTAAAAATTGGGGCGCCAGATACTTACACGTTTTGAAGGCCGTAAAGGCTTTCGGTTCGGATCAAAACCAGAAGGAATCACCTATTTACAAATTGTAGTGACCTTCTAGCGCTTCATCTCGTTCAAAGAGAGAAAGACAAAAGCAAAAACATACTTTCATTGAACGAGTCCAGTTAGAAAACACAAATTCACGCGGAAGGATGAACTTTGTTTAGAATCAAATGTTGAACTTGATGGAAAACGTAAAAATAGTTGATTTGGCAGAAAACGCAGTTGTATCAACCTTAGGCTAATATTTTTCCTTTGGCTAGGTAGGTGTGTTTTCCAACAAAAGTAATAAACTTTGGCTAGGGAAACACACCTTTAAAAATAATGTAATTTTAGATCATAATCGTTATTTTAATCATCTTTAGCACCATTTTGGAAGTTAAATGCAATCTATTAGTCTCTAATTTTCCCTGAATATCACAGTAAATTTCAATAAAAATTACAACTTGGGGTAAAGCTTATTTTAAACAGTAGCTGCAAGAAAAATGCTAACAGGTTAGATCATAAAATTAAATATTTCAGCAAAGCTTTTATTTCACGGAGCAAACATTTTAGCTATCATGCTTCAGTTTCCCCTAAGATACTGGCAATAGCGGGGAAGGGGCTGTGTAAGAGACCAAGGCATATCTGACTACAGTCTGAAAAATTCCTACCTTTATGCTAAAATCTTCCTGGTTTGGATTGATAGTGGTGGGTTGGCGACTGGTCTCTTTCCTCTCTAGGATCGCACCTTTTAATCAATCGTTACGTTTTTCTGGTTCAAGCAAAATGAAAAGTATTTCTACTACACAGCTGGTGATGTGATGAGCAGGTGGTTGGGAAAGTCATGGGCTTTTGCTGCCTCCCAAAATTTAGAAGGAAAATAATTGCGTAATTCTGTTTCCAAGAAAGTCCAAAATGCTTACCTTTTCTTTAAAAACTTGATGGTAAGAATAGAGAGGTACTTGATGGCCACCTACTCTGTGCCCCCGTTACACGAAATGAAAATAATTTTATGTTTTTAGTTTTAACAAGATTCTACCTGCGAACATTTATGCTAAAAAGTTGACAGTGGTTGAGGACAAAGTACAGCTTAGACTAGGCAAATTTTTATAGTGGTATAGGACTTATTTCTTTTTTGCACCGATTCAGCAATTGGTTGATTTTTTGCCGCTTGAAGAATTAGCTCGTTCTTATGCCTAAACAAGAATTAGCTAATTTTTGGCACCAATGTGAGACTTTTGCGACGAGTCGGTCTGCTGAAATGTCGTGAAATTCCACAGTTTGGACTTTGCTTCTTTTGTGACGTGATATCTATGCCACCCATGGTTATGAAGCGTTATCTATTGCCACTAGCTGTAGAGAAGTTAATAAATGATAGCTAGCTTAAAGTAGTGCCTTCGTAGCTAACAAGTCGAACCAGAATAGTTATAACTAGGCGAATAACCTGCTAAGTCTTAAAGAGGAAGAAGTAGATTAATTATTGATTACATTCATTGGTTCTAAGCATACAGACGGTAATCGGGCTGAATTAAAAGGTTACAGGTGAGAGCATCAAAAATTAGTTAGTGCATAAGATAATAATAAAACAAATAACACTTACTAAACCAAAACGAACTGGTTAGTCCGATTTCCGGTTATCATTATAAAGCTCAAGGCTGAAGAAGAGCAGCTTATGTTAAAAAATGTGATATATCCCCGATCCCCTGACAGCACTTCCCACGTTATATCAGGGAAGTGCATATTCTAAAATTCCGTGTCTGAACTACACATCCTGTAAACTCTCAGTAAAGTGGTAATTTCAAAACTCCGTATCTCAGTAGAGTGGTTATTTCGAAACCTTTTTTATCAGAGCAATTTGTATTTTTTGTATTTTAATTTGTTTAATTAAAATCAGTTTGTTACTCTCGATATGGTCAGCTTCATTGCACTTGCTATCGTATTGAAGCTGTCTTCACATTATAGCACAATGTTACACATAAGCTATATGATAGCATTAAGTTGGGACATATCTAGTTTCAGCACCTAGTTTATGTGGGTTCCATTTTTGATCTCCAAAGTTAAAGGTTTAATTTTCTTACTTAATAATAGGTTAAATGAGAAGTACTACTCCGTCCTTTCTGCTGAAACTTTGGCACTGGAGGAATCTTGGAGTGGCATCGGGCTCGATTTCTATCTACAATAATGCACGTCTAAATTTCGGTGGCAATTTCAATCTTAGAAAAGTGTGACCTGTACATTTTTGATGCTAAAACACTTTTTCAAAGACCAACAGTTTTTTATTTCAATCAGGGCCCTTGCCACAGGCGCTTCATAGAAGAAGCCATTCTCTTGGAATCATTTCCTTTAACCTTGATAATTCAAAATATAGACCAAAAGCCTTTGGGGGCTATAGGGGTAAAAAAAAGTTCAAAAGGGGGGCTGGTTGACCACCAAACAGTTTTAAATTTTAAATATAGCATTTAAAATTTCAATTTCCAATGAAAAAAGACATCCGCTAGATTTTTATGACTTCGTATTTTTATGATGTATTTTTTTATGAAAAAAATAGGAGACATATCTTTTCTGACTTATCCCACACTCAATAGAGCCTATTGCGGTTAATTAGATTTACCTATAGAATACTCTCAATGATTTTGCTCTATTGAGTACAGTTCTCATGCTTCTTCTTACTTCAATTATTACGGATAGGCTTTTGCATCGTCCTATAACTGGAAGAAAATTACAGACCCTGTGGGAGGTTGCAGGAGTTGAAATCCAGCTTTGGATTCTGTATTACCAAGCAGAGATCTGTCCCATTGTGCCACCACATGACTCGCATAGTTCTAGTAGACTATTACGCAAAAAAGAGTTTCGATTTGTAAAAAAAAGACTGTAGCCTATTGAGCTGTGAAGCACCCTATTAAATATAATAAATCTAATTAGTCACGACAGAGGGCTTTTGGACACAAGCCAAATAATTAAAAGTTATTATCGAAGACCAAAAACTAATAAAATTTATTGCAATAAGGATTATTTAAATTATGGTAAATCTACATTAACATACAGACTATAAAAAGGCATACTCAAGCTCATTTCATATTTTGCCGTTCTTTTGTTTCGACAAAATCACATGAGTGCATGCCGCGTTGGTTAATTATAATTAATGATCATATGGTCTTGGGCTTGATTCTTGTCCTGGTAATGTCTTTATTACGTCTAAGCCTTGATTCTCGCTGCTGTGTTTTTACGCAAAAGCGACCGTTTTTATGTGTGATTCGTGAAAACCACACCTGTTAGTTCGAATTGAAACCCTTTTTTACCCATACAATTGAAATATCTGATAGACTAATCATATTTTTTAGGAGTCACAATTGTCATAAAGTCATATTTTTAGAAGGTATTTCCAAGAAAATGAACACAGAAGGTAAACTTATATTATTAATTAGGCAAATGAAGCCAACGCTAACATAGATATGTCTTTTGAATATTATTTCTTGGCTTCTAAAACTTAATTTAGCCTATTCTTATGTTATTAAAAAGCCATATTAGTTTACACGCTTTAAAGCCTGCAACAGCCGTTCCTGTGTGAATTTTTTTTTTGCGATTTTACTGCATCTGTAGGTGACAGAGATTGTTCATATTGTATGAGTTTGGCCTACTGGAAACTCCCACTGGAATTACAGTGGGGTGACCGAGATTTGTAGGCTGACTCATGACAAAGAATGTCCCCTGAACTTGTACGCAAAACGAGGGACTGAAACATTTTCGAACGGGTCATATCTGTGAGGCGTTATTCTTAAAAATATAAGTCATATCAGTGTGAGCCAGTGAAGATGGTACGAGTCCTGCTAAAATCTATTTTCATCAGTGTTTCCAATTCTACTGATTTTGGCAGCAGAATACTTATTTTTGGACTTTCCTACTTCCAAATATTAAATCTAATCATCTGCTTGCTTTTTGCTTGTTTTTAGAGGCACTTACTTATTTTCTACTAATTTTCGGAGGCTTAAGCATTTGTGCCAGATAATTGTTTTGGTTTTGATCCCGTTGAATTATAATTCAATAGGCTTAATGTTTTCTAGAATGGAAGGGTGCAATTGTTTATAGCAGAGGCATCTTTGTCGGGACCAAAATCTTCCAAATATCAAAGGTAATACAATTCCCGAAGGGACTAACCTGGAAGCAATTTGGTTTATTTCATAACCTGTTTATAATCGTAAATACTTTGTGTGCTCTTAATTAGGCCGTTCTGGCTAAAACTGTCAAAGTTAGTGACATTTTATTCGCCAGTTTACTATATACTGTCAGCAGCTGCAGAGCGATTGACATAGTGAAATATCGAATCCCAGGAACTTTTTCTGCTTCCTCTCAGATCGAAAGAATGGTAAATATATTCTGTTTTTTTATTTTCTACAAATCAATAACTTCAAATTAAGATATAATGTGCCACATCTTCATTGCGTGCACTTCAGCATCCTCTTTTAAGGTGTTTTATTTTTTAGTAAATTTAACAGATTTTTTTTTGCTTTCTCAAAACTTATAAAAGCACGTTCGGATATACTACTAAATAGAATAGCAGAAAAGTGAAAGCGGGAAAATGGACCATGAGTACCGGCTTTTCCATTTCCATTTTTCTACTTTTACAATTCCATTTCCTGGGGGTCCAGAGTCCTAAAAACCAAACAATGGACCAAAAGTGGCGAGTCTGGACGGACGTTTCCAGAAAAAGTGAAGCGGCAAATTTGATACTATTTTTACAAACTTTTTGGAGAAACTAAATTTCAGCTGGGGGTGGGTGGGGAAGGCACACTGTATTTGTTACAAGAAAGACTTAAGATTATCATAGGCAGCGAAATAGCGCTGCCTAAGTAAAGAATGATGTTGGCATAATGTATTTTTTTATATTTTTTTTCGTGGTCTTAGACCAGGGCACTTCGTATCGAAGGAGTTGTCGAAGAAACTTCGAAAAGGGCTCATTCGAATGGAAATTGGAGTGGCTAATGCTATTTTTAATAGTCGAAAGTGATTGGGGGCAACTATCCCCCTCCCCTACGCCCTTCACTCCCCCAAACGCATCCAATCAACATTTTGAGATAACCATTTTGTTCAGCGTAGTTGATTTCCGGACAAGAAATATGTTTTTGAGGAGGTCACTCCCCCACAACCCTCAGGACAAGGGTTTTAAGTTATCTCCTGGGGGCATATAAGAACGATGTTGGCACAATGTATTATTTATTATTTTTTCTTTAGACCAGGGCACTTTGTATCGAAGAAGCTGTCGTAGAGACTTCGAAAAGGGCTCATTCAATTGGAAATTGGAGTGGCTTATGCCCTTTTTAATAGTGGAAAGTGATTGGAAGGCAACTATCACCATTTCCACACCAACTATTTCCCGAAACACATCCAATCAAAATTTTAAGATAGCCATTTTGTTCAGCGTAGTTGATTTCCAGATAGAAAATATGTTTTTAAAGAGACCACTCCCCATAACCCTCAGGGCAAGGGTTTTAAGTTATGCCCTGGAGGCATATAAGAACGATGTTGGCACAATGTATTATTTTTTTTCTCTTTAAACAAGGGTACTTTGTATCGAAGAAGCTGTCGTAGAAACTTCGAAAAAGGCTCATTCAATTGGAAATCGGAGTGGCTTGTGCCCTTTTCAATAGTTGAAAGTGAATGGAAGGCAACTACCACCCCTTCTAAGCCCACCATTTCCCGAAACCCATCCAATCAAAATTTGGAGATAGCCTTTTTTCAGGGTAGTTGATTTCCAGATAGAAATTATGTTTTTGTGGAGGAAGCTCCCCCACAACCCTCTAGGCAAGGGTTGTAAGTTCTGCCCTGGGGGGCAGATTAGGCTTTTTACAGAACCCGTTGTCGTAGAAACTTAAAAAAAAGGCTCATTCCATTGGAAATTGAAATGGCTAGAGCCCTTTTTAACAGTCAAAAGTGATTGGAAGGCAACTAACACCTCTTCCACGTCCACCATTTCCCGAAACACATCCAATCAAAATTTTGAGATAGCCATTTTGTTCAGCGTAGTTGATTTCCAGATAGAAAATATGTTCTTGAGGAGGTCATTCCCCCACAAGCCTCAGGGCAAGAGTTTTAAGTTATGCCCTGGGGGCATATAAGAACGATGTTGGCACAATGTATTATTTTTTTTCCTTTAGACCAGGGGCAATTTGCATCGAAGAAGTTGTCGTAGAAACTTCGAAAAAAGCTAGTTCAATCAGAAATCGGAGTGGCTTGTGCCCTTTTTAATAGTCGAAAGTGAACGGAAGGCAACTAACACCCCTTCAACGCCCACCATTTACTGAAACCCATCCAATCAAAATTTGGAGATAGCCTTTTTTTCAGCGTAGTTGATTTCCAGATAGAAATTATGTTTTTGAGGAGTACGCTCCCCCACAGCCCTCAGGGCAAGGGTCGTAAGTTATGCCCTGGGGGCAAAAAAGGTTTTATAGAAAGTGTTGTCGTAGAAACTTCAAAAAAGGCTCATTCGATTGGAAATTCAAAGGGCTAGTGCCCTATTTAATAGTCGAAAACAATTGAAGGGCAACAAACCCTCCACTCACGCCCACCTTTTCCCCAAACACATCCAATCAAAATTTTAAGATAGCCATTTTGTTCAACGTAGTCGAAAATTCCGGAAATTAGGTCTTTGAGGATGACAACCCCCCCCCCCCACAGCCCCCAGGGCAAGGGTTGTAAGTTATGCCCGGGGGGGCATATAGGGCTCTTATAGAACGCGTTGTCGTAAAAACTTCAAAAGGGCTCATTCGATTGGAAATTGAAATGGCTAGTGCCCTTTTTAGCAGTCGAAAGTGATTGGAAGGCAACTAACACCCCTTCCACGCCCACCATTTCCCCAAACTCATATAATCAAAATTTTGAGATAGCCTTTTTGTTCCATGCAGTCTAAAGTTCAGGAAATTATATCTTTGAGCAGGACACTACCCCCCACCCCACAGTCTTCAGGGCATTTGTTATAAGTCATGCCCTGGGGGCATATAAGTTCTTATTGAAATCTTTGTCGTAGAAACTTGAAAAAGGTCTTATTCGATTGGAAATTCAAAGGTCTAGTGCCGTTTCTAACAGTTGAGAGTGATTTGAGGGCAACTAACCCCCTGTCACGCCCACCTTTTCCACAAACACATCCAATCAAAATTTTTAGATAGCCATTTTGTTCAGTGTAGTTGATTTCCACATAGAAATTTTGTTTTTGAGGAGGACACACCCCCACAACCTCAGGGAAAGGGTTGTAAGTTATGCCCAGGGGGTATATAAGGTTTTTATAGAAAGAGTTGTCGTAAAAACTTCAAAAAAGGCTCATTTGATTGGAAATTCCAAGGGCTAGTGCGCTTTTTAATAGTCAAAAGTGATTGGAGGGCAACTAACCCCCCTCTCACGCCCACCTTTTTCCAAACACTTCCAATCAAAATTTTGTGATAGCCATTTTGTTCAACGTCGTTGAAAGTTCTGGAAATTAGGTCTTTGAAGATGACAACCCCCCCCTCCCCACAGCCCTAAGGGTAAAGGTTGTAAGTTATGCCCTTGGGGCATATAATGTTTTTATAGAACGTGTTGTTGTATAAACTTCAAAGAGGGCTCATTCGATTGGAAATTGAAATGGCTAGTGCCCTTTTTAATAGTCGAAAGTGATTGGAAGGCAACTAACAGCCCTTCCACGCCAACCATTTCCCCTAGAACATCCAATCGAGATAACAATTTTGTTCCACGCAGTCTAAAGTTCAGGAAATTATACCTTTGATTAGAACTCTCCCCCACAGTCTTCAGGGCAAAGGTTGTAAGTTATGCCCTGGGGGCATATAAGTTTTTACTGAAATCTTTGTCATAAAAACTTGAAAAGGGGCTCATTCTATTGGAAATTCAAAGGGCTAGTGCCCTTTTTAATAGTCTCGAAAGTGATTTGAGGGCAACTAACCCCCCTCTCATGCCCACCTTTTCCCCTAACACAAACAATCAAAATTTTTAGATAGCGACTTTATTCAATGTTGTTGAAAGTTTTGGAAATTAGGTCTTTGAGGATGACGACCCCCCCCCCCCACAGCCCTCAGGGTAAGGGTTGTAAGTTGACAGTTTTATAGTAGAGATCGATGAGGGTATAATGTATTATTTTTTTGGTTCTTGTTGTTGGTTAGACCAGGGCACTTCGTATCGAAGGAGTTGTCGCAGGAACTTCGAAAAGGGCTCATTCGTTTGAAAATAGAAAGGGCTGATGTCCTTTTTAATAGTCTAAAGTGATTGGAGGGAAACTAGTCCCCCTCCCACGCCCAGCCTCTCATTTGCATTTATGTTTAAAAACTAAATGCTGCGCTAAGATTAAACCAAAATGCACTGTGTTAATGCTAATTCTCATTAAGGCATCTCAGCAGTGTCCCAAGAACGACTGAGGGTATTATTTTCAAACTTTCGGGGCTACTTCTGCTCTTAAAATTTAACCAAATCAAAATAGCGTAAGCGTATACAAGCTATTAAAGAAAGTAAACAGATTTTTTGGCGAATGGTATCAAGTTTTCCATTTCAGGTCAACTAGAGGAGGTATGAAACTTCATTAAACAGTACTATTTGTGTCCCGATTTTTAAAAAGGTGTACGTTGTTAAAAATTGCTGAAAAATTATTCTCCAGCTTACAAATAGCAGGCCAAACTATAAATTCTTAAAAAAAACGTAAAGATTTAAAGTATTATTTCCCTGAAAAGATTATGTCAATATAAAACGAACAGAAATTAATTTTAAAAAAAAGTTTTTCCACAAAATAAGTTTTTCAAAAAAAAGTAAAGAACCCCATTAAACAAAAAATTAGCAAAAATAAATCAAATAATCTACCAACCGTCAAACTACCACAAATCAGCATCGATAAATAAATGAAACCCAAAGCGAACAGAAATTACTACAAACAACCGAGTCAAACTCAAAACGAGCAGAAATTAACATAATTTCGGCTCAAAACCCCTTGGCCTTCCCAAGGCCAGAAAATAATTTACACTTTACTGAAAAAAAATACAAAGAAATGTGCATTATCAGTTTAATTTTCATATGCTGATATTTAGTAATCAAAATGTTAAAATTATTTGATTTATTAAAGTTTTAAAAGTAAACACATTTATATTTTTCCTGTAAAGTGCAAATTATGTTCTGGCCTTGGGAAGGCATAGGTGTTCTGAGCCCAACTTATGTCAATTTCTGCTCGTTTTGAGTTTGACTCGGTTATTTATTGTAATTTCTGTTCGTTCTGGGTTTCATTTATTTATCGACGCTGATTTGTGGTAGTTTAACGCTTGTTAGATTATTTGATTTTATTTTTGTTCATTTTTTGCATAATGGAGTTCTTTACTTTTCTTTGAAAAACTTATTTTGTGGAAAAAGTTTTTTTTAATTAATCTTAGGGTAAGGCAGTCTTGTGGAAGCATGCCATAACGTAAGCGCACCTTACTAGTGAGAAAGCCTGGATCTTAGTACAAACTACGTTATCTGTAAGATATCACAGATATTGAAAGTAAAATTGCATGCTTGGAAGTGGAGAATGATTTGCCTTACAGCCTATGCGACAGCCTTGAAAACTTAGCAAAGTCATTACCAGGGCCAGACCTACTGAGTAGGCTTGCTCTGCGCAAACAAAAAATTACAAATGTGGTACCTCAGGCACTTTGGACATAACTCAGGGAAGGCCAAGTGGTTATGTTGCACAGTACTACGTGTCTATAATCGTGGATGAAACCATGGACATGTTTGCTGATAAACAGCTGACCATTTGTGTCACTTTTGCTGATGGTGGTTTAGAGACGAAAATTGATATGTTTGATACATTCTCTTGCAAATTCATTACTGCAGATGGTGTAGTTGACAAACTAAGCCAAAGTTTGCAAGCATTGGAAAAGGAAGGCATTGACTTACAGAACTGGGCCGGCTTTTGTGCAGACACAACTTACTTCACTATTCGCTGTTGCCATAGTTTGTCAACGCTCATCACAATCAAGTGTCCTTGGGTTGTGGTAGTAAAGTACCCGCGCTATCTTTCCCATTTGTGTGCTCAATATGCCTGCAAACATCTGTCTAAAGAACATGATGGTTTTTGCTGGACTGTAACTTCAAATTTTAGGCACAGTACCAAACATACACATACATACAAGCAATTTCAAATATTCACCCAAGTTCTTGAAGAAAGTTTGTGGCTCCTGCTCTTTCACGATCGCTTTTTTCAACAATTTTTAAGAGTCCTGCTGGAGTAATGGGACGCCTTGAAACCTTACTGAACGGATTTAGTAGTCAAAGATCTGTCGCATGGTAACGACCAGGTTTTATCGACGCTAAGGAATCCCTATAAGCGGGTACTGATGAAGTTTGTAGAATATGCTCTTGCAATATTCAACGAATTCAATACGCCTTTTCAGAGTGAGGACGCCCATTTTGTTCAAGATGGAAAAAGAAGTAGAATCTGTAGTGCAGACCTTCTGTATGAATTTCCTTGTTGCTTCCTATCTTGGGAGCCCAAACAATATCAAGGATGTAGACGTGGTCAACGAAAAAAATTACCTTAAGCTTGACCAGGTGTATCTAGGTTTGAACGCCAAAGAGGTCTTTCGGATTTGATGTCTAATACCCAATTCGCCGAAAGCAGCAAAAAATTTATGAGTATTGCCCTGGAATTCTACATAGAAGCAGTAACACAAATTTGGAAAAGATTCCCATTTGAAGGTAAAATATGCAAGTTAGTTGAGCTTGTAATTCCGTCTTTCACTCTTCCAGGAGAAGCTGACACCTTGTAACCTTTTTTCACATCCCTTGGACTTCCTTTGTGGAACAAAGCAAGCATTGAAAGGGAGTGCTGAGAATTGGCTTTAGTTAGCCCCTTCCCCAAGCATGGACTGTGAAATTGCTGACCCAGTTTTGTTCTGGAAATATGTCGTAAGTGTAAAATCCCGACTGGATGTAAAAAGTTTGAAAACGCTTTGAAAGTAGTAAAATTTCTCTTCTGTTTGCATTTTCCAAATGTCGAAATAGAAAGTCTCTTAAAATTGATCAAGACTGAAAAGCACAATCCAGCGTTCCAGGGCACATGCCAGTGTAACCCTGTGCATTACTCTTCAGACAAAGTGTGAACTAAAACAACAAAGCGGTCACTGCCACATGATTTCTGATGATTTGCTTAAAAAGCGTTTGAAGCGGGTTAAATCTAATGCGACAGCTTCAGGATGCTAAAGCAGATGTTTCCCCTGTAAGGGCTGGGTACACGTAGCTGATTTCGGGTACTGATTTCCAAATCAGCGCCGATTTTAAAAGAAATCAGCGTCGATTTGAGCTTGAAAAATTTTCTAGTGTTCGGCACCGATTTACAAATCAGCGCCGATTTTCATCATGATCATCACATTGAAAATAGGGATACAAATAAACAGTCAGCCAGAGATGTCTATGGTGAAAGATCCCACTACTGAGCTGAGAACTAAACTGATAGCCTAATTAAGCTGAGATCAATTATGCAACTATTAATAAACTCCAGTCGACTATTTTTGTCCATGATTTTTTGTTTTGAAAATCTCGCGCAATAAATTTTTCTTTCAACCAATTTTTCTTACCCCTATCATTTGTCCACTCATGCTGAAATCGGTTCCCGAAATCAGCTACGTGTGCCCAGCCCTTTAGATTTAAAATGTGAAGCAGTGTTTTGAAGTGAATTCCGCCTTTACAGCCAGAAATGTTTAAAATGTTTTTTGGTCCTATCACATTTGGCTTAGCTTGCCAGTATTTTATCTGATTTTATCCGTTTCTATTTCTGTGTCAGTTCTACAATTAAAGTCATTCACCTTAAGAAAGCCTTATGTGAGCCTCGGGAAGTCTAATTTCTTGTTCAAATTCTTCAAAAAACGTATGCATAAACTACTTATTTTCGACTCATATTTGAAGCCATCTCTACTTCCAATCTACTTATTTTTGGATTTGTCTACTTCTTTCTGGACCATGCCGAGTGGAAACACTGATTTTTATGGGCATTGCATGAGATTCAAATTTCAAGAACCTGATAGCAGTTCTCATGGATTAATTCCTATGGCCTCCGTTTGTGAAAAATAGTCAACGCCCGCTTATAAAAAAGTAATTAAAACAAATAAGCGTGTTGTTGCTGAAGAAAATATGTTGATACTCCACAAAAGGAAGTTTCTAATAGTAGGCTTAAACTAGGCCTATTTAAAATTTTCAGTTGTCTGAACCTGGTTTGATTCAATAGGCTATATTAGATTAGTCAACAACAAAAAGGGTAAAATTCTACTTTATCCATTTTTGGCTATCTTGGAAAGGGGTTAGGTTAGGAAAATGAAACTTTTAGGCATGGGTCTACAGGCTAAAGTAGGCTATGGCCCAGGAAGGTATTTTGAAGTAGCCTACCTCCACTCCTCTCTCTAGAGGGTCCAGAAATTTGCCTACATGACAAGTCCATACCTATTGAAATTTTGACAAAACAATATTTTACCTTGATTTTCAGTTATCAGTTTCTTTTTCTCTGGCTTTAGTTCTGAAAATGCAATTCCTGCTATTTGAAAAGAATTTTAGGTAAATATATACCAAATCATATTATTTAGTTAGGAATAAAGTGAATACACCATTCAATGCATTTTTTTATGCTGATTACAAATATAATAATCATTTCTATTGGAAATGAATTTCAGCCCCCCCCCCCCCCTATATATGCCAATTCAGGGTATATATTTCTACATTGGGGGGGGGGGGATTTTGTTTCTGATATAAATGGGAGGTAAGTTTAAACTTTACCAACCCCCCCCCCCTAATGTAGAAATTTATTCCTAACTCAATAATATGATTTGGTATATATTTATCAAATTTTAAGCCATATCAATATTTTTTTCAAAATTTAGGAAATATATTTACATACATTTAAAAACCTTATAAATTGGGATTGAGCAAAGTTGTAAAGCTGAAAACAATTTTGTTTTGTTTAAGCAGAAGATTTAGGCTATTTTGCAAGGTTTCACTTTTATAACACACAGATTTCTAAAGGTCATCAAAGGTCAGGACCCTCTAGAGGGAGAAGGAGCGGAGGTAGGTACTTCAAAATACCTTCCCATGACATACTTTAGCCTGTAGACATATCCCTGAAAGTTTTATTTTCCTAACCTAACCCCTATCCAAGATGGCCAAAAGTAGCCAAAGTAGAATTTTACCAGGAATTTAATAGGCTTATAATTCATAGGCTAGCCTGCTTAAAAAAATAAATCAGATTTTAATGTAGACTACAAAATATAAGGTAAAGGCTACAAATAGTGGATCTCTAGAAGGATACATGCTGGAATAGAAAGAGAGATAGGCTTATTTTTAGGTTGCTAGTTTTATGTTCTTGTGTGTATTTTTGTTTACATTGTAGAAAACTCACCTTCCCCCCTAATGGTCTCATATAGGCATAGCCCTAGGCCATATTTAAAGCTAACATAAAAGCAATGAAGTTCTGACTTTATAATATACAGCATATTTAGGCTACATTAATCAGAATAGCCTAGGACCTATCATGTTTTCCTCCATTTTTATTCATAGTTTAACTCATTTGATGTGCGGTAGTATGTTTTTATCCAATATTTAGCCAAATAACTTAAGCTAAACCAAGGATCTCTGAGTCCACACACAGTAATGATTTATACAATGCATCATTCAATAGAAAGAACATGTAAACAAATACAACCTATTATTAGTGTCATATGTGTCCACTTCACTAGGGGGGGGATACATTATCAGGGTAATTACTATTATCCTGAAAGGGAGTATAAAGTAAGAAATCTAATGGTAGGCCTATAATTTTATTTTAAGTTTGTTTTGTATATAGCCTACAGCTATTTAGAGGAGGTCAAAGATGGTTTTTTAAAAAACTAAACCATGAAAAAAAACAAAACTAGTAATGTAAAAATTTATATTTTTGTTCTAGCATGTCATCTTCTTGGGAGCTGCTATTCTTAACTTTTACAATGTATAAAGTTTGCCAAGTTTAATGTTACCAATCAAATGCTACAAGCCCATGAAAATTTGCCTGATTTTTGAAAAAGGGGTAAACCACCCTTTAAACAGCCAAGTCATCTTAATAAAAATCATGCTGTTAGATTGGCTATATCAGAACACTCTTCCAAAGTTTAGAAGCTTCAATGTACAAAAAAGTAGATTTTTTTTTTTTTGAAGAAGTCATAGAATCTTAATGAAAATCACACCATCAGATTCAGCATATCAGAGAACCCTACTGTACAGGTTTCAAGCTCCTATCTTCAAAAATGTGGAATATTGTATTTTTTTCCAGAAGAAAGATCATGGATGCATGTTTATTTGTTTTTTTTTTCCCAGGGTTGATTGTATCAACCCAGTGGTCCTAGAATATTGTGAGAGGGCTCATTCAAATGGAAATTAAAAGTTATAGTGCCCTTTTTAAGTTGCCAAAAATTAGAGGGCAACTAGGCCCTCTTCCATGCTCATTTTTTCCCCAAAGCCACCCGGTTAAAGTTTTGAGATAGCCATTTTGTTCTTGAGGATGGCTTAGTCCCTCACAGTCCCCAGGGGAAGGGCTGCAAGTTATGATCTTTGCCCATTGTTTACATATAGTATTGCTTATTGGGATGTATACTGACATTTTCAAGGATGATTTTTTCATGTGTGTGTGGGGGGGGGAAGTGTTCACATGGGAGGATATCTCCATGGAGGAATTACTCATTAGGGAAGACAATTTTTCCATGAAGGGGGTGCCAGGTTTCCCAATATTATTTAAAAAAAACAATCAGAAATTAAATAAAAAAACAAGCTTTTTCAACTGAAAGTAAGGAGCAACATTAAAAATTAAAATAAACAGAAATTATTATGTATATGAGGGGGTTTGCCCCCTTGTCAAAACCTCCCTCTTTACACTAAGGTTTTTTTAGTACTTTCATAAGAGCTATTTATTCTAATTAAACCCTTTGTGATTCAGGGGTCATTTTTAAAGAACTGGAACAAAATTAGAACTTTAGTGTAAAGAGTTAGTATTGACAAGGTTTTAATTATTCATGTACAGTGAGCCAAAATGGAAATCTGCATTAATTCAAAAACATTCAGAAATTAAATAAAAAAACAAGTGTTTTTAACTGAAAGTAAGGAGCAACATCAAAACTTAAAACAAACAGAAACTAGGCTATTCCATATATGAAAAGTCTGTCCCCTCCTCAATGCCTTGCTCTTTACAATAAAGTTTTTTACTTTTTTAAAAAGTAGAGTTGTGAGAGAGTCAAACTTTAGCATAAAGAGTGAGGCGTTGAGGAGGGGACAGCCCCTTTCATGTATGGAATAGTGTCTGTTTGTTTTAAATTTTTATGTTGCTCCTTACTTTCAGTTAAAAAACATGTTTTTTTTTTATTTAATATACATTGAGGGACACAGATTTTCACATTAACTAATAATCTCTCATTGCCATTAGCCAATCAAGAGTGGAGGGGGAATTGAACTTCCCTTCTTGACTTGTGTAGATTTTCTTTTGTGTGGTTTCCGTTCTAAAAAGTATAAAAGAATCTCATCAACATTTCAGACACAGGTTTTTTTTCTGAAAATTTGATTAAGAAAAAAAATGCATACTGTTAGCATTTAGCTGAGTAATGAGCATTCATTTAGCATGGACAATTGTGTTTACTACTTTTTTAACAGGAAATACTGGAACATTTCTGCTCCTTTCATGGCTGGTCTTTCCTAAAGTAAAGGGAAATTGACTTTTAACTTAGAACAGATTTACTTGAAGAATTTTTCTTTCTTTTTAAGTGAAAACAAAGAGAGAGTAGGAGGAAAAAACAAAACTAAAGCAATGCAGATATTTTGCCTATATAATTTTGCTTTTTAAGTTGTTTAAAAGAAAGCACAACACACTGCCTTTTGTTCTGGGTACAACTCCATGAATAAACCATTTATTTTATGTTCTGGGATAGAATTTTCTTATGTATTTTTGTTTGGTTTCAAGCATAAAAGTTTGTATTTGATACAATTCTTTTACGAAATTGAAATGGGGCTAGTTAAATAGTGTAAACGATTTTGTTTGACAAGTATTGACAAAAAAAAGAAAAAAAAATATTTTCATTTCTGTTCAAACTCCGTTTTAGGTCCCAAAAATTCAACTGAATATGACATTCACCTAGGCACTTCAGATGTTTTTTTTTACTTTCAAGGAGGTATTTTGGTAAGATTATTAAGTTGTTTTTCTGTGCATAATTTATAATTCTATAAATGATATTAAATTTAAAATAAACAAGTTTTTTCCATTGAAAGTGAGGAGCAACATTACCACTTAAAACAAGCAAAAAATATTCTCCATATGAGGGGGACTACCCTTCCTCAACCCTGGCCCTTTATGCTAAAGTTTGACCTTTTGTTATGATTCTTCAGGAAAGGATATTCGAACGCAAGGGCTATTGGATCCAATTGAGAACTGTTTTTAAAGAACTTAAGACTTTAGCAGAAAGAGCAAGGGTTGAAGAAGGGTTAGCCCCCATCATGTACAGAATAATTTATGTTTGCTTTAATGTTGCTCTTCTCTTTCAGTTAAAAGAATTTGCTTTTTTTTTTTTTAATTTAACTTTCCAGCAGTTTTTCAAATAATGTCAGGAAATACCCTTTCCTCCCTCTGCAGAAAATTCCCCCATGCCAAAAAACCATATATTTTCAAATAACAAATAATATGTTTGAACAGTGAGTAAATTGCATAACTTAGAGCCCTTTCCCCAGGTGCTATGAGGGGACTTATTGTCCCCTAAGACATAGTTACTAGACCTTTCAACTATGCTGAACCAAATAAATGTCTCAAAATTTTCATTGGATGTCTTTGGGGAAAGAGGAGGAGTAGGAAGGGGGGGGGGGTTATTGCCCTCTAATCTTTTAGGTCGCTTTAAAAGTGCACTAAAGCTTATTATTTCCTTTTGAATGAGCCCTCTTACAATCATTTTGGACCATTGGTTTGACACAATCACCCCTGGGGAAAAAACAGCAACATGAATCTCTGATCTTTCTTCTGACAAGAAACACGAAATTCCACTTTTTGTAGATAAGAGCTTGAAACCTCTACAGCAGGGTTCTCTGATGTGCTGATTCTGATGATCTGTGCTTATTTGGGGAATTGGCTTTTATTTTTTTTTATTTATTACAAAAATGCTGCCAAGAACTAATTGAAGTCAGTTAGTGCCAATTTAGGCCTATTCATATCATAGGAAATAGTGTAATTCTGTTTTGGAGGTTTTTAAACTTGCTTTGGTGGACAGGACAGGCTTTTTCTAGTATATTTGACAACCCAAAATTTTTCTATAGTAAAATCAATGGACATTAAACTTTTAAAAATCCATCATTGTAATTTGCCAAACTTTGTTGGAAATAAATAAAAATAAAGTTTACCTAAAAAATAAGACACGTTCTTTTAGTTCTGACCAGGTTTGGTTGAAATCCAACAACCCATTTTGTTAGTTGATCTCATGACCAAAATGTATGATTTAGTTAGGGCACTATCTCTTTCTGATGGATATCCTGACTATAAAAACTTAGAGCCTCCCACCTCCAACCACAGAGGAAGGACTAGCTCAAAAGACTCCAGATACCCAATTATCATGTATATTTTTAGTTTTCACAAAAGTTAACAGAGATTCAAAAATCACCTTTTTCTGGATGCTTTCTTTCTGATGAATATTCTGACTATAAGAACTTAGATCCTCCCACTTGGAACCACAGAGGAAGGCCTAGCTCAAAAAGCTCCCAGAAACCCAATTATTACATATATTTTTAGTTTTTACAAAGTTTGACAGAGATTTGAAAATCATCTTTTGCTGGATGCTTTCTTTCTTTTGGATATCCTGATTATAAGAACTTAGAGCCTCCCACTTGGAACCTCAGAGAAAGGACTAGCTCAAAAGACTCCCAGAAACCCGATTGTTACATATATTTTTAGTTTTCACAAAAGTTAACAGAGATTCAAAAATCACCTTTTTCTGGATGCTTTCTTTCTGATGAATATTCTGACTATAAGAACTTAGCCTCCCACTTGGAACCACAGAGGAAGGAATAGCTCTAAAGACTCCCAGAAAACCCAATTATTGCATATATTTTTAGTTTTCACAAAGTTTGACAGAGATTCAAAATGATCTTTTGCTGGATGCTTTCTTTCTGATAGATATCCTGACTAATTAGAGCCTCCCACTTGGAACCAAAGAGGAAGGCCTAGCTCAAAAAATTCCCAGAAACCCAATTATTACATATATTTTTAGTTTTCACAAAGCTTGACAGAGATTCAAAAATCATCTTTGGCTGGATACTTTGTTTCTGATGGATATCCTGACTGTAAGAACTTAGAGCCTCCCACTTCAAACCACAAAGGAAGGACTAGCTGAAACGGTTCCCAGAAACCTGATTGTTACATATATTTTTAGTTTTCACTAAGTTTGACTGAGATTCAAAGATCATCTTTTGCTGGATGCTTTTGTTTCTGATGGATATCCTGACTATAACAACTTAGAGCCTCCCACTTCGAACTACAGAGGAAGGAGGAGCTCAAAAGACTCACAGAAAACCTAACTATCGCATGTATTCTTAAATTTCACAAAGTTTGACTGTGATCTTCTGCTGGATGCTTTCTTTCTAATGAATATCCTGAATATAAAACTTAGAGCCTCCCACTTGGAACCACAGAGGAAGGAGTAGCTCAAAAAATTCCAAAAAAAAACAACTATTGCATGTATTCTTAGTTTTCACAAAGTTTGACTTAGATTCAATAATCATCTTTTGCTGGATGTTTTGTTTCTGATGGATATCCTGACTATAACAACTTAGAGCCTCCCACTTCGAACTACAGAGGAAGGAGGAGCTCAAAAGACTCCCAGAAAACCCAAGAATTGCATGTATTCTTAGTTTTCACAAAGTTTGACTGAGATTCAAAAATCATCTTTGGCTGGATGCTTTCTTTTTGATGGATATCCTGACTATAAGACCTTAGAGACTCCCACTTGGAACCACAGAGGAAGGAGTAGCTCAAAAGGCTCCCAAAAAACCCAAGTATTGCATGTATTCTTAGTTTGCACAAAGTTTGACTAAGATTCAATAATCATCTTTTGCTGGATGCGCTGATGAGTTACTACTATTGAACTAAAGACAGCTGATCACAAAGAGAAAAGTGTATTTGCAATGGTGTTTCTCTGCAACATAGATATCACTGTTCTATATATAATTCAGTTATAATATAATTTGTTCTATATTGTAGAATAATTTAAATTAATAAGTCTATAATTAATAAGTTTATATGTAATTTTCTGAAAAGAGGTGTGGTCATCTTTTTGTTTGATGACCTTTAAGTAGCAATTCAACCTTTTAGGCAACAGGGGAATCAGTTGGGAAAGCAAGTTACATAGGTTTCTTATTCTAAGGTCTATAAAGTCATCTTTTAAGTGACAATCCTATGTTTTAGAATCTAACCATTATGCACTTTTGGAGAATTGGTCAATCGCCTGAAATTTAGGCAATAATTGTTCGTTTTTTTTCTTTTTTTCTTGCTGTTTTAAGCTTTTAGTAACACTTTAAATTTTTCAGACTTGGTAAAAAAAAAAAAAACTGTGATTTTAATGCTCAAAGATTTGTTAGACGTCCAAAACGCCTGAAAGAATCAACCTATGATGCTACAAGAACTGGGAAATATGAATAGAGCTCTGTTGAAGGAAATTCTTCAAGCAGTGGAGACTAGAAGTTGGCTCTATACTCGGATCTGTATGTAAACCATTTCACATCTTTATATTTTTCTTCGTCTTTTGCCTGTTGTAATATTCCAAGTTAATTTTTAAGTCCTTGCCAATGCTGGAAAAAAAGTTGATTATTTTTGTATTGTAGTTTTATGTCTCGTTTTTCGTTATTTCCCCTTTTTGTTCATTCTTCCATCCTTCTCTTTAATTGTGATGAGTTTTTGTAATAGATTAAGTTCAATTCATGCAATATTTACAGAGTTCATTTACAGAGTGGTGTCCCTCGAGGAAATTATAGCCTAGTAAACGACACAGCATTCGCACGGGATTCTGACTAATGGACAATTTTTCTGGGCTTAGTATGTTTTGATGGACGTCTTTGGGCTGAAAAACCTCTTCCTAGCTAATTTATCTATTATGGTTTGCCTCCCCGTAGTAGCATAATATTTGTAGGCATGAATATATAATGAGACTGTCTGTGCAGGATTTCGACTCTTGTTGAGAGAAGAGCATCACCAAGTGCTGAAAACCATGTTGTGACCAAGATGGGCCCAGGATTGCACAAAGCCTTCATTCATACTGGAGGTCCCAGGGACTTCTTGCTGTCCGGTTCTAAGCCGGCTTAAGCACTTCGGTGTAGACTTGAGAAGATATGTGATCCCCGTCCTGCACTGGTATCTGGGATGATTGCTTTTCCTGAGGCGAAAATAATTTCAATGATTTAAAGAACATGAAAATTGGAACTTGGAATGTTACGACGTTAAAAAATGACCAATCGTATCGACATTTTGACTGACGAATTCAGACGATTCGAACTGGATTTATTAGGAATTTCAGAAACTCATATCCCAGGGGTAGGAAGCATGAAATTAGGTGATATAGAATTTGTTTACTCAGGCAGGAAGGATGGGGCACATAGACAGAGAGTAGGGCTCATGATGAATAAGGAAGCTGCTAAGTCTTGTTTAGGCTGGGAAGGTATTAATAATAGAATACTAATTGCTCATTTTATGACTAGAAAGTTCAGGGTATCAGTTATAGTAGTATACGCCCCTGTAGAACCGACTGACGGAGATACTAGTGACTCAGATGAATTTTGCTTACAGTTACAGGAGCAAATAGACAGGGTCCCAGGTAGAAATATGATGTTATTACTGGGAGATTTTAATGCCCAGGTTGGTAGAAATGGGGATAGATGGTATCCCAGCCTAGGTAAATTTGGTGTAGGAAAAGAAAACAGCAATGGATAGAGACTTTTGCAATTTTGTAGGTATAACAATCTAGTTATAACCAATACAGTGTTTGGTCATAAAATGGCTCATAAGTTAACATGGTATTCACGTGATGGTAAGACAGCAAACCTTATTGATTATGTTATAGTAAACCGAAGACAGGATCAATACAAGATACTAGGGTATATAGAAGTGCTGTTATTGATGTTAAAAGTAAAGATCACCATCTAGTAGTGTCAAGGGTTAATTTAAAGCTGAAATATCGGAAGGGTAACCACCTCCCGGGAAGTTATGATGTTGGTAGATCCAGGATGAGAATTTGAGAGAAACTTTCCAGGAACAGTTGAATACTAAACTTGAGAGTTTAAAATTTGATAATGTGGAAGATGGTTGGAATGATTCTAGAAAAATAATTTGTGAAGTTGCTGAAGGCGTATTAGGGAAGAAAGCTAGAACTACAGCTAAGAATATTAGTGAAAAAGCTTTATGTTTAATAGAAAGGAGAAAGGACTTGTACAAGAATTATCTGAGTGATAGATCGTATGAAAACAAAAGAAATGTAAAGAAAGTGGAGAAAGCATTAAAATATGAACTAAGGAGGTGTGAAGTGGAGGCCATGGATAAAATTGCCGAGGATCTGGAAGATGCAGCTAGACGGCATAATAATAAAATATTGTACTGACATGTTAACAAATTGAGAGGGAATAGTCAATCCGGACTTGGCCCAGTTAAAGATAGGAATGGGGTCACAATTAGCGATAAGGAAAAAACTAAACAGAGATGGGCCGAACATTTTGAGAATTTGCTTAACCGAGATAGAGTTGCAGGAACAAATATAGAGGAAAATGAAAAAGTTTGTGATACCTTGGATGTGAAGGAAGATTTGTTTTGTGAGGAGGAATTAGCAACAGTACTAAAAGGATTAAAGAATAATAAGGCTCCAGGTGCTGATAGGGTGGTAAATGAGTTTCTTAAATATGGTGGCTCTGAGGTTAGAAATAAGTTACTGAAGATTATGAATTTGATTTTTGAAAAAGGGGAAGTACCTAACGATTTTAGGAAAACCTTAATTAAGCCACGTTATAAGAAAGGTGATAAAAGTGAGTGTGGTAATTATCGAGGCATTAGTCTGGTCTCTGTAGGTAGTAAATTACTTAGTAATATGATACTTTTTAGACTGATAGATGCTGTAGATAAAGTTTTAAGAGAAGAGCAGTGCGGTTTTAGAAAAGGTAGAGGATGTGTTGACCAAATTTTCCCTCTTAGGCTAATAATTGAGAAGTGCCTGAGTTTTCAAACACCTTTGGTCCTCAGTTTTATAGATTATGAGCAAGCGTTCGATTCTGTTGATAGAAGAGCTTTAGTAAAGGTTTTATCCTTGTATGGTATACCAGACAAATACATTAAAGTGATTAGTGCTATGTACGAGAATAACACTGCTGCGGTTAAGGTAGGAAATGAGGTTAGCAGCTGGTTTTGTATTAAATCAGGAGTTAAGCAGGGTTGTGTTCTATCTCCCTTTGTATGGGTTGTTTTGATGGACTTTGTTTTAAGGAGCACAGGAAAGGCAATGGGAGACCACGGAATCAAATGGGGAGGAAAAAGTCTCCTGGACTTAGATTATGCTGATGATTTAAGCATCCTAGATGAAAGTGTGAGCAAAATGAATGAGGTTTTAGAGGTTTTGCAAGTTCAGGGTGCTAGAATTGGTTTGAAAATTAATGTTAGGAAGACTGAGTCACTAAGTCTAGGAATAAGTGAAGATGAAAAGGTGACGTTGGGTAATGAAAAGATTGATCAGGTGGGCAGCTTCACTTACCTTGGTAGTATTATTAGTAAAGATGGTGGGAGCAGTGAAGATGTTAAATGTAGAATAGCCAAGGCTCAGGGTGTTTTTTCATAGTTAAAAAAAGTCTGGAAGAATAGGAAGATAAGTCTGCAAACCAAGATTAGAATATTAGAAGCTACAGTGATGACAGTGGTCAAATATGGCTCTGAAGCATGGACGTTCCGAAAAGCGGATGAAGATTTGCTAGATGTTTTCCAGAGAAATTGCTGAAGGATTGTTCTGGGTACCCGGCTGACTGACCGTATTTCAAACAATAGGCTATACGAAAAATGTGGTTTAATACCGCTCTCTAGGGCTATAATGAAAGAAAGGTTGAGGTGGCTAGGGCACGTTGTGCGGATGAAGGATGACAGATTGCCGAAGGTTGTCCTTTTCGGCCAACCATCTAGGTTTAAACGGAAAGCAGGTCTTCCCCGTCTGGGGTGGGAGGACGTCATAAAGAAAGATTTAAAGGAAATGGGAACTTCGTGGGCGGGTGTAAAAAGGGAGGCTTTGAATAGATTGGGGTGGAGGAGGAGCGTGCGTAGCTGTGTTGGCCTCAGGCGGCTTGGTGCTGCGGTGAGTTATTAGTAGTAGTAGTAGTCATAGGAATTTTAAAATAGCTTCCATACATTATTTGTTTTTTAAATATATGCTTGAAAAGATAACCCTCTTTTGAATCAAATTTAAAGGGTTCTGTTTTCATATGGTCTATCAATGAAGCTTCTGTTTTAACATCTTTCTCTCTCTTGGAGGCAGAGTCTGCATTTATTCTTAGTTAAATCTGGGCAGTGTCTTTTGTCAATAAAGTAAGCTTCTTGTCAATGGTATTTGTGTTGTGAATAGTTGACCAATGTTTTTGGTCAACTAATAATCTAAAAACCAGAAACGGAACACCCAGAGCCAGGTCCAGATGTTGCTAACGGCAAAGATTTGTTTAAATTTTAAATAAGAGACGAAAAAAGGGTTACTGTGATAGCTGCCCTTCACAGGGGGAAGGATAGCAACTGATTTTTAGAAGTCAGGCACAAATCAGGTAAGGGGTCATCAGCACAAATCAGGTAATCAGGTATACAAATCAGTTAAGGGGTCGTGGTGCATATATTAACCATGTGTTTTAAATGGAAAAGGCAGCTACTGAAAATCTATTTTAAATAGTTAGCATCATCTAATAGGACAAGCTTGTTGGCATTTAAGAAAAGAAAATCTACATAGTTGTGTTTTTCTTTTACAAAGTTGCTCTTTTCATAACCTTATCACGGGTAAAGTAACAAAATTGCACTTTGCCATAATTTTGCCAACTTTGCCATAATGGGTAAAGTAGCATTTAGTAATAAAAAACAACTAGATTAAATTGCGATTAAAACTAGATTAAAGTAAGGACAATTAGATTGAAAGGGGATGGAATAAATTTAGGACGAACACCTAACCAGACTGTTCTGTGGCTTGTTCCAGGCTTGCTATTTGCTAAGACTGTAAAATCTTCGTTCAAGGTTTCAGAAAAGTTTGTAATTCCTTTGGTTTTCAAGTTGAAACATTCAGCATTTCTTAACAGGCGTTTGGAAGGCTGGATAGGTTAGTAAAGGCATTGATTTTTGCTAAAGTTTTTGTGGAAGCCTATAAGGCATGTCTTACGACAGTGTTTCTCCACCTATGAAAAATTGTGTATCTTAAAACCCCTCCCCTCCCTTAAAGAGAATCACAGCTGTGTCCATGAATTAAAGGTATATTAGTTCTTTTGAGAAAAACTTTTTCTTTTTCAGGGTAATAAAAGAAGAGGAGTCTCCTTGAGATGAGTCTAGAGGAGAGTTGAGTGACTTGAGTTGAGAGTTGAGTCTAGTTGAGATGAGTCTGGGAGAAAATTAACAGTTGGGGTCAAAAAATACTTTTCTAAGTAAAAAAGGCAACAAGTGAAATCAATTTTCAAATGACTTAATATTTATTAAGTAATAATTTACTAATATTTAAAGTAATATTTGCTTTAACGACAATCCAAGGGTTCGAGTATTTGCTTAGGTCTGCACTGGTGTGGACTTTCTTAGAGTTGGCCGAATTTTGCCTTGGGGAGTAATAAAAAGAGAAACTGACAATCATAGGCAGCACAATAGCGCTGCCTAAGTAAAGAGCGATTTTGGCACAATGTATTATTTATTTTTTTCCTTTATACCAGGGCACTTCGTATCGAAGGAGTTGTCGTAGAAACTTCAAAAGAGGGCTCACTCGATTGAAAATTGGAGTGGCTTGTGCCCTTTTTAATGGTCGAAAATGCTTGGAAGGCAACTAACACCCCTTCCACGCCCACCATTTCCCCAAACATATTCAATCAAAATTTTAAGATATCCATTTTGTTCAGCGTAGTTGATTTCAATATAGAAAATATGTTTTTGAGGAGGACACTCCCCCACCGCCCTCAGGGCAAGGGTTTTAAGGTATGCCCTGGGGGCATATAAGAACGATGTTGGCACAATGTTTTATTTATTATTTTTTTCCCTTTAGACCAGGGCACTTCGTATCGAAGAAATTGTCGTAGAAACTTCGAAAAGGGCTCATTCAATTCTAAATTGGAGTGGCTTATGCCTTTTTTAATAGTCAAAAGTGATTGGAAGGCAACTAGCATCCCTTCCACAACCACCATTTCCCGAAACACATCCAATCAAAATTTTGAGATAGCCGTTTTGTTCAGTGTAGTTGATTTTCAGATAGAAATTATGTTTTTGAGGAGGAAGCTCCCCCACAGCCCTCAGTGCAAGTGTTTTAAGTTATGCCCTGGGTGCATAGAAGGTTTTTATAGAAAGTGTTGTCGTAGAACCTTCAAACAAATGGCTCATTCGATTTGAAATTCAAAGGGCTAGTGCCCTTTTTAATAGTCAAAAGTGATTGGAGGGCAACTAACCCACCTCTCACTCCCACCTTTTCCCCAAACACATCCAATCAAAATTTTGAGATAGCCATTTTGTTCAAAGTAGTTGAACGTTCTGGAAATTAGGTCTTTGAGGATGACAATCCTCCAGAGCCCTCAGGGCAAGGGTTGTAAGTTATGCGCTGGGTGCATATAAGTTTTTTTTATAGAAAGCGTTGTCGTAGAAACTTCAAAAAGGGCTCATTCGATCGGAAATTGAAATGGCTAGTGCTCTTTTTAATTGTCAAAAGTGATTAGAAGGCAACTAACACCCCTTTGAGACCCACCATTTCCCCAAACACATCCAATCAAAATTTTGAGATAGCCATTTTGTTCAGCATAGTTGATTTCCAGATAAAAATTATGTTTTTGGGGAAGACACAGCCCTCAGGGCAAGGGTTGTAAGTTATGCCCTGGGGGCATATGAGGTTTTTATAGAAAGCATTGTCGTAGAAACTTGCAAAAAAGGCTCATTCGATTTGAAATTCAAAGAGCTAGTGCCCCTTTTAATAGTCGAAAGTGATTGGAGGGCAACTAACCCCGCTCTCACTCCCACCTTTTCCCCAAACACATCCAATCAAAATTTTGAAATAGCCATTTTGTTCAACGTAGTTGAAAGTTCTGGAAATTAGGTCTTTGAGGATGATAACTCCCCAGAGCTCCCAGGGCAAAGGTTGTAAGTTATGCCCTGGGGGCGTAATTTACAGTCGAAAGTTATTGGAGGGTAACTAACCCCCCTCTCTCGCCCACCATTCCTCAAAACACATCCGATCAAAATTTTCAGATAGCCGGTTTGTTCAAAATTGTGGAAAGTTCTGGGAATTAGGTCTTTGAGGATGACAACCCCCAGTCCTCAGGGCAAGAGTTGTAAGTTATGCCCTGGGGGCATATAAGGTTTATATTGACAGCGCTGTCGTAGAAACTACAAAAGGGCTCATTTGATTGGAAATTGAAAGGGCTAGTGCCTTTTTTAATAGTTGAAAAAGATTGGAGAGCAACTAACGCCCCTCTCACGCCCACCATTTCCCCAAACACATCCAATCAAAATTTTGAGATAGCCATTTTGTTTAACGTAGTAGAAAGCTCTGGAACCTAGGTCTTTGAGGATGACAACCCCCCTCACAGCCCTTAGGGTATGGGTTGTAATTTATGCCCTGTGGGTATATACGGTGTTTATAGAAATTGTTGTCGTAGAAACTCAAAAAGGGCTCATTTGATTGGAAATCGAAAGGCCTAATGCCTTTTTTAATAGTCGAAAGTGATTGGAAGGCTTGAAATTTTTATAATAAAGATTGATAGGGGTAAAATGTTTTTTTTTTTTTTTTTTTTTTTTTTTTTTTTTTTTTTTTTTTTTTTTTTTTTTTTTTTAGACCAGGGCACTTCGTATCGAAGGAGTTGTCGTAGGAACTTCGAAAAGGGCTCATTCGATTGAAAATAGAAAGGGCTGATGCCCTCTTTAATAGTCGAAAGTGATTGGATGGCAACTAATCCCCCTCCCACCCCCACCCTCCCATTTACCCATTATGTTTAAAAACTAAATGTTGTCTGTCTAAATGTAACCAAATTAAAATAGCGTTATTGTATCCAAGCTATCAAAGAAAGTAAACAGATTTTTTTGCGAATGGTATCATGTTTTCCATTTCAGGTCAACTAGAGGAGGTATGAAACTAAATTAAACACTAGTTTTTGTGTCCAGATTTTTAAAAGGGTGTAGGCCTATGTTGTTAAACTCTGCTGAAAAATTTTTCCAGCTTACAAATAGCAGGCCAAACTATAAAGTCTTAAAAAACGAAAAGATTTAAAGTATTATCTTCTTTTACCCTGAAAAGACTATGTCAATATAAAACGAACAGAAATTAATTTTAAAAAAACTTTTTACACAAAATAAGTTTTTCAAAGAAAAGTAAAGAACTCCATAAAAACCTTATATGCCCCCAGGGCATAACTTACAACCTTTGCCCTGGGGTTTCTGGGGGGTTTGTCATCCTCAAATACATAATTTTCAGAACTTTCAACTACGTTGAACAAAATGGCTATCTTTGAACTTTGATTAATAAAAAAACTTTCTCCACAAAATAAGTTTTTCAAAGAAAAGTATAGAACTCCATTAAACAAAAAATGGGCAAAAATAAAATCAAATAATCTACCAAAAGTGAAACTACCACAAATCAGCATCGGTAAATAAATGAAACCCAAAACGAACAGAAATTACAATAAATAACCGAGTCAAACTCAAAACGAGCAGAAATTAACATAAGTTAATTTCTGTTCATAAGTAATTTCTAAGGGCGCAAAACCCCTATGCCTTCCCAAGGTCAGAACAAAATTTGCACTTTACTGAAGAAAATTTAATGTTTTTACTTTTATAACTTTAATAAATCAAATAATATTAACTTTTTGATTACTAAATATCAGTATATGTATATTAAACTGGCAATGCACATTCATTTGAATTTTTTCAGTAAAGTGCAAATTTTGTTCTGACAATCAGCCCCTTTCGAAGTTCCCACGACAACTCCTTCGATACGAAGTGCCCTGGTCTAAACAACAACAGCAGAAAATATCACTAATCACTTTCGACAATTAAAAAGGGCACTAGCCCTTTGAATTTCAAATCGAATGAGCCCTTTTTGAAGTTTCTGCGACAACGCCTTCTATAAAAACCTTATATGCCCCCAGGGCATAATTTAAAACCCTTGCACTGAGGGCTGTGGGGGAGTTTCCTCCTCAAAAACATGTTTTCTATCTGGAAATCAACTACGCTGAACAAAATGGCTATCTAAAAATTTTTATTGGATGTGTTTGGGGGAGTGATGGGCGTGGGAGGGCTAGTTGCCCTCCAATCACTTTCGACTATTATAAAGGGCACTAGCCCTCTGAATTTCCAATCGAGTGAGCCTTTTTTGAAGTTTCTACAACAACGCCTTCTATAAAAACCTTATATGCCCCCAGGGCATATAATAACATATTTTCTATCTGGAAATCAACCACGCTGAACAAAATGGCTGTCTCAATGTTTTGATAGAATGTGTTTGGGGGAATGATGGGTGTGGGGGGGGGGGAGGTGCCCTCCAATCACTTTCGACTATTAAAACGGTCACTAGCCCTTTGGATTTCCATTTGAATGAGTCTGTTTTGAAGTTTCTACGACAACGCCTTCTATGAAAACCTTATATGCCCCCAGGGCATAACTCAAAACCCTTGCCCTGAGGGTTGTAAGGGAGTGTCCTCCTCAAAAACATATTTTCTATGTGGAAATCAACTACGCTGAACAAAATGGCTATCCCCAAAATTTTGATTGGATGTGTTTTGGGGGAATGATGGGCGTGGGGGGGGGGTAGTTGCCCTCCAATCACTTTAGACTATTTAAAAGGGCACTAGAACTCTCGATTTCCAATCGAATTTCCAATCTCGATTTCCTTTTGAAGTTTCTACGACGACCTATTCCATATAAAGTGCCCTGCTCTAAAGGAAAAAATAATAAATGATACATATGTGCCAACATCGTTCTTATATGCTCTCAGGGCATAACTTAAAACCCTTGCCCCGAGGGTTTTGGGGGAGTGTTCTCCTCAAAAAGACATTTTCTATCTGGAAATCAGCTACGCTGAACAATATGGCTATCTCAAAATTTTGATTGGATGTGTTTTAGGAAATGATGGGCGTGGGGGGGGGGCTTGTTGCCCTCCAACCACTTTCAACTATTAAAAAGGGCACTAGAACTCTCGATTTCCAATCGAATTTCCAATCTTGATTTCCTTTTGAAGTTTCTACGACGACCTATTCCATATGAAGTGCCCTGCTCTAAAGGAAAAAATAATAAATGATACATATGTGCCAACATCGTTCTTATATGCCCTCAGGGCATAACTTAATACCCTTGCCCCGAGGGTTTTGGGGGAGTGTTCTCCTCAAAAAGATATTTTCTATCTTCACGCTTGGTAGATTATTTGATTTTAATTAAAGAGTAGGGGGTTCACAAGATTCTTGGGATTGGGATACTTGTACACAGATAAACCTGAGTCTCTAATACCTGAAAACTTTGGTTGAAAGAAAAGAAATTAACTTTACTAGAAGCGGCAGTATTTATTAAGAAGGAAGTTCCGATAAAATTTTTTAACTAAAGGTTGTGTGCCCTGTACCAACAAGAGGGAGATTGGTGTAGGTAGAAAATGGGCTTAGATAAAGGTGCTCTCACTTTTGTTTCTCAATCTTTCTAATGAGACAGGGGGGATTCTTGTGGTTATCTCTATGATGCACTCTCCCCCCCCCCCCCCTATTCACAGGTATGGTTATACAAAAAAAATGAATGTAACTTTGCTTAATTCTTTACGTGCCCTGTTGTGAGAGTATCTGCTAAGACATTTCATTTTTGTTACCTTTTGTACGGAAAAGAGAGCTATTTTCATCGTCACACTTATTTTTTCTGTCGAGGAGGCACAAAAGCTTACTATGGTAATAAAACTAACGTTCTATGTTAACAATGGAAGATAATTAAGCAACAATGGGGTTTGTATTCTTCTCTATTTTGCGTGGATATAGTGAGACAGATTTGCATATAGCGGGCTTTACAATGCTTTGAAAATTAATTTATGCTTCGAAACTATCACATTCTAGAAGATTTTCTTCATTATTTAGCATTAGTTTGGGTGGTCTCATTTGGCTGGTATCCAGGTATCCACAGGGGGAATCCTGTAAAGAAGCATCCAATGGACCTGTGCAAAATTAGAAAAGTTTGGGTCTAAATACTTTTTGTCGTATTTGCTTTTTCTTCCTCCCTGCAAATAGTTCATTGATAGATCCCTTGATTACCGTAGGACTGAGGAACTTTCCCCTGCGAAAGAAGAACAATTTTGTCCTACATTTTTTTTCCTTCTCTTGGTTTGACCACTTGTCCAACAAATGCCGCTTGATCTTCTGCGGAAGAGAGTAGACATCATAAGAAAAGATTAAAGATGAGTTTGAAGTTCACGGAGAGATTAAAGAGTGAAGTTCTTATAAAAAAACCAACAGAGAGAAAAATCTCAATGAAAAAAAAAACGACAAACGAGACTGCGGCCAGTGGAAAGAAAAGATGAAAAATGTAAAACAACGCGGATATTTCGCCTGTATAAAACTGTTGCTTTGGTGTCCTCACTGAAGTAACTCTATTAGCTGCTTTTCCCTACGTGGATTAGTTTGCGCCAATTGTATATTTTTTTGGTGGTGGTTTTATTTGTTTTTAGTTTTAGTTTTTTTATCTTGTTCTTCTTGTGTTTCTCTTGTGCTGAAGACGCTTTGTTTTATACAGGCGAAATATCAGCGTTGTTTTACATTTTTCGTCTTTTCTTTCCACTGGCCGCAGTCTCGTTTGTTGTTGTTGTTTTTTTCATTGAGATTTTTCTCTCTGTTGGTTTTTTGTCATGGCTGGCCAGTTCGGCTTAAGATCTTTCAGTAGTTCTTAAGAGTGGGGCGGAGAAAGAATTCGCGCAGCTACTTTGCCCTCAAGAGGGTTGGTAGTACGATGAGTTGCCTGTAGCAATACTTATAGTAAAGCTCATCGTAGTCGTTTAGATCATGAATAAACAAAAGAATTTTATGTTTTGAATAATTTAAATATCTAATGTTTTAAATTGTTCAAATGTTTAAATTGTTTAAATATTTAAATATCTAAAATACTTAAATATTTTATGGCAAAAATTTCATTGTTAGCAGCTGTCTTTTTTTCTTTTTCTTTTTTAATCTCTATTCAGTGCTAAGTCCTAAAAGTGCTCGCGCTTGTAGCAATGGACATTTGTCTCGGCGTTTTTTTTTTTTTTTTTTTTTTTTTTTTTTTTTTTTTTTTTTTTTTTTTTTTTTTTTTTTTTTTTACTAAGAGAGGAATGATTTTGAATAAAAAGGGACTTGTTCGACTTTTTGTCGAACTCTCCGTATTTTAATTCATCGATTAACAGAAGCACTATAAAATAATGACTCGTTGACAAAATCATTTCATTTTTTTTGGATTTCTAGGTGGTGGAGTATTGCTAATTTTTGGAGTTCGATGGCTTTATACAAAATTTTTACATCTAAACCGTTTTAACCCAGAAAATTCGCTTTCCGCTTTGGATGTCTGTCGTGCATTTGCCCGTTATTTAAATCCCAGTGGAAGTCTAGCTGAATCAGCAAAAGTTCAGTTCACCTGGAATGACCCCCATCCTGTTGGAAATTCCATGAAGTTACATGTTAAGGTATGTTCCTACCTAAATATTCACCCTATACCTCCTAGGTTTTCAAAAAAAATTTTTTGGGGCATTTCTGTTCAAAGAATCGAAAAAACAATATGATTTCCCCGTCCCCGATTTTCAAAAATATATTTTGCCCCCTCCTCCCACTCCCAAATTTTCATTAATTGACGCCCCTGTATGTCAAAAATTAATTAGGTCATATCCAAAGATGCATGCATTAATAAAACGATACTAAAATTTTACAAAGTAACTTTTGTTTTTGGCTCCTCAGGCTCATAAATCTTAGAATTCTATCTATTTTCACGTTTTATATCTGCTTTATTCCACCCCACCCTACTTTTGCCTTTCTCTCTTACTCTCTTTCTTCATCTCACTTTCTGTTTATCATTCTATCACCTTTTGAGCATTTCTTTCTATTTCTGTCTCTTCATTATGAAACACTCCCTGACGGTACTTGTATGATATAGCGCCGACTTAAGTTACAATCCAGAAAAAAGCTTATTCCTCCTTTGCCTCTCGCTCAGACTATCTGTCTTGCTTATGCAAAGCTGGCATAAGCCTTTTCAGGATTGTATAAAAATGAATATCATTTGCTTTTTAAATTAAAATCAAGTTTGGTTAGGTTATGTTAGGTATTATATTTTCATCATACTTTGTGATATTTGATTTGGATTGAGCGTCAGAGAAACAGGCTCTACTAAGATGAAGAATTTGAGGTTGGCGCTATATCATACAAGTACGTCCCTGACAATAAATTTTATGTAAAGAGCAACTCCTAGTAATAATTTCTTGGACCACGCTGCTATTCCATTTATTATTAAGATGATTTGAAAATGTAATAGAATACAAGTCAATTAGTGGAAAAGTTGCATAATATTGATTATTTGATTTTTAATCTATAATTGTTTGATTTTTAATAATATGGATTTTTATTGCTTTGATTTTTAATAATATTGGTTTTCTTACGAGACTCTAACAAAATAAAACAATCCATTTATTTTAAAATCGTAGGTATAACCTAGGTTAAATTAATTTGTCAAAACAAATTGAAGGTCTTTAAATACTATAATTTTGAAAAATTCAAAGGATTTTGTCTTTGCTAGTTTAGTGGAAGTACATTGACATGTCAAATTCGCATTAATATCCCTGAAGTTTATTTTGTTTTGACCTTTATTTTTTGAAATTCAAACTTTATTTGGGTTTGAGTGTCCTCTTCTTCATTATTAGAAATATAAAAAGCTCTGGCTTATTTTTGAACTGTTATAAATAGGATTTAATCTGTGTTCTCCCAGATCTCTATTTATACTTATCGCTTTATTGGTGATTTTTTTTTATTTATATGAACTCTCTAACACTTTGTAACCGTCTAACGAGATTATCTTTTATTTCTGTTTGGTCAAGTATTATATTATGGCGCGAGGGGTCCAAAACTGCTGAATCGAAAGATTCTGTTTTGTTTTTATTTTAGGGAGGGATCTATTGCTGTTGGATCCTATCTTCTAAATTTGTTCGTGTTCTGCCCACTTGAAAATCTTGACACGAGCAGGGTAATCTACACGTACACTTTGTAATTTTTTGGTATTACATTTTTTCTGATATTTAGTAAAGATCCTGCAGTAAATTCTTGTATTTGTTAATTTGTTTTATCTATTTCTTTCTCCTTTTTTCTTTCCTGTCATCAGAAATTGCCTTTTTATTATGGTTCCAAAAATTCTTAAATTCATTAATTTCAAGACTACTCATAAAAGCTATAAGCCTGAGAAATCTTGCCTAACTTAAGAAAAAAGGGAAAAAACATCCCCAAAATGCGGAATGATCTTGATGAATGGCTAGATAGATCATAAATGATGGAATCTAAAAGTAGTACCAGTACATATGCGGTGCAAATGAAAGTAGAATGACTTCTGAGGTGATTCCTTTATAAAAATACCAAATATATCCCAAATCATCAAATTAACTTTTCAACATTTGGGACATCTCCCGTATATAAGGTGAAAGACGAAACATATTGCTCTATTAAATAATTATTATCAATCAGTCAATCAATCAATTTATTTAAAAAAAAACAGAGAAAAAAATTACATAACTTGAGACCCCCATCGAATTAACATTATTTGTTATTGTAGTCGTATTTAATTATTATTAAATTAGTACCTTACTATTGTTGTCTTATTAAAACGAAACAACCAAAAGTAAATGGCGCTAAAAAGATGCGAGTGTTTTCAAAAGGAGGTAAAGACTGTACTCGGACGAGAGGTAGATTTAGGATTGTCAAATACTATTCTTGTACCCCCTCGGTTCCGTTTTCATCGGAACACTCAGTTTTGGTATATCAGAGTCAACGCTATAGCGTTGTCTATACTAAAGAGCCATAAAGCTTTAATGTTTAGTATTATTTTTCATTTCTTTCCCAGAGGCACTTCATTTGGAAGGGATGGTCGTAAATACCTCGGAAGGGCCTCATTCGATTGAAAATCGGAATTTTTATGGCCCTTCATAAGATTCAAAATGGTCGAAGGGCAACTAGCGTCCTCCCCCCGCACCCACGCCCTCTTTTTCCCAAATGCTTTTGAATGAAATTTTGAGATAGCCATTTCATTTCAAAATAGTCCAAGTTTAATATAATTATGCCTCCGGGGTTGACAAAGCCCCCTAGATCCCAGAGTTAAGGGTTGTAAGTTATGCATGCTGCTCATTGTTAACATATAAGGCTTTTAAAGAAGGGGTGGTAGTATAAACTTTTGAGGAAGCTCATATGATTGGAAATTATAAAATCTAGTTCTCCTTTTAAGAGTCAAAATGATCGAAGGACAACCAGCAAATTCTCCCACCCTTTTCTCTCAAATGGATCCGATAAAAGTTTTGAGATAGCCATTTTGATCAAAATAGTCCAAAGGCAAAATAATTATGTCTCCTTGGTTGACTATCCCCCCCCCCTCCCCAGCCCCCGAGGCAAGGTCTATAATTTATGCTGGTTGCCTATTATTAGCATATAAGGTTTTAATGGAAGGGGTGGTCGTATATACTTTGGAGGGGGCTCATTCGGAAATAGAAAGTTCTAGTGCCCTTTTAAGATTCGAAAGTGATTGGTGGGCAACTAGCACCCCCCCCCCCACGCCCTTTTCCCCCGAGTGAATCCGATCTAAATTTTGTGATGGCTATTTTGTTATTAAAAAAAAGTCAAATGACGATAATTCAGGGGTTTACAAACCACCTACAGTCCCTGTGGCAAGGGCTGTAACTTATGCAAGTTCCCATTTTAACGTATAAAGTTCCTATGGAAGAGGTAGTCGTGTAAACTTTGAAATAGGATCATTCGATTGGAAATAGAAATATCTTGTTCCTTTTTAAGAATCAAAAGTAATCGGAGGACAACTAACCCCCCGTGCCCTTATTCCTTTTTTGTTGGTATATCCGGCGCCTCCTTCATGGAAAATTCCCCATGAAAAATTCCTCCATGGAAAGACCCTCCCACGTAACCTTTTCCCACGATCCTCCCCCCACCAGAAAAAATCTCCCCTGAAAACGTCTGTTTACTTTCCAATAACCAATACTATATGTAAACAATGGACAAAGTTCACAACTTGCAGCCCTTCCCCCGGGGACTGTGGGGGATTAAGTCATCCTCAAAGACATAGTTATTAGATTTTTAGATTATGCTGAACAAAATGGATATCTCAAAATTTTGATTGGGTGAATTTGGGGAAAATGAGCGTGGGAGGGGACCAAGTTGCCCTCCAATTTTTTTGGTCACTTAAAAGGGGCACTAGAACTTTGAATTTACGTTCGAATGAGCACTCACACGATATTCTAGGACCATCGGGTCGATACGATCATCCCTGGGAAGAAAAACAAACAAAAAAAAAAACACGCATCCTTGATTTTTCTTCTGGCAAAAAATACATAATTCCACATTTTTGCAGATTGGAGCTTGAAAAGTCTACAATATGGTTCTCTGATACGCTGAATCTGATGGTGTGGTTCTCATTAAAATTTTATGACTTTAGGGGATGTTTCCCCCTTTTTCGAAAATAAGGCAAATATTCTCAGGCTCGTAACTTTTGATGGGTAAGACTAAAGTTGATCAAACTTATATATTTGAAATCAGCATAAAAAATCAATTCTTTTGACCAATTGGTGTCAAAATTCTAATTTTTAGAGTTTCGGTTACTTTTGAGCTGGTCACTCTTTACTTACAGTTCGTTACCACGAACTGTTTGATTATAAATTGCCAATGGAATTTATAATTTTTTTTGTTTGACATACTCTACTGAAGTACTGAAGTATTGGATAGGTTTTTAATTCGAGTATATAAAAGTCACTAAACAGTCTCCTAAAAAGTTATTTGAATTTTTATGTTATGAGTGAAAAAGAAAAGAGTTGAGAAATTTTTCTAATAAAAAGGAGGTTTCTGTCGATCAACCTACATCTAGGAAATCTATCAGAGGCATAGCACAAAAAAGCCATAATATTGATTAATACTTCTATTATACTTTAATAATAATTATTATTTTATTTAAAATTATTTAAATATATTTATGCGTTTTATTTGAAATTAAATTAAAATTTATTTTAAATTTGTTTAAATATACAGTAATAATATTAATGCTAAATTACTTAATTGTTTGAAATAAATCTATATAAAAGGCAACTCCGAATAATAGTTGTACATAGTTGGAATATGGAGTAGGTGACCTCTGAAAAATATCTGAGGAACTCCTCTCTCTCACTAAAATGCTTTTGGAATCACAGATGAAAAATATGTAAATCTTCGGGTATATAGACCTTTAAAAAGTGAATTTGAAGCAGATAATCTCCCCAGGAAAACATCTGACCCAAATCAGCTTTGGTTGGGTATATCTTATGCCCTCACTAATGCTCGTTTTATTTTCTTCTAGTTGTATCAGAGAGGAAAGCCGTATCTATTACATCATGCGGAGGATGTTAATTTTTCAATAAGGGCGACTTGTGGTGGAACTCCAATCGATGTTGCTGTTGATGTTGCGAAAGAAAAATTCGCAAAAGTCAAACGTCATTTCTTTATCTTTCACTGCCAAAAGAGCGGGTGTTTATGTTTTTATTATAAGGATATCAGACAAGCTTGTATCTGGTAGTCCGTTCGTGAGGACTTTCCTGGCAGGTACGTCACTATAGTACAGTTGTTCGCTAAGTGTGATATTAGATTTAATACATAGGATAATTTCACGAAAATTGGAAAAGATTGTCAAAAACTAAGTATAAAAATTCATTGTCTTTGTTTATTCACTATTACGGCAGGATAGTTTTGTGCGATCGTTATTGTGGGCCAAAGCTGAAATATCGAAGTCAAAAAGCGTTAATAATGGGTTTATTTGCTGCAAGAGCACAAGTAATTCAGGTAGTAATTGGAGATTTTGGAAATTTTGGAGAGACTAAAGGAGGGAGGATGGGTTTAACGGGTTTGAAGACTGAGGTAAATGGGAATGGCCTTTGTCTCATTTTCCCTTTTTTCTTTGAGGGCTGTATGGTGCGTTTCTTGGAAAAAAAATATGATATATTATAATCGCTATAGATAATTCTTAAAAACCTGTTCTGGATTGTTTTCCTCACTATCCAGCGTCTGTGTATAAAACACTCTAAACATTTAAAACTCGCAAACAATTATTCTTTTTTTTTTAGAGAGATATTCACTTCAATTAAGACCAATACTCACACAAAAATCATATCAAACAGACTTACCACGTGAAAATCTATACAGATTTGTTGTGTCAGGACTCAATATTTTATATTATTGCTACATATACTACATATTTATTGAAAAAAATTGAAAAAAAAGATTGATAATGCAATTTATAAATAAATAAAAATAAACCTCGTGGGAAGCGCGAACTAATACTTAAACAAGACAGAAGACAGCCCCCCCCCATCACCCATCCTTTTCATCAGGAAATTCTTTATCTTATTTTTAAAAGAGGACACACTCTCAGCCATCCTAGTGCTTTCCGGAAGACTGTTCCATACCGAAACACCCACATGCCTAAATACAAAACTAGACCTAGCAGTGTGTCGTCTCTAAAATTCTAAGATGGAAAAGTTTGGATTTGTAATCAGAATCTGTAAAGTGTCTGATACAACTCCGAAAATAATTTATTTCTTCCTCTGATTCTGAATCTAATACAAAATAGTATCTAAAGTCTAATCTAAATCTAATACAAAATAAATCTAAAATCTAATGCAAAATAAATATTTGATTTGGTTTGATCAACATCGTCACGACCATATTATTTGCGTTGTGAATAAACTATACAAACAAAGCTGCTTTGGGTGTTCCTAGTAAACAGATGAATGGACTGTCGAGGCATAAATTTTTTTTCTGATTTGGTATACCATGTGGGTCCATAGTTTTTTAGTCCTTGATAGTCCATGGTCTTTCTAGTCCATCGATGCATGTACTATGAAGGTATGAATTGTACTCTTATTCTGTATACTCGATGGGTTCACAGTACATCATGGTCCTAGATGGTCCGTGGTCCTTCTAGTCCCTATATGAATGGGACTGTGAAGCTTAGAATTTTACTCTTATTTGGTATATTCTACCAGTCTATAGTCTGTGATGATCCTTCAAGTCCTTGGTAGTCCGTGATACATCTAGTCCATAGATGAATGGGCAACGAAGATATGGATTTTACTCTTATTATATGCTCTATGGATTCAGTTTTAAGTTTTCCTTTTCAAAACGTCTGTTTTGGTTTAACATTAAATTTATAAAGATCAAATATTCCTTTACAATTAAATATATTGTTGTTGGTTTTTAAGAAGAGGTAGGCGTGGTCTGTTAGTATCTGAAGTTGACATGCTGCTTTATTGTTGAATAGTTAATGGTGTTGATAGGCCCTTTAATAGTTACATATTGTGTATACAAAAATTATCTAAATATGAAAGGCATGAAATTGATTGCAAGATATATGGAAGAATAAAATAAATTTTGGAAAACAAAACTTTCGTGTTCAAATGCACTATAAAATAAATTTTTTTCCTTGCTATCCGAAAACCTGAAAGCGTAAAATTAAACTAAAAATTTAAGTAAAGTAAAGGTCATATCATATTTTATCGGAGGCATTGTTCTAGCATTGGCCACAACAAAAAACCATGCGAATCTGGATATTTTTTCTCATGGCCACTTTGTATGGAAGTTTGTTCGTAGACTTTGGAGGGAACTCATTTGATTGAAATCAGATAGTTAGAATGCCCCGTTGGGTTGGTAAAAAGTGATTAGAGGGTGAACAGCCCCCTCCCGTCCTTTTTTTTGCTGTTATTTTAGTTAGCCAATTTGTTCAAATCCTGAAAGGTCCAGTGAATATGGCTCTAGGGATGATATGACCCCTTACGGGGGAAAAGGGTCATAAAATATTTGCCTGGATTAAGAGGATCAAAGAAATTTCGAGGGAAAACGGTGTTAGGAGTAGGCTTCTCAAAATGAGCCGAAAAAATTGTTGTCCCTGATCAGTTTAAAACTCCCAGTCGTAAGTCCTTGAACCAAAGAGAGACTAATGTTAAAAAAAAAAAATTAGGGACAATGTCCGCCCAGAAACGAGATCCAAAAAGAGCCAGAAACTTTTTTTCTGATCTGTTCCAAGCTTATATCCTTAACTCCTTGGGCCCCAGAGGACCCCAATGCACGGAAAAAAGGGGGAAATTCTGATTCTCTCCGAATTCCATCCGAACGGCTTGAAACTTACATCCTTAAGTTCTTGTGCCTAGGGAACCTTTTGTTTAGGTAAATGCATGTCAAGGTTAATTGTAAAAAAAGGGTTCTGTTTTTTTTTTTTTTTTTTAACAAACGATGAATCAATGTAATCAATAAAAAACCATGAATCAGTGCAACTAGATTTCTTTACTTAATTTTATGTCTTAATTTTTAATTTCTTAATTATTTGTCTTAAGGTTCCTTTGACCCTCTTTACATGCCTTAACATTTTCCAGCGGATCAGTGAAAAAAACGAAATGTTCTTGTTACGAATCGATACAACCAAATTTTTCTTCCAAATTTTTTTGTCATCTGTAAAGGACACTTTGTCAAAAAAAAGAAGTTATAATCAAATAGAGCATGAAATGATTCCTTTAACAGAATGGCCGGTTGAGACACATGTATGTTCAAGAGTGTTACGAGTGGGCGAGGGGGTCAGGGCAATTTTTAGCCTTTTAGAAGACCAAAAATTATGCAGATTTTCGGTTCATATGAATTAAAATCCCCCTCCCCATTCACTCAATTATTTATAATAGTAATAGTATCATTAAAAATTATTGCACAAAATTACTGCTGATCAAACATTTTGACTGATTCAAATTTCTCCTAAAACTTTGAATTAACAATCCAACACTTTAATTTTCAAGCAGAAAAACTGAAAAAATCTTTGCAACTATTGTTACGATTGACCATTAAGGGAACTGTGGCAATATAACCGAGTTTTAATTTTAAGAAATGTTTGTCCAAAAGAAAAAACATTTAAAGGAAAGTAAATAACCATATCAAAAGCTAAAAAAAGCAGGAATAAAATCCTTCAGTAGTTCGATCTTAAAAGTAAAAAATCACTGTGGATGAATAAATGAAACGCAAAACAAATAGAAATTCAAAGGAATAATATCAGATATAAAGATACCAGATAATGCTATGGATGAGTAGATGAATCCTAAAATGAATAAAAATCAATACGATTGATTTAGTATATATTAAAACGAACAGAAATCACCTCAAATAAGAACATGATTACCGCCCCCTAAACCTTCTGAAAGCTAGAGTGTCATTTTCACTTTATTAAATCAAAACATATAAAAAATCACAATAAAATTAAAATTTATGCAGTTTTCAGGAAGTAAAATCATTATCATGACGAAGATAATTTCTTAAACCACATTGGCCTGACATCACATAAAGAAAGAAAAACGAGCAAAAATGGGGTTTTTATAGGCCAAATGAAGATACTGAAAAAAACAAAGCGAATATTTCGAGAGGACAAACGCCTCTCTTCTTCAGCGCGAAACGAAACGATGTATCAATAAAAGCCAAAAATTAAAAGAATTAAAACCAACTACCTAACAACCATAAAAGCGAGTTATTCGCCAGTCTCCGTCGATGGCAGTTCATATTTTTTTTTGGATTTTGTGCAAATCGAGGATATTGGCGAATAACTCGCTTTTATGGTTGTTAGGTAGTTGGTTTTAATTCTTTTAATTTTTGGCTTTTATTGATACATCGTTTCGTTTCGCGCTGAAGAAGAGAGGCGTTTGTCCTCTCGAAATATTCGCTTTGTTTTTTCAGTATCTTCATTTGGCCTATAAAAACCCCATTTTTGCTCGTTTTTCTTTCTTTATGTAAAATCATTATAATTTAAAAAAATTAATCTAGTTTTATTGATTATTTTTGGTAATCCTAATTTTCATCGGATTCTATTTTCTTTGTTTGCTGTTGGTGATTTGACAAATAAAACCACACTGTCCAAGATATAGTTTTCAGAAAAGAATCAGGATCAGTTTAATGAAAACAGCTGTCATAGACGCATTTACAAAAATTCATTAAAAGGCTCTGTTTTTTACATGAAAAACACTTCACTACATTTTATTATAAGTACTTGTAAAAAAAGGAACAAAGGAGTTACTGAGTCTGTTTGTGCGGCATGAGACGGGCATAAGCTTGCTCTTGATTCTGGTATTTGCGCGGACAGGCATTTCAGATGGTAATATTGTCCGATGTGCACTACTAGACAATAAAAACTGGCCAAAACGAATCATCAGCTGAAAACGGCGATCACGAAGGTTGGTATTTCAAGTGACTTCAGAGCGGAGCTGTAATCTACGTAATTGTCACAAAGAATGACCTTTATAGCTCGTTTCTGGATCCCCTCCAAATTATCACTTAAATAATCTATGTGATGAACTTACGGGCCCCAGACGGGACAAGCATATTCAAGGATGGGTCGAATAAAAGTGAGGTACGCCGTTTTCAGCTGATATATTGGAAAATCTAGGCGGCGCATCGCCACTAGTGTCCGCATAGCATAATGCCCTTCTTTACCAGCTCTTGTACGTGAATAGAGAACAAACAGTCCACGTTAAAGGTGATGCCCAAGATAGTCGCTCACGAAGCAAAAGGGAACAAAGTCGCGGGGCAGGTAAAATCGCGTTTAAGTGGGTTAAACCTCAAAAACTTTGATTTATTCTCGTTAATTTGAAGGCTGTTAACAGTACACTGTGATTCAAACTGATCGAAAAAAAGCGCATATGACACTCAAGACGTTTCGAAGCCTCGAGCATCAAATTTTTGGTTATATGCATGATTAGATATTTTATATTTTTAATTGTTTGATGTTTGTTATATTCTGTACATCATAATGTTAAATTTGGTTATGCAGAAAATGTTTAATATTTTCTTTTTTTTAGGTTCACCGGATCCGGAAAAAACATCAGTTGTTCAAAAGTTGTCTACGATAGTAACTAGCAATCAAGGTCACACACAGGTTGCATTGGACCCGTTTGACGAATTTGAAAATCGCTGCTGCGTTGATAGTTTGTGTCTCGATGATTTTGAAATGACAGTAACCGAGGTATTTGGAATCGAGTTTTTTTTACTTTAAAAACAAGTTTAAATGTGGCAGTTTAGTAGAACTACTATAAAAACGAAAAGTAAGCATAGTTATTCCCTGGAATTCTATCTGGAGGGGGTTAAGATCAAATTGTTTCCCCGGTGAGGGAGGGGTCTTTACTTCTGTGTACTTTGTTTTTTTTTTTTTTCTCAAAGGTCAAGGTAAAAAAAAAGGTTCAAAGGTTTTTCGAGCCTTTTTTTATTGATCAAAGTATAGTATTTCAATAAGCTAGTTTGGGCCACTGCTTGTATTTTGCCATTAGTCATTGAGTCATTGAAGTGCTGTTATTGTGATTTTTTTTTTTTTTTTTTTTTTTTAATATATATAGAATCGATTGCATTTTAGTGTGGTGTTGATTGTATATACATTAGTAGTATGAATTGTATTTTAGCATAATATTAAATAAAAGAACTATTTTTTTCAGCTGAAAGTAAGGAGCAACATCAAAACTTAAAACGAAAATAAATTATTTCGCGTATAAACGGGAGCTGCCCCCTCCTCAATCCCTCGTTTTTTGCACTAAAATATTGAAGTTCTTTAAAAATACTTCTTATTCAAAGTGTGTTTCAGAAGTCGTTCCTGAAGAATTGTGACAAAAAAGTCATTGTTTAGCATAAAGGGCAAGAGAATGAAGAGCGGGCAGCCTCCCTTATATAAAGTATTTATTTTATTTGGAAAAAACAATGCCGATTAGTCTAACCTCGGCCGTGAGTATGATTGTTGTTTTTAGTAATAAATGATTATGGGTGCGATAACAAAAGAAGACATTAACCAAAGTTACTGAGAATGTAGGCTACTTTGTAAAATTAAAAAAAAAAAGTTAAGATTTTAGTTTGGCCGCAATTCTGGGACTAAGAGTGCTATATCAAATAGGGTATTTATTTAAACCAAAAAAATAAATTATTCAAACCAAGAAGAGTATTTGTAAAAAGGTCAGTTTTAGTTGTCTGTGTGTATATTTTCTCTTGCTTAACGACTAATTTTATGCAACAATGTCAAGTTTTGACCCGGGCAAACTCTTAGTTTGGATACAACGGGCAATGGATACAGTTCTTGAAACAAATGGTATGTCACTTAGGTTGTATAATCAGGGCCATAACTTATAGTGCAGTTGAAGTTGCTAGTTTGGCACGTTTTGAAAACTGCTTCGGATGCCAGCTATGGGGGATTCAAGAATGTTTATTATATTCCTAATAAAATGTTGTACTCCGTCTGCAGTGTGAACAAAACTATGGTTATTTCTAATCAAATTGTTAGAAATCATCAAGACATCCAAAAAAATTCTTTAAAGAAAAATTTTACGAAAACTATTGCTACCAGAGAGAATTTCGATTAGATCTTTGGATTCAGTTTGAATATTTGTATTAGAAACATTTGAAGAAAGATATTTATTGAAAAAGGGTATTTAATCCAAAAAATAATTAAATTACCAAAAGTATGGAAGTAATCGGATTGACGACGCTCTTTGACTACTAGGGTCTCTGCGTTGACCCTGCAGTGCGCTGCCACAATTGTGTTCGATCTCTGGTTCCCGTATTACCAAGTTACGGTTAAAGCCACTGTGCCACCACAGGACAAATATGAAGAAACACGATTCTGAAGTGTTTACGGTTGAATAGTATAATCCATACGTTACCGTAAAGTGGCTTGAACTCAGAGCCTTCGATTCTGGACGAGAGTCTCTTAGTCACCATGCTACGGCAATTGCAATTTCTGTTCGCTTTGAGTTTCATTTAATTGTTGATAGTGATTTGTGGTAGTTTTACGCTTGGAAGATAATTTGACTTTATTTCTGCCCATTTTTGGCTTAATAGAGCTCTTTATTTTTCTTTGAAAACTTATTCAGTGGGAAGTTTTTTTAAAATTAATACAAGTACATGAAACCGTCATTCAGCCGGTTACTGGAAATTCCGTGAAAAAAGAACTTAAACAGTTTTACGCAGAACTATACGCGGTAACGATCTTGGGTTAAAATTGAGTTGAAAGTAAATCGATTTTACATGGAATGAACGCCTCTCTATTAAAATAACGGAAAGCACAAATAGAAAACGAGGTGATGTTTAGCAGAACGTTGAAGAATTTGCAAATCACGAGAATATTAGGGCATGTGGAGAGATTAACCACACTTTTCCGGGCCACCTATAACACAAGCATTCCGATCCTCATGTGAACATATCCAAGCTGTCTCCGATATCCCTTTCTCTAATTAGATCTCTATCCGCAGATGAACTGCATAAATATGGGGGCCCCCATGATTCGAAAATAGTTTTTAGGTGGGATATTCTCATTCAAAAAATCCTGAAAAACAACTCTTTTCGGATACAGCATATACTGTTCTAACTTCATACGGACCATCTGTGTCTGGAAGTTCCCAAGGACCAATTTGGCGTGTATATAAGCTGTTGAACCTATGTATAATGACTCGCACTACACCGTAAAACTTTTCACACTAGCATAACTGAAAAATTTTACGATACGTTGCGTAACATAAGAGATCGAATTTTTCCGTTAGACGTGCAGTAATAAGTAGACTCGAGCTCTGCTTAAAATTTTATGTTATATTGCTTTGTGTTACATTACGGAAAAGTCAGTGTATCATTAACAAAGTGGAATTTCTGGATGAATTTTCAAAACAAATTAATAAGCTTTTCCTAGAAAGTCAATTTCAATTTTTGAATACTTTGCTTGTGATGATCGTTGTGAAGAGGATTATTATGATGATTTGATGGGTTTTACGGTAGCTTAGTGTGAAAGGTCTTATTTATGTTTAAAAAATTATACTTACCGTAACGTAACTTAACCAATTAGCACAGAAAATTACGTAAGTAGTGTGAACACCGCGTAACACTCATATTAATGCTACCTGTTTTAAATTTGTGTTTGATTGTGCATTTTTTCTTTTAATGGTTTCATTTAAAACAAATGATAAAAAAAAATTGACAGCTAAAGATTATTTGTTTTTACATTTCCTTGCTTTTCACTGCAATAGGAGCCGTTTTCTTATATATCTGCCTAAGTATCTGATTAGAAGAAGATCTCTCCTTGAAATTGAAATCTAATTTCTTGGTCCTTGAAAAGTAACCCAATTCAGTTTTTATTATTAGGCAAATAAAAGCTTCCCTGGGATTTGTGAAGGCAACGATTAATTTCGTAGCAAAAAATTAGGGTCATCCTCAGCCTTTTCTTTGTTTAGTGGCTGAGGGTTCTGCCTGTTGAAAACACCTCGGTCCTATAAACTGATCTTGCTGCATCGATTGGTCCACTTGTTTAACAGTGTCTTGTTAGTCACTCAAATTGCTTATTGTTTTTCATTTTTGTTAAACATCTTTTTTCACAAACTGTTTTTTGAAATTTTTCAGCAAAATTTATTAGGGGGAGGGTCAACTATTTCTGCTTTTTCAAAGCGAAACATTACTCCCCCAAATTTGGTTATGATCATGAATTAGAACTGCACAATCGCTTTGTTTTGTATTCTTTAAAAAAGGACTGCTTTTTAAGTTTTATGACAGAAGTTAACCTCTAGCAAGTATCAAATTTTTTGAAATTCAAAATTTTTCTGATTTATTGTTTAGTAACAGTGTCATACACATTTAGTTCATTGACTCAGAGGTTTATAATGATCAAATTTTTATAGCTGGCGAGAGATTGTATACCTGAAGTTGTACAAATTCGAGCTTCAGGACTACTCAACACTCTGTTCTTCAGTAAGACATTTGCTACTGGAATATATGTAGCATGTGTAACGTTGAATGGAAGGACAATTAGTGGAGGCAAATTCAAAGTTATTTCTTTATCAGGTAAAAGGTTTTCGTCAGCTTTTTGGACAGAAAGTTAAATTTGCAGAATATGCGCCCTTCCACTTCCCCTCAATCCTGGGAAACTCTTCCGTAGCTTTTCTATTTCTATCACAACTGTTCTGTATTTTGTCCTCTTTTTAAAAGGAATAGAATGTACACCTACTAAATGAGCCAAGGTACAAATCATAAGGATTGCCATGCACATGTTTAGAAGAAGTGAAACTTTCTTCTTTAAATTTTTAGGTTAATTTATTCCATGAAAGAAATTGATAATTTCAAACATTGCATACATTTCTCTAACTAAGTTAGTTCTTTTGCAGTCGGTCTGTATGGTTTATCCACAAGGTTTTAAGTGGAATTCTAGGGGAAACATATATTTATATTTAATTATATTTATATTAAATATATTTAATATATTCACATCAAGTATTAATCTTTTATATTAAATATATTTACATTTAATCCTCTCAAAGAATGCAATTCACAATTAGTAGAAATAATCTAATAAAAATTAGGAAATTTAATGTTTTCAATTAAACTATTGTTAGATTATATTTGAAAACAATAAACAAGAAAGGAGAACGAAGTAAAAGGCTACCAAAGAATAAAAACAAGCATTCCAATCCATCCCTTAACGTATCCAAGCTGTCTCCGATATCCGCTTGTTGAATAAGATCTCTATCCGCAGATGGATTGCATAAATCAGATCAGAAGTAACCCTAAAGGATTTATTATAGTCCTGTCCTGCACTTGTGTGTTTGGATAAATATTTGTTAATTTATTTATTTTATTAAAGATTTTTTAACTTTCTTCCAGGTAAGTTTTACGGCAATATTAAGTGAACCCACAAATTAGTTTAATTACGTATGAATCATTTCTGAATGGAAAAAATGTGTTGGTACTTTTGGGCTTTGAAGAGTTTTTAATCCAAAATATTTTATAAAATTTTATATTCCGACCGTTTCCTTCCGTTTACTTTGGTGCATTATCTCTATGTTCAAAGGCCAACGCTTTGCCTATATTTTTATGTTGGACAAAAGCTAGCCTCTCGATGTTAAACTGAGAAAAAGCTATAACCCTATAACCTTCTGTTATGATACTTGGCTTCCTGACTCAATTAATAAAAATTGGGCTAAAAATGTTTTTTGTTTAATAATTCCATTCAACTTTTGTGGAGCTGCTTACCTGTTGTAAAACAAATTTATTTTGTTACTACTCTAGAATATTAGTCTAGAACTCTAGAATACTACTAGAATACTTTATGACTACTATTCTAGATAACTCGGTTTGCGAAAAAAATGAATTGGAAAAGTATGTCTTTTGGGAGGAAGAAAGTAATGTTTATGCCGGAAAAATAGTTAGTACTAAGAGTCGTATACAGTATTATTAATTGTAGAAGGTATCTATGTAGGGTATGGGTATGGCTTAGGTATGACCCATCCCCTACCCTCTCTGCGAAACCTTATGATTTTTTACCATGCTTTACTATATTTCTGTACAATTCAACGGTTCCATATTTCGTTTCAAATTAGAAACATGCCCCTCCGCCACACACGAATTGTTTCAGGGAAGATGGACAAATGATAATGATGAAAAAGGCCTAAAAAAATGAGAAAACAGGATTCTTACTCTAAAACTTCGGCCTCTACTTTTTAAACCTCCTATTAATTTTATTTTTCGACCCCTTCCCTACCTTCTCGGCGAAACCTTATGATTTTTTACCATGCGTTTCTATATTTCTGTACAATTCAACGGTTCCATATTTCGTTTCAAATTAAAAACATGCCTAACCCCCCTCCCCATACCCCACACAAATTGTTTCAGCAAAGGTGGAAAAATGATAATGATGAAAAAAGGCCTAAAAAATGAGCAAGCAGGGTTCTTGCTCGAAAACCTCATCCTCTACTTTTTTAACCTTTTATTATTTTTATTTTTTTCGCTCAAAAGCCGAAAATCTCCTCCTCTTCTCCCTCCTTCGCGTACTTGCGTGAGTACCTGCGTTCTTTGGAATAAACTAGCCACCTTTAACAATAATAATAATAATAACAGGATTTCACATTAAATTGCACTATAAATAAAACATATTCTGCAAGTTAATTACTTAAGATGAAAATAAGAAAAATGCATTAATAATTTTCTTTTCTTTTTTATTTAGCCTCTTATTTTGAGGAAGTCTTTCAATGTGTTTGTTGGACAGAAAAAGAATGAAGACTACAAGTCACATATTCCTATCTTTTCTCTTTTTTATTATTTTCTTCTCTTTTCATTTAAGCCCTGAGTTTAAGGAGGTCTCTCAGTGTGTTGGGCAGAGGTTCATAGGTTCTTATCTTTACTTTTCTTTTTTTAGCCTCTGAGTTTGAGGCAGTCTCTCAATGTCTTGGACAGAAAAAGAGTGAAAATCACGCATCATATGTTTTTATCTTTTCTTTTCCTTTTTTTCTATCATTTTCTTCTCTTTTGATTTAGCCCCTGAGTTTAAGGAGGTCTCTCAGAGTGTTGGGCAAAGTCAAAGGTTTTTATCTTTTCTTTTTTTTTAGTTAGCCTCTGAGTTTGAAGCAGTCTCTCAGTGTGTTGGCCAGAAAAAAAGTGAAGATCACGGATCATGTTTTATCTTTTCTTTTCTTTTTTTTTAATCATTTTATTCTTTTTTATTTAGCCCCTGAGTTTAATGAGGTCTCTCAATGTGTTGGATAGAAAAAGAGTGAAGATTACGAATCATATATTTTTATCTTTTTTTTATCATATTCTTCTTTTTTATTTAGCCTTTTGAGTTTAATGAGGTCTCTCAATGTATTGGACAGAAAAAGAGTGAAGATTTGGAATCATATGTTTTTATATTTTTTATTTTTTTTTTATTTTCTTTCCTTTTTTTACTTAGCCTTGGAGTTTGAGGAAGTCTCTCAATTTGTTGGCCAGAAAAAAAGTGAAGATCACGAATCATATATTTTTATCTTTTTTTTATCATATTCTTCTTTTTTTATTTAGTCTTTTGGGTTTATTGAGTTCCCTCAATGTATTGGACAGAAAAAGAGTGAAGATTTGGAATCATATGTTTTTATATTTTTTTAATTTTTTTTATTTTCTTTCCTTTTTTTACTTAGCCTTGGAGTTTGAGGAAGTCTCTCAATTTGTTGGCCAGAAAAAAAGTGAAGATCACGAATCATATATTTTTATCTTTTTTTTATCATATTCTTCTTTTTTATTTAGTCTTTTGGGTTTATTGAGGTCCCTCAATGTATTGGACAGAAAAAGAGTGAAGATTTGGAATCATATGTTTTTATATTTTTTAATTTTTTTTATTTTCTTTCCTTTTTTTACTTAACCTTGGAGTTTGAGGAAGTCTCTCAATGTGTTGGCCAGAAAAAAAGTGAAGATCATGAATCATATATCTATCTTTTTTTTATCATATTCTTCTTTTTTATTTAGCCTTTTGAGTTTAATGAGGTCTCTCAATGTATTGGGCAGAAAAAGAATCTTTTTTTATCATATTCTTCTTTTTTATTTAGCCTTTTGAGTTTAATGAGGTCTCTCAATGTATTGGACAGAAAAAGAGTGAAGATTTGGAATCATATGTTTTTATATTTTTTTATTTTTTTTTTCTTTCCTTTTTTTATTTAACCTCTGAGTTTGAGGAAGTCTCTCAATGTGTTGGCCAGAAAAAAAGTGAAGATCATGAATCATATATTTTTATCTTTTTTTATCATATTCTTCCTTTTTATTTAGCCTTTTGAGTTTAATGAGGTCTCTCAATGTATTGGACAGAAAAAGAGTGAAGATTTGGAATCATATGTTTTTATATTTTTTTATTTTCTTTCCTTTTTTTATTTAACCTCTGAGTTTGAGGAAGTCTCTCAATGTGTTGGCCAGAAAAAAAGTGAAGATCATGAATCATATATTTTTATCTTTTTTTATCATATTCTTCCTTTTTATTTAGCCTTTTGAGTTTAATGAGGTCTCTCAATGTATTGGACAGAAAAAGAGTGAAGATTTGGAATCATATGTTTTTTATATTTTTTTATTTTCTTGCCTTTTTTTATTTAACCTCTGAGTTTGAGGAAGTCTCTCAATGTGTTGGCCAGAAAAAAAGTGAAGATCATGAATCATATATTTTTATCTTTTTTTTATCATATTCTTCTTTTTTATTTAGCCTTTTGAGTTTATTGGGATCTCTCAAAGTATTGGACAGAAAAAGAGTGAAGATCATGAATCATATATTTTTATCTTTTTTTTATCATATTCTTCTTTTTATTTAGCCTTTTGAGTTTAATGAGGTCTCTCAATGTATTGGACAGAAAAAGAGTAAAGATTTGGAATCATATGTTTTTATATTTTTTTATTTTTATTTTTTCTTTCCTTTATTTATTTAGCCTCTGAGTTTGAGGAAGTCTCTCAATGTTTTGGCCAGAAAAAAAGTGAAGATCATGAATCATATATATTTTTTTTTTTTATCATATTCTTCTTTTTTATTTAGCCTTTTGAGTTTAATGAGGTCTCTCAATGTATTGGGCAGAAAAAGAGTGAAGATTTGGAATCATATGTTTTTATATTTTTTTTTATTTCTTACCTTGTTTTATTTAACCTCTGAGTTTGAGGAAGTCTCTCAATGTGTTGGCCAGAAAAAAAGTGAAGATCATGAATCATATATTTTTATCTTTTTTTTATCATATTCTTCTTTTTTATTTAGCCTTTTGAGTTTAATGAGGTCTCTCAATGTGTTGGCCAGAAAAAGAGTGAAGATCATGAATCATATATTTTTATCTTTTTTTATCATATTCTTCTTTTTTATTTAGCCTTTTGAGTTTATTGAGATCTCTCAAAGTATTGGACAGAAAAAGAGTGAAGATCATGAATCATATATTTTTATCTTTTTTTTATCATATTCTTCTTTTTATTTAGCCTTTTGAGTTTTATGAGGTCTCTCAATGTATTGGACAGAAAAAGAGTAAAGATTTGGAATCATATGTTTTTATATTTTTTAATTTTTTTTCTTTCCTTTATTTATTTAGCCTCTGAGTTTGAGGAAGTCTCTCAATTTGTTGGCCAGAAAAAAGTGAAGATCACGAATCATATATTTTTATCTTTTTTTTATCATATTCTTCTTTTTTATTTAGCCTTTTGAGTTTATTGAGATCTCTCAAAGTATTGGACAGAAAAAGAGTGAAGATCATGAATCATATATTTTTATCTATTTTTTATCATATTCTTCTTTTTATTTAGCCTTTTGAGTTTATTGAGGTCTCTCAATGTATTGGACAGAAAAAGAGTAAAGATTTGGAATCATATGTTTTTATATTTTTTATTTTTTTAATTTTCTTTCCTTTTTTTATTTAGCCTCCGAGTTTGAGGAAGTCTCTCAATGTGTTGGCCAGAAAAAAAGTGAAGATCACGAATCATATATTACATGTGTTGGCTCAGAAGAATATAGTAAACCAAAGAAGGTCTTTGCTTATATTTCCTCGAGACAGCTTGTTCTTCGTGAATTCATTCTAGGAGTACTTCCAGTGAGATTTAGAACTTTCCGAGTTTCCCTTGCCACCACGGTAAGTACTCAAAATTGGGTAATCTAGAACTCATCTTAAACGTTTACCACAAGCTTAGATGTAAATATGATATAAGACCACACTGGCTGTGCATGATGTAGGGGGTGTTAGTTCACTAAATTATAGGGGAATGTATTTATTAAAGTCTATGGACGCACTACTGTTGTTTTTTGACTATTTTCAATAAAAACACTTTCAAAGCAGATACTTTTCTATGAAAATCCACACACACATAAAAAAAAAAATTGGGGGGGGGGGGAATTGACAAAGCAGATATTTTGACGAAAACTTCCTCTGAGCCGTCCGTAGTGCAGATCCTTCATGACAGACCACAGGCAGCGCAATAGCGCTGTCTAAGTATACAGCGAGAAGACTTCAATGTATTTTTTTTTTCCAGAGCGCTTCGTATAGAAGGAGTTGTCATCGTAATTTCAGAAGGGGCTCTTTCGATTGGAAATCCAAAATTTTAGTGCCCTTTTTAAGAGTCAAAAGTGATTGGATGGCCACCACTACCCCCTTCCACGCCCTTGTTAGCTGTCATCTCCACAAAGACATCCGATCAAAATTTTAAGATGAACTTTTTTTTTCCATAACAGTCGAAAGGTCCAGTAACTATGCCTCTGGAGATGACATGCAACGGCCCTTGGGACAAGAGCTCTAAGTTATGCAAGTTACCCATTGTTTACATTTAGGTTTTGTTATTTCGAAAGTGGGGGTATGTTAGATTATGTCTCTCCAAAAAGGCTAAGGGTATTAAGATGAAACTTTCAAAAATGCTTAGGAGGATTTTGAACTAAACCAAAACACACTATGTATATGTCAAAATGGCGCATCAACCATATCTCAGGATCGACTTAGAGTATTAAGTTGGAACTTTCAGGGCATGTTGAGGGGGATGTTGAAATAACCAAAAGAGACCGTGTATATACGACCGCTACTACTACGACTGTGACTATTACGGTACTACTACAACTATTGAACTTAATCAAGACAGTTTAAGTGCATCTAGGTTGTCAAAACGGCATATATGCAATATTTAAGGAACGAAGTTGCGTATAAAGCTGAAACTTTCAGGTAAAGTTAAAGGGGGTGTAGAACTATATCCAAAGACACTAGGTACACCCAGATTGTCAAAAAGTCGTCTGTGCAATATACCAGGAGCAACTAAGGGTATTACGTTGGATCTTTCAAGGCCTGTTGTTGGGGATGTTGAACTAAATCAGAAGACGCTATCTGCCTTTAAGGTTGTCGGAAGGGCGTATCTGCGATATCTAAGGAACGTTTGGATTTATTAAGTTGAAATTTTCAGGGCATATTGAGTGGGATGTTGAACTAAATCAAAAGAAACTATGTGTATGCAGGTTGTCAAAGGGACGCATCTGCAATATTTGAGGAATGGCTAAAGGTATTAATTTGAAACGTTTAGGGGATGTTGAACTAAGTCAAAAGACACTATGGGGCTCAAAATTCTCAAGAGGGTGTATCTGCGATATTTCAGGAGCGACTATGGTAATTAAATTGGAAATTTCAATGCATGTTGAGGAGAATGTTCGATTAATATTTATATATGGCATCGTTGTAACTTGACAAGGTCAGAATGGCTTCAGCCTTATAGAGGCCCAATGATTATGTAGATTTATGATCCATTTATTTGAATATATTCCAGGCACCCATCCATCCAAATTTCTAAAATAAAACTATTATTAAAAATTTGTTGAAAATTTTGTCCAAAATACCAATAACAATCCAAAATCTTTATTCTTAAGGAGAAGCACCGAGTAAAGCTTCACAAATATTCCTTTTATTAACCAATTATAAAAAAAACTATGTTAATTAAAAGCAAACAGAAATTAATCTGACAAAGCTTTTTCCACAAAAGAAGTTTTTTCAAAAAAAGGAAAGAGCTGTATTGAGCCTAAGACGATTAGAAGTAAAGTCAAATATTAATTCAAACGTAAATAACAACAAATAAATAAATGAAACCCAAAACAAACAGAAATTAAAATAATACTCAGGTCAACTTTAAATTCAACATAAACCAACTTTAAATCCAACATAAACCACGCAAACCACAAACAGGAGTAGGACTAATGCCCCCTGAGCCTCCTAAAGACCAAAATTTAATTTGTACTTTACTGAAAATAAAACACATTTTGAACGTTTTCACTTTTATATTGTTAATAAATCTAAAATGCTTACATTTTCGGGAATAAATATCAACGTGCGGTAAACTGGCAATCTACATTTCACTAATTCTTTTTAGCAACCTTGTTTTTTTGTGATTTTCATTCTGTTTTGTTGATATTATGACAGTAAAACCACACAGGTCAAAATAAAAATTGTTTTCAGTAAAGTGCATTTACGGTCTGATCCTTAGAAGGCACAGGTGGCGTTAATAGTTTTTGGTCGTTTTAAGTTTGACTTGATTATTGTTGTGATTCTGTTCGTTTTTGGTATTATTTATTTATTCGTAGTGAATTATGTTCGTTTTTATAAAAGATCTAAAGCTTTTCAGTTGCTTTCGTGGTTTGATGAAGGTAGCTGCAAATTGTAAATGTAAATAATTGTATATTATATATTTTATATTAGACTATTTTAGTTTTATGTAAATTTTTTTTTTTTTTTTTTTTTTTTGTTGGTTTTTTACTTTGAAGACGCTTTGTTATATAGAGGCGAAATATTCGTTGGATTTTTGTTGTTTCTCTTCAATTTCATTTACTGGCCATAGTCCCGTTTGTCGTCTTTATATTCATTTCTTTGTTTATGTTCGTTTCGCGCTTGAAATACTATTTGACTTTATTTCTACTCCATTTAGGCTTAATGTAGCTCTTTACTTTTCTTTGAAAACATCTTTTGTGGAAAGTTTTTTTTTAATTAATTACTTTAAAAGGTTAGTTTTTCTATGGCACTGAAAAAAGGTTTGGGAGGGGGGTCTTCGCCAAGAAATCTGCTGTTTCTTTTTGTTTTATTCATTGGCTGAAAATCACCCGGGTTTTGTCTCTTTCTTCTTTTTTCATTTTTTGTAATTTTTGTACAAGCTTAGATATGTTCCAAGTCAGGCTCGTATGCAATAGATTTTCCGGAGGCGAGGGAAGGCTTGAAACAAGAGGATAAAAATATGCAAACTAAATGAAAATATGATAATTTATATGGACCAAGAGAGAGTATGGACCAAATCTGGAAGATACGCAAAGTTTGTTGGTCGTATACTCCTACTACTACTAACAACTCACCGTAGCACCAAGCTGCCTGAGGCCCACACAGCTACGCACGCTCCTCCTTCATCCCAATCTATTCAAAGCCTCCCTTTACACCTTCCCAGGAAGTCCCAATTTCCCTTAAATATTTCTTTATGACATCCTCCCCCCCCCCCTCCCCAACCATGGACGACCTGCTTTCCGTTTAGCCCTAGAAAGTTTACCGAAAAGGGCAATCTTCGGCAATCTGTCATCCTTCATCCGCAGAACGTGCCCTAGCCATCTCAGCCCATCTCTCATTATAGCCCTAGAAAGCAGGATTGAACCATATTTTTCGTACAACCTACTGTTTGAAATACGGTCAGTCAGCCGGGTACCCAGAACAATCCGTTGGAGATTTCTCTGGAAAACATCTAGCAAATCTTCATCCGCTTTTTGGAGCAGCTTTACTGAGAACTAAGCGTAAGCTGATCTGAACCCACCCACCCCCCTGGAAATCTAGACATGTTTACATGTTTAGCATACATAAAAATTTGGTATCCTATATAATATCCTACAACGGGTAAATACATACTATAGTTGGAACAATACAGAGAAGATTTGCACCTCCTCCGTCCAGAGATGATGCACAAAATCGTAAATTGTTCCACATTTTTTTATAAATTCCATTTCATTTATCATAGTTTCATTTTTATTTGTTAACTATTAATAGATTGAAATCCATTTAGAATTTAAACTCTTTTTCAAGCTTTTGGAGCTTCACCTCAGTTTACGGATTTGATAAACAATAATAATACCCAAGCCTTATTATATTGCTACAATGTATATTTAGGTATGTTTACTGCAGTCTCACATATTCTCCATATATTTTTTTTTTTTTTTTTTTTTTTTTTTTTTTATAGATAAGTCGAGGGGACGGAGGCAAGCTACTTGCTTCAGTATAGATAAAATGTCAGAATATTTTGTGAAAATTCAGAACAGGGGATGTTAAAGTAACCCAGAAAGTTGCCGTTCAATGTAAATGAATATTTAGGATTAAATCTACCTGTCAAATCTACCAATAGGCCACTGAGGGGGTGACAGCTCTCCTTCTATTGTGTAAATTGGATTTTTTTAAAGGGAAATGCTTTAAGTTCTTAATGTGTTTTTAGATATCTAAAGTACTGTTAAAGACCTGTTAACCGTTTGTAAAAAAAAAGTGGTATCTGTAAAATGTGTCAGTAAGAACCCGTTAAAGAAGTTTTTAACGTGTTTTTAGGTATCTAAGTGCTTTTATAAAAAGCTCTATTTCAGTGTGAACAGAATGTAAAAATGAACTGAATAAAAATAAAAAGACCTTTTTTCTAATGAAAGTAAAGAACAACATTAAAGCTTTAAAGTAGCGGAAACTACCCTGTGTTGTATGTGAGGGTTGCCCCTCTTAGCTCCTTTTTTTACTCTCAAGTTTGATTCTTTTCTTGAGGATTCAACAATTGATGCTCTATCACAAAATCAGTGTGATAAAAAGTGTGATATTCTATCGCAATGACTTGACATTGAAAGGGCGTATTTATTTTCATTTGCTTCAAATATTGAAATCCTTGGTTGAAATGTTTTGAAAGGCAGTGGATAAATGTAACACTTGCAATTACCTGTTAGCTGTATTTTCTGTACTCGAAAATGCTTGACGTAAATTAATAATCAAACTTCAGCGCAAAGAGTGGGTTTTAGAGTAGTGGTAACCCCCTCATGTATAGGATAGTCCTGTTTGTTTAAAGTTTTAATGTCTTCACTATCAACTGTGAAAACTTTTTTTTTCTTTATGAACATGGGAGACGTACGCTGATTTAAAAATTCTGCTGACACGTAGACTGAGACTTTAAGTGCACTTTTCGAAGTAGTTTTATAGATAGTTCTTACCGTATCAAATGTGGTGTGCCTACGTGCCACTGGGTGTTTGTCAAATACTACTACTAACAACTCACCGCAGCATCAAGCCGTTTGAGGCCAACACGGCCACGCACGCTCGTCCTCAATCCCAATCTATTCAAAGACTTCCTCTTTACGCCCTGCCAGGAAGTTCCCATTTCTCTTAAATCTTTCCTTACGACTTCCTCCAACCCCAACGGAGGACGACCTGCTTTCCCTTTAGCCCTAGATGGTTGGCCGAAAAGGACAATCTCTGGCAACCTGTCATCCTACATCCGCTGAGCTCGCCCTAGCCATCTCCACCTTTTTCTCATTATAGCCCTAGAAAGCGGGATTGAACCTCACTTTTCGCACAGCCTACTGTTTGAAATACGGTCAGTCAGTCGGGTATCCAAACAATCCGTAGGCAATTTCTCTGGAAATCATCTAGCAAATCTTCCTCCGTTTTTTGGAGCGCCCGTGCTTCAGAACTATATTTGACCACGGTCATTTCATATCTTCCACGGACTTATCTTCCTATTCTTCCAAACTTCTTTCAACTGTGAAAAAACCCCCTGGGACTTGGTTATTCTGCTTCTAAAAACTTCACTTTACCCACCGTTTTTACTAATAATGCTACCAAGGTAAGCGAAAATGCTATATTTTTATCCCTTTTTCCATTCTTTATAATAGTTTCTTGTGTCAGGTGAGGTCTCCTCAGATGGAGAGGCTAACCTCCCCACCTCATCTTTTATAAATGCTAAATAATTGTAAAGATCACTGTCACCAGCCACTATTATTACTTTGCAGTAATTAGCATTACTGAAAATATTACTAGCAAACACTACACGGAAAAAAACAACAGTATACAACAGAAAATTAACCCTTAAAAACTAATGATAATGGACTTAAATTCCTTTTGGGGAAATTCTGGGAAACACCAAAGGATTCGGGAAAGGTGTGTAAATATATTTTATTAGGAAGTTTCTAATCTTTTGTATCTAATATAGAATTTTGCCGGATTGTCAACTTTTCTTTGCCTCTTATACCGTGTAAATCTGTGGCTACTTGTTTCTTTCTTCCCCTGTTCCCACTTTCCTCTTTCTCTTTTTTCTGCATTTCACTTTTTTCCAATTTTTAGTTTGATTATGTTGGCATAAATGACAAGCTTGGCTGTCCAGCGGTTACCTTTAAAGATGACCATCAAGCCAGTGTGACTTTTGCGTCGAAGGATGCAATGAAAATTTTGTCTATATTTGCAATGCATCTTTCAAAAAATATTGGTAAGCAAAATCAAAGTTTCTTACTTTAAAGCTTAACCCGCTAGATCCCTTGAATATAAGGCCAGTGAATATTTTTGAGACCACTTACATTTTATGCTCAAACTATTTCATGAGAAACTTTTATTTAAATATTACAATGTTGAAATCAAGTTTTAAAATCTTCAGTGAGCAAAATTTAGTGGCGACATTTTTTTTTTTTTTTTTTTTTCAATTAAAATAGTAAAAAGGACATTTTTCAGTGGAAATACCAAAATAAATATAGTTTTCAAATTGTAAAGGGGCAATCCCTTCCCCCACGAATTAACTCCTGTTTGTGATCAGACTTGACAGTCCGAAAAATAAATATGTATACTTACCTCACTTACAATGCTTTATTAACCTACACCCTAAGTAAATAAACAAATCAACAGCAGGTAAATTTTCACCCTCAAACCTAAACTCCTCTTTCTCTCTCTTCTCACTTTTACCAAAAACCAAACCATTGCTTTACTAACATTAACTACTAAATTTTTCCCCTTTCTGTTTCTTTCTCCTTTTTTATAACTCTAAAATATCCAAAATTCTCTGTAGGCTCTTTGCTTACTCAGCCAACAGGACATGTCATGAGCAAAAATAGAGCAAGGAACCGAAATTCGTGGTCATCAATTCGTGGTAGCGAACTGTAAGTAAGGAGCAACCCGGCTCAATAGTAACCGAATTTCTAAAAATAGAATTTTGATACCAAGAGATATACCAAAAGAATTTACTTTTTATGTTGATTTCAAATATATAAGTTTCGTTAAGTTTAGTCTTACCCATGAATGGTTACGAGCCGGAGAAAATTTGTCTGACTTTTGAAAAAAGGGCGAAAACCCCCCTAAAGGTCATATAATCTTTATCAAAATCACACCATCATATTCAGCATAAAAGAGAACCCTACTGTAGAGGTTTCAAGCACCTATCTGAAAAAATGTGGAATTTTGTATTTTTTGCCAGAAGAAAGATCACGGATGCGTTTTTGTTTGTTTGTTTTTTGTTTTTGTTTTCCTAGGGATGATTCTATCGACCCAGTGGTGCTAGAATATTGTAAAAGAGCTCATTGGAACGGAAATTAAAAGTTTTAGTGCCCTTTTTAAGTGACCAAACAATTGGAGGGCAACCAGGCCTCCTCCCATGCCTTTTTTTTCTCAAAATCGTCCGATCAAAATTTTAAGATAACCATTTGTTCGGCATACTCTAAAGGCCAAATTAATATGCCTTTGGAGATATCAGGACCCTTTACAGCCCCTGGGGAAAGGTCTTTAAGTTACAAAATTTGCCTATTGTTTAGGTATAGTATTGGTTATTGGGAAGTATGCATACATTTTTCGGGAGGGGGGGGGGGGTATTTCTGCTGATGGGATTTTCTAAAGGGATAATTTTTCATGGGGAGGGAATTTTCCAGGGGGGAAATTTTAGACGGGGGGAATTTGCCAGAATTCCTATACGAAATTCTTCTTATGTCTTGCTTTCTCTTTGCCTACTGAATTTTACACATGGAGATGTTAAGGGTAATCGTCCAGGGCAAATTTTCACCAGGATTGAATTGTCTAGAGAATAAATCCTTTGGGCGGAGGGATTTTTCAGCGGAGGAGTAGCCAGATTTTCTGGCATTATTTAAAAAACGATCAGAAACTAAACATAAAAAAAACAAGTTTTTTCAACTGAAAGTAAGGAGCAATATTAAAACTTAAAACGAACGGAAATCATTCCATATATGAAAGGATTTGTCCCCTCATCAAAGCCCCGCTCTTTACGCTAAAGATTGCCTCTTTGTCACAACTTTACTTTTTAAATTAATAAAAAACTTTAGCGTAAAGAGCGGGGCGTTGATTAGGGGACAGCCCCTTTCATATATGGAATAATTTCTGTTCGTTTTAAGTTTTAATGTTGCTCCTTACTTTCAGTTGAAAAAACTTGTTTTTTTTATCATTAAACATGGACCCCGGTTTTGCTCAAACTGTTCTGAAATATCATCCAGATACAGTGAAAACAATCTCCGGAAACCAAGGATCCTTGCTTTAACCAAAGCCTTCTTACAATAACTCTAGAAATAAACGCCCTTACTCTTACTACCATTTTAGTATGAACTAAATATCCCTTATTATTTAAGGGTATATATACCCTTAAAATATCCAAAAGCCTCTGTAGGCTCTTTGCTGAGTGAGCCTGATTTTGCTAAAATTTGTCCGCTATATTATTCAGACACATTGAAAATAATTTCAGGGAAACTTACAGTAACTCTAGAAAAGATTGCCTTGCCCTTACTCTCGAGTAATTTTGCTCTCAGAGTTCCTTACCTAACTCTAGAATAGATCATCTTAACTATTGAATTAATATTTCTACGAAATGTGCCAGAAGGCCTAAATCCAATATACTCTTTATTAATAAGTCCCTTCTAACCTCATCTATCGCGCTCCTAAGATCTAGAAACAGAGACCCTGGTCTGCCACCCTTCCTCCTAGCATAATTCTTAGCTAATGAATCCACTATAAAAAATATGATGTAGAGAAGAATAATTCTTCCTAAATCCTGCCTGTATTTTAAATGATTTTCCCCCTTTTCCAACCGAATATGAAATCTTATTCATCGAATCTTACCAAAGCACTTACCCAGACTTTGCCAGAGTGAATACTTCTATAGCATACATGTGAGGACGAGTCACCTTTTTTTTGTAAAGCGGTTCTATAATTGAGTGGTCAATTACAATGACCATTAGGCTTTTGAAAATACCAGAATAAAATATTGTAAATAATCATGACAGGATCCAAGTCATGGTCCAAGCCCAGAGACGAATGGGAGTGCCATCTGTTCCAGGTGCAGAAGATCCCTTCGTGTTCTTTAAGTCTTTCCAAATTTCCTTCTCTGAGAAATTTTCTACAAGCTCTAGATCATCTTGGTTAGGTGTTGCTTCTTGGCTGGGTTAGGTGGTGGTGGTGCTTGGTTAGGAAGAGCTTCCTAAACCTTTATTATTTTGTACATATAATTTTTTACAAGCTCTGCATCATCTTGGTTAGGTGGTGCTTCTTGGTTGGGTTAGGTGGTGGTGATGCTTGGTTAGGAAGAGCTTCATAAACCTCTATTATTTTGTACATATAATTTTTTACAAGCTCTGCATCATCTTGGTTAGGTGGTGCTTCTTGGTTAGGTTAGGTATAGAATAGAATTTTATTTTAAAATTACTATCATAGCATGATCGCTGAATTTGAATGCTACGTCCAAAAAAAGCACTATATATATCTCAAAAGCGCTATATATATATATATATATATATATATATATATATTATCATATTCAGAACGTGACGTTCACGTCAAACATAATTTGTTGTAAAAAATACATTAAAAAAAAAATAACACTTAGTTAAAAAGTCAAAATTAAAAATAAATAGAAAACAATAAAATTAATGAAAATAAATAAAAAATATGATGGGTCAAAATTTATAAATTTTTGTTGTACATATTTACGAAACTAGGTATAAAACTTTCCGCTAACCGCTGATGGGCACAGCGTACCGGCTGAAGTTTCTCAACAGGCACTGCAACCCTGCACGGGAGTCGTTTTGTTGTGGATTGAGGGGGGAAAAGGGTTTTGTGGATTGGGTTGATCAGAGATTTTCTTCCGAAATCCATGCAGAGTTTCTCTCTTCTTTTTTAGAGTTTGCATTTCAAACTTTGTCAGCAGCTCTTCATACGACATTTCTGCCTGCTTTGATAGTTTATTAGAGCTCTTTTCTGAGCTCTTTTGATCGCGCTTTGCTCAGTTGTCAGTCCAAAATGCCATACAGGAGCTGTATATTCCAGAATTGGGCTAATAAAAGATGTAAATGTTCGGAGGAGGTGATTTGGGGGGGCCGCCAGGTTTCAACATAAGCTTGAGCATCTGCGGCTCAGCATCCCCCTTTTTTACTAGACTAGATGTGTTTGCTTCCCATTTTAATCACTGCTAATAATACCTCCCAAGAGTTTAATCTTCCTTACTTTAAGAGAGTCAGAGATAGTTGGTAGAAAATTTGGTTCAGAAGAATTTAAAAATGAAATAGTTAAAATTGAAGATTTACTGTCATTTACTTTCATATTTGAACTGGAAGCTTTAGTCTTCACGTTATCAATTAAAATTTGAGCTTCGCTTTGCTTCACAAAGTTCTCCAAGGCTAAGGTCGTCAACATATTTCCAACGGTCTTCACAATCATTAGCGATATCATTGATCATAACTAGAAAAAAAAATAGGACCCAGAATGGTGCCTTGAGGTACACCACAAAAAATTGGCTTGGGTTCAGAGAAAGACTTCTTATATTTTAAAATTTAGAACCTATTTATTAAAAACTCTGAATAATTTTCACAACAGCAACATTCACTCTAAAATGAATTAAAAGCTTAGAAATTAAAATGTTATGATCAATCAAATCGAAACCCTTTTTAAAATCATTTGTTATTAAGTTTATCCATTTACCAGGTTCATCAACATGCTTAAAAATAAAATGTAAAAGACTGACTAGATAATGGGATGTTGATGTATTCTTTCTGTTACCGTACTGATGAGGATCAAGGAGGGGTTAAATTTCATCTTTTAGCCAATTTGCTACAAAACTTTCATATATTTTGCTGAACAAGGGGGTCAAAGTGATTGGCCTCACACCACCGAAATTAAGTTCAGTATCTTTTTTAGGGATTGGAGTAACGTACCCCGTCTTCCATATTTGTGGGTAGACTGAAGAATTTGAAATGCAATTAAAAATTGGTGTTAGTGGCTTAGTCAATTTGTCAGGAAGTGCTTTTATAAGTTCAATCGGAATATCTATGGGACTTATACTAATTCGTTTAAGTTTCTTTATTTTACTAAAAACTTAATCCTCAGAAATAGTAGGTAAAGGTACGCCATCATGTGGAATTTTCTGATATTCTTGGTTCGTTTTATTTACATCAAGACGCGGCAAAGACTGGATTATTCTGGCCAAATGACCATTTAACTGGTTAGCAACTATTTCATCGTTACAATCTGAACTAAAATCAACACCACTAGGGGATTTTCCACAAATTTGTTTTATTTCCTTATGCCACATGCTAGGCTTTGATTCAAAAAGATTATCATTTTTTTGTGGTAATACTCAGCCGCAGCTTTTCTTGTCATTTTACGTACTTTGTTGCGGAGCATATTAGCATTTCCTGTTTTCCCTTCTTTTCTTAGTTGAACTTTATACTGAATAAAATCTTTAGTTTCTAGGGTTATGTATGGATGATCCGTGTTGCACCACTTGAACGTTTTCTCAGGAAAACATTCTTCATATTTGTTTCTTAATTTATCTTGCAAAAATTTAGCTTTTCCATCAGAGGACTCTAAATTTGCTACCTCATCCCAGGGCTTGGATGTAATCCTATTTCCAAATTCTAAGAGAACCCAGGTGGTGGTGGTGCTTGGTTAGGAAGAGCTTCATAAGGCGCTATTATGCGCTGAATTTCTATTGTCGAATCCTTGCTCCAAGCTAGCCTTTCTTTATTTTCTAAATGCTCTGGCCAACTTTCCACAGGCAGGGGCGTAATTTGCTATGGGCCAGGGGGCAACTACCCCTCCCAGGCCCTGGTTTGTCCCCCCTCCCAGACCTTGGTTTGTCCCCCCCAGATCTTGGTTTGTCCCCCCTCCCCAGCTGAAATTGAGTTTCTTCAAAAATCTTGTCAAAACTAACATAAGCCTGCATAATTCAAGCAACAACAGAACTGATCAGTTTTCTTTAGTATATATTTACTTTTATAGTACTATAAAGTATTTTTATAGTACTCTATAGTATTTTCATGGTACCAAATGGCTCATTTTTCAGTTTTTGCTGTCATTTTCACTTGATTTGGGAAAATTGGCTCCAAGTTTGCCCCCCCCCCGGATTTTGACGAAATTGCGCCACTGTCCACAGGTGGTGTTATTTGTACTGGATTTTAATTTCCTACATTTTCTTGAGAAGGTCCTTTTCATACCAATAAAGTAAACCTGGCTTCAAATATATAGTCAGAGTATTAGTATGCAATAGTTGGGAGCAAAGGAGCGTTGATATAAGCTTTCCGAACAAACTTATTGCCCTTTCAATTTTATGCCTCCTGTAGTACAAGTATGACGTGAAAATCGAGGAAAAGCACATGTCATTCTTAAATGTCAGGCTTTTGTGGAGAGGGGCGTCAATTCACGAAATTTAGTGGGGAATTTATTTTTCAAGATCGGGGGGGGGGATTTTCCTGTTTCGATTGTTTCATTGAAATTGTAAAACAGAAGAATTTTTCATAGCCTTTTTTTTATACATCAGGGTGGTTCAAAAACATTTGTTGACAAGCAAGAATTGTTCTATTGTGCTATGAGGAGGCATCACGATCAGTGCTTCCACTTTGTCGGATTTTTCCGACATTGTCGAATTTTCGGCCCTCTTGTCGGACAAAAAAAACATCGTGTCGGACTTCGGAATTTTGTCGGATTTTCAGTAAAAAACGGATATTTTTCGGATTTGTGTATTTTTCTACACTACTGGAGTCTCCAACTCCAATAAAAAAGGATTTTCAAACTAGTAAAATTAGAATGCCAATTCTGTTAAGGATTTTCAGAAAGTCATTAGTGTTAGCGGCGATAGTTTGACAAGGCACAATTTTTGAAAATTTACACATGCTGTGCTTCAATCTGCTCTGATATTTCAGTTAATTTCAAGATCTGAGGAAAGTTAAGGTGAGACTTTTTTCCAATGCCAGTATAAGATTAGAAAGTCTATTGCCAACATAGTAGCCTACAGGAGAGCTAGGCCACCAAGGTTTAGTGACACCATGTGCTTCACAGGTTCAGAATGTTTTAAAATCTCAAAATAGCCTACTCAAAAGAAGAATGCAAGTTGGGTCTGGGTCTAGGTGTGTAGATCGGTAAAAGACTGGTAATTCTGGCACTCTTCTTGAAGTCAAGTTTAATTCTAACAGAGAAATTACCCAGAATTTGTCCAGAACTGATCTGCAAAGCACACTTGAACCATCGTAGCTATCCTGAGCAGCACAATGGCCACTCAGGACAGAATAAATGGATTCTGCATCAAGCAGGATAGCCTACATGGGCTGCATTTGTCTGGAACTGGGGTATGGAAGGAGAAATAAAGAGTTTCTCTGAGCAGTAGGCTATAGCTAACCGGTCAGGAACTCTACTATTTTGCGATCATCACCCAGCCCAGGAAACTTCCTCTAATGAGAGAATCTGTCTCTTGTCAGTAATGCCCAAAGTGAAATTATTTCCAAGCACAGCTAACTTCCACTTAGGAGAAAAATTGGTAGATCTTCTCCTGAGTGGAAATTAGCTTTCTCGGGACTGTATCTCGTTTTGGGCATTCACTAAGTAGTAGCACATCCACTTATCAGGCAAAGTTGGCTCTATTGCGCCATAGTCTCAAAAGAGTAGAGTTCCTGACTGAATATAACTAGGGTATCCTACAAGGAAGGTTTAAAAGGTCAAGAGGGTTTCAATTTCCTTTAAAGCTACTCTGACTATCGTACAGTAGATTTACACCGGCTTTTTCAGGTTGGTGGAGCCTGTGTCATAGATTAGTTTTGTTTTAATATATCAAAAAGCGTCATAGGCTATATAATTCACATTCGTTTTTTCTTTTCTTTTTTTTTACTATTGAGATCAAGAAAGCTACAATTATTCAGTCAAACTGTATTGAAAACCGCAAACCTATCATCTACGAGATTAATTCAATATCATCTACACAATTATTCAATGTGCTTCACAGGTTCATCTTTTGCTAATATCTCTGTTAAAATGAAATTCTGATTTAAGAAGACCAGCTTTCAACAGTGAAGAAACAGTGAATTTCTTTCTTTTTGAAGTAAAGCATACTTTATAGATCCTTTGCTGTAATACACTTATTACGTTTTACTTATCAAGTCTGCTTGCAGGAAGTACCATCATGTCGGACAGCTCGTCATCTTCTGAAACTGACATTGAATATCTTAGTTGGGGAAGAAAGGCGGAAAAGAAAAGGAGAAGAAAAAATCCTTCCCAAGAAAGAAGGCTCAGAGGAAAAAAGCCAAATTCAGACACAGCTGGCTGAACGTCCCTGAATTTAAAGGGTGGCTTGCAAAGGACAAGTCTTCTGATGAAAAGACTTTCTGTTCGCACTGCAGTCAGTCCTTGTGTTGTGGTAAATCCGAACTCCGAAAACATGCAAAGAGTGCAAAGCACAGTGAAAGTGTAAGGAAATTAGAGTCCTTACCACAGACAAAAACGAAGAAGAAAGCCTAAAGGCCAAGCTGGCTGCTTTCATTGTCGAAAACAATCTGCCTTTATCATTTGTAGAGACTCTTGTACCTTTTCTGAAAAGTTTGCCACACAAGGCTGTTGTTGAAAAAATTAGGCTGGGCGAGCAAAATGTGACAAATGTGATCAGACAGGCATTAGGACCGCACTACAATGAAGTTCTGTGTGATCAGTTGAGATTGACACCTTTTTCTATCAGTATTGATGAAACAACTGATGTGGCAGTAAAAAAACAACTTGCAATTGCAGTTTTGTTCTGCAATAAGGATTTCGAAGTAGAAGTCGAACTTCTAGATATGGTTGAGTGTTCCGACGGGAAGGCGGAAACTATTTTCAATCTGCTACGCAAAGTTTTTGAAGATAAAAAGATACCTACGGAGAACTGGGTTGGGTTCTGTGCAGACACTTGCAATACTATGTTTGGGTGTGAGAACTCCGTTGTCAGCAGAATCAAAGAAAAATTCCTATCTGTGATGTGTGTCAAGTGCAGCAGCCGTTCCATTCATTTGGTGGCTTCTTATGCTTGCAAACAATTGCCAAAGCAACTGGAAGATCTACATCGGACTGTATACAATCACTTCAACATGAGTGCCAAAAGACGCTCTGAGTTTGAACTACATCAGCTATTTACTGACACCCCAGTCCTGAATGTGCTTGCCCCAGGTCAGACACGTTGGCTATCACTTCGGATGTGCGTTCAGCGACTATTGCAGAATTGGGATGCACTTTTTAGCTACTTTCAGTTAGTTGTAGCTGAAGATCCCACTCAAGCAAACGACTGGGCATGGCGAGCCCTAAAGAATCCACTGCTTCGGATTCAGCTTGAGTTCCAGCTCTATGTACTGAAGCTGTTTACAGATTTCAATCTTCTTTTCCAAAGTGAAAAACCTTTGTTCCAAAAAATAAAATTAGAGGTGGAGATACTCTTGAGAAAACTGGCCATGAATTTCATGAAGACCAGCTATGTCAGATCAACCTCGCCTTTGAATCTTGACCCTGACAACGCATTTGAATACCTTGCAGTGGAAAATGTGTACTTGGGAGTTGCAGCTCACGAGTCTCTTCAGACATTGCAATCAGACCCGAGTAAAAAAGCAGATGAACGTGAAGTGAAAGTCATCTATGAATGTGCTCAGAAGTTGTATTTAGAGGCGGTGAAGCAAATCAAGCAGCGATTTTCATTTGAAGATGAACTGTTTAGATTGTGCGAAATACTTGACCCTGTGAAACCTTTAGATATCAGTGCTGTCACTTTACCATCGTGGGTTGCACGAAAAATTATAGAAGAATGGTGGAGTCTACTGATCTTTGATCTTCCAGATGTGACAGATGTCTGCAATTTCTGGCTCCATGTGGCTTCTTTGAAAACTCCAAATGGCACGCAGAGATTCCCCAACATAGTTGGGATTGTGCAGTATCTTTTGACCTTGCCGTTTTCGAACGCAGTTGTAGAGCGGTTCTTTTCTACGTTGAAAGACGTTAAAACAGATCATAGGAAGTCGCTCAAAAGTGTTACCCTTACCTCTATCATGCAGGCCAAGTCTGGCATGAAAAGAAAGAAACATGTGTCCCGAGACTTAGAGGTCGATGCTCCCCTCTTAAAACGACTCAAGTGTGTTAGAGTAAACGTGACGGCAGACGAGTGCGGTCAGTCGAGTGGAACTGCAGCTTTAGTTTAAGTTAGGTGCAGATGAACGACGTAAGAGGGTAAGGAGCATAAGTGAATGTTTAAGCTGCAAGTATCTCTCCTAAAAGAAAACAGAAATCGAAAACCCTGTTTTGCATTACTTTTCCACTGTTTTGGATGTCTCGTACACGGCGAAAATCGCCGGGCTGATCTTTAGAGCAGAAAAGAGATACATTTTCTTATGCTTCTACAATCAGGATTACATCGCTCGTTTGGGCATAGTCCTATGGACTTGTGCAATCTACAAGGCAGCAGCAACAGCGTTTTTTTTTCTTCTTTTGAATATGCAAAACTATGGCCAAAGACTGCCATACTTGTTTACATTAATAGTCTGATTTTTGATACCAGTTTTCCAATAAATGAATACTCATGAGTAGCTAAGCATTTTTGAAATTGTCACCGCGTTTGTCACCTTCGTAGAGAGCCTGTACTGGACTGGACCATTAGGCCCATAAAATATAACACTGTCTAAAACCTAGTCAAGATCGCCACACAGCAGCCCAAGAAGAAGTAGAAGTTGCTCTTGGCCATTTGATCCGATGGAAAAATAGGCAAAGCAGAAGGTAAAATAGTATGGAAAACAAAATAAACAGGCTTTTTTTACGCCCAGAAGAGGGATTTTGGTTCACAATTTCGGTTTTTCGTCGAAATTCCGAATTCGGTGCAACTTCATTTTCTTCTTGAAGCGGTTGACGGCGTTTTGAAAACATAGTGTCTTGGCTAATGGTCCACGACGTCTGAACCGCAAGTAGCTGCGTCGTCAGCGCAAGGAATTTCTAGCGCGGCTGCGTGCTAAAAGAATGGCCAAAAGGCTGAAAGCGGGAGTAGTGGGATTGGATCGGGGAACTTAAAGGCGACTCACTGCATCCTTTTCAGCCTAACACAACAGCAAGCTGAAATTGCCAAAATCATTTGCAGAAGAAGACATTTGAGAAACCATTTTGAGCCGTTCTGAAGGTCTATAAATAGTGTAGAAAATGAGAAGCTTCATTCTTGAAGTCGGACTTTTGTCAGATTTTCGGTTCAAGTCGGACATTTGTTGGATTGCGGACTACCACAGTGTCGGAAAAATAGTCGGATTTTCTGTGGTCGGAATTTTCAGGATTTTCAAAAAGACGGAACAGAAATCTAGTAGGAACAAAGTGGAAGCACTGATCACGATATATCTTTTTTTCTTTTTTTTTTTTTTTGCTTGGTCATATTATAGTAGCTCATTGGCGCTCCTGGGTTTGACTGTGGCGTGGCTCGTGAAGTTTAATAGGTACTATTGAAATATTTAATTGAACCTATTACTGCTAATTTGATTATTTATTTTTGTCTATTTTTTTAATACTTAAAGGTGGTTCAGAGACATTTGTTGACAAGCAAGAATTTTTCTATTGTGCTATGAGGCGGCATCACAATATTTCGTATTTAGGCGAAACTCATATTACAGTGGATCGGTCAAAGTTGCTCTCATCGGTAAGTCGTAGGCTCCTTTTATGCTATTATTATTATTCTTTTATTATTATTATGCTATTCTATCTTTCTAAAAAAAAAAAAAATCTAAAATGCCATGCAAATAAATAACCAAAAAAAGCAAAAGCAAAACAGGATCATCTCTTCTCCAATTTTTAGCAAAATAATGCAATAAACAAAATGATATTGGCAATCATTTGGCCGGGGAAACCCAAACTGAATGAATTGCTTAAAAAAATTGATGGAAACAGGATTTTTAACATCTTTTGGTTTTACAATAGACACAGTAAATTTGTACTGGTTTTTGGGGTTTATTAAGGGTTTTTGGAGGAGACTAGTATCTATGAGGTGCATAAGAAAGAGGACAAATTTGTACCGTTTAGTGGGTTTTCCATGCTTTTTGTGACATAAATTGCAAGCGCAAGTAACGTTTGCGTAGAAACTGGTAAAAAAAAGAGAAGAAAAAGCTGAACTTTAGTTTTCTATAAAAAAAAGAGTCGTATATATAGCAATATATCATCCAAAAAGCCTTTGTTTAGCTGTCAATTAGCAAATTGACCCGTAGCAAACTTGACTTACTTTATCCTAAAATGCAGACTCTTATAGACTCCCATGTTTAATAATGATCATAATAATAATAATTTAATGCGAAAATAGGCTTGCGCCTCTATCTACAAAAATTTAAATAATCAAATGCTTTTTCACTATAATGATTGTCAATCTTGTTCTTAAATGCATTGACTGAATCTGAGCTGACAGTGTCTGACGGTAGTGCGTTCCACTCGGAGACAATGTGGCTGCTGAGTACCCATCTACCAACATCTCTTCAAAAGCGTTCTTCGGTTATCTTAAACTCGTGACCTCTCAGTTTATTATTCTTGAATGTTATTATCTCTTCTGGAGGGTTGTTGTCGTAGTATCTGTTGCATATTTTATATACTTCAATAAGATCTCCTCTCAAAAATCGGTATGACAGATTGAGAGCGATAATTTTTTCACACGGTCTTGGTATGATAAGTCTCTAAGTGATCGAACAAATTTAGTAGCCCTCCTTTGGATTTTTTCTATTGCATTGCTGTCGTTTTGAAAAAAAAATGGTCTGGTTGTTGTATGACCGTATTCGATCATTGGTCTCACTAACGATTTGAATAGTGTAGAAAACAGTGTTGAGTCAGTAAGAAAGAAATTTCTTCGAATAATTCCCAAGACTTGTGATGACTTAGAGATGATTGACTCGTATTCCTTGGTGAAAGTCATGTCACTATCTATTGTCACTCCCAAGTCTCGCTCTTCTTCTTGTATAGGTATCTGTTGTCCTTCAAAGTAGTAGTGCCGAGAAATGTGTTTTGGGCCTAGCCAAACATGACAAATTTTTTCTGTGTTCACTTCCATGCTCCATTTTTTCATCCATTGTGCTATTTTGTTTAATTCTTGCTGGAGTATTTCTGTATCTTGAGAGCTTGTTATTGCACGAAAGATTTACGTTTCATCTGCATAAAGCAGTATCTCAGAATCAATGTTATTTGGGAGATCATTTATGTAAATACTGAATAGTAAAGGCCCCAGAACACTACCTTAAACTACTCCACTTGTGACTTTTGTCTCATTGCTGCTAAGATATCCCTCCTGTCTCACTCGCTGAGATCTTCCTTTTAGAAAGTTGAGAACCCACTTTAGAATAGAATCGCCAACACCGATATACTGTAGTTTTCGAAGAAGTTGACTTTGTGAGACTTTATCAAGGGCTTTTCTGAGATCTAAGCATAAAATATCTACCTGCATCCCACTATCCATATATTTTCCATAAAATATATTTTCCATAATATCCATAAAAATATAAATGTTTTCACTTTTATAACTTTAATAAATCAAATAATATTAACATTTTGATTACTAAATATCAGTATATGTATATTAAACTGACAATGCACATTCATTTGTATTTTTTCAGTAAAGTGCAAATTTTGTTCTGGCCTTGGGAAGGCATAGGGGTTTTGCGCCCAATTTATGTTAATTTCTGCTCGTTTTGAGTTTGACTCGGTTAATTATTGTAATTTCTGTTCGTTTTGGGTGTCATTTATTTATCAATGCTGATTTGTGGTAGTTTCACGCTTGGTAGATTATTTGATTCATTTTTGCTCATTTTTTGTTTAGTGGAGTTCTTTACTTTTCTTTGAAAAACTTATTTTGTGGGAAAAGTTTTTTAAATTAATTTCTGTTCGTTTTATATTGACATAGTCTTTTCAAGGAAAAAGAAAATAATGCTTTAAGTCTTTTTGTTTTTTAAGACTTTATAGTTTGGCCTGCTATTTGCATGCTGGAGAAAAGTTTTCAGCAATTTTTAACAACATACAACCTTTTCAAAATCTGGACACAAATAGTACTGTTTAATTTAATTTCATACCTCCTCTAGTTGACCTGAAATGGAAAACTTGATACCATTCGTAAAAAAATCTGTTTACTTTCTTTGATAGCTTGGATACACTTACGCGATTTTGATTTGGTTAAATTTTAAGAGCAGAAATGGGAGGGTTGGCGTGGGAGGGTGGGAGTGGAAGGGGGATTAGTTGCCCTCAAATCATTTTCGACTATTAAAAAGGGCATCAGCCCTGTCTATTTTCAATCGAATGAGCCCTTTTCGAAGTTCCCACGACAACTCCTTCGATACGAAGTGCCCTGGCCTAAACAACAACAACAACACAAAATAGTACATTATACCCACTTCGATCTTTACTATAAAAATGTCAAGCCTTCCAATCACTTTCGACTATTAAAAAGGGCACTAGGCCTTTCGATTTCCAATCGAATGAGCCCTTTTGGAAACGACAATGCTTTCTATAAACACCTTATATGCCCCCAGGGCATAAATTACAACCATTACCCTAAGGTCTGTTAGGGTGGTTGTTATCCTCTAAGACCGAATTTCCAGAACTTTCAATTACGTTAAACAACATGGCTATCTCAAAATTTTGATTGGATGTGTTTGGGGAAATGGTGGGCATGAGAGGGGTGTTAGTCGCCTTCCAATCACTTTCGACTATTAAAAAGGGCACACGCCACTCCAATTTCCAATTGAATGAGCGCTTTTTGAAGCTTCTACGATAACTTCTTCCATACGAAGTGCCCTGCTCTAAAGCTAAAAAGTAATAAATAATACATTGTGCCAACATCGTTCTTATATGCCCCCAGGGCATAACTTAAAACCCTTGCCCTGAGGGTTGTGGGGGAGTGTCCTCCTCTTTACCTAGTCCCCGTTTTTTGTCTCGATCTCGAGTGTCCCCGTTCTTTACTTAGGCAGCGCGATCCTGCTACCTATGATTTATACAACAACTTTCTATATAAACCTTATATGCCCCCAGGGCATAGCTTACAACCCTTGCACTGAGGGCTCTGAGGGGGTTATCATCCTAAAAGACCTAATTTCCAGAACGTTCATCTCTGTTGAACAAAATGGGTATCTCAAAATTTTGATTGGATGTGTTTTGGAAAATGGTGGGCGTGAGAGGGGCGTTAGTCGCTATCCAATCACTTTCAACTGTTAAAAAAGGCACTAGCCCTTTCAATTTCCAATTGAATGAGCCCTTTTGAAGTTTTTACAACAACGCTTTCAATAAAAACTTTATATGCCCCAGGGCATAACTTACAACCCTTGCCCTGAGGGCTCTGGGGGGAGGGGTTATCATCCTTAAAGACCTAATTTCCAAAACTTTCGACTACGTTGAATAAAATGGCTATCTAAAAATGTTGATTGGATGTGTTTGGGGAAAAGGTGGGCGTGAGAGGGGGGTTAGTTGCCCTCAAATCACTTTCGACTATTATAAGGGGTTCTATCCCTTTAAATTTAAAATTGAATGATCCCTTTTTCAAGTTTCTACGACAAAGATTTCAATAAAAACCTTATATGCCCCCAGGGCATAACTCATAGTCCCTGCCCTGAGGGTTGTGGGAGAGTGTCCTCCTCAAAAATATATTTTTTATCTGGAAATCAACTATGCTGAACAAAATGGCTATCTCAAAATTTTTATTGGATGTGCTTGAGGGAATGATGGGCGTGGGGGGAGCCTAGTTGCCTCAAGTTTCTACTACAACGCCTTCTTTAAAAACCTTATATGCCCCCAGGGCATAACTTAAAACCCTTGCCCTGAGGGCTGTGGGGGAGTTTCCTCCTCAAAAACATATTTTCTATCTGGAAATCAACTACGCTGAACAAAATGGCTATCTCAAAATTTTGATTGGATGTGTTTGGAGAAAGAATGGGCATGGGGGGGGCTAGTTGCCCTCCAATCACTTTCGACTATTAAAAAGGGCAGTAGCCCTTTGAATTTCCAATCGAATGAGCCTTTTTTGAAGTTTCTACGGCAACGCCTTATATAAAAACCTTATTTGTCCCCAGGGCATAACTTAAAACCCTTGCCCCGAGGGTTGTGGGGGAGTATCCTCCTCAAAAACATATTTTCTATCTGGAAATCAACTACGCTGAACAAAATGGCTATCTCAAAGTTTTGATTGGGTGTGTCTGGGGAAATTAAGGGCGTGGGGGGGCTAGTTGCCCTCCAATCACTTTCGACTATTGAAAAGGGCACTAGCCCTTTGAATTTCCAATCGATTGAGCCTTTTTTGACGTTTCTACGACAACGCCTTCTATAAAAAACTTAGATGCCCCCAGGGCATAACCTAAAACCCTTGCCCTGAGGGTTGTGGGGCGGGGGGGTGTCCTCCTCAAAAATATATTTTCTATCTGGAAATCAACTACGCTGAACAAAATGGTTCTCGGAAAATTTTGATTGGATGTGTTTGGGGGAATGATGGGCGTGGCGGAAGGGGGGGGGGGGTTGCCCTCCAATCGCTTTCGACTATTAAAAAGGGTACTAGCCCTTCGAATGTCCAATCAAATGAGTCTGTTTTGAAGTTTCTACGACAACGCCTTCTATAAAAACCTTATATGCCCCCAGGGCATAACTTAAAACCCTTGCCCTGAGGGTTGTGGGGGAGTGTCCTCCTCAAAAACATATTTTCTATCTGGAAATCAACTACGCTGAACAAAATGGCTATCTCAAAATTTTGATTGGATGTGTTTGGGGGGATGATGGGCTTGGGGGGGGGCTAGTTGCCCTCCAATCACTTTCGACTATTAAAAAGGGCACTAGCCTTTTGAATTTCCAATCGAAGGAGCCTTATTTGAAGTTTCTACGACAACGCCTTCTATAAAAACCTTATATGCCCCCAGGGCATAACTTAAAACCCTTGCCCTGTGGGTTGTGGGGGAGTGTCCTCCTCAAAAACATATTTTCTGTATGGAAATCAACCACGTTGAACAAAATGGCTATCTCCAAATTTTGATTGGATGTGTTTGGGGGAATGATGGGCGTGGGGGGGGGCTAGTTGCCCTCCAATCACTTTCAACTATTAAAGAGGGTACTAGCCCTTCGAATTTCTAATCGAATGAGCCTGTTTTGAAGTTTCTACGACAACGCCTTCTATAAAAACCTTATATGCCCCCCAGGGCATAACTTAAAACCCTTTCCCTGATGGTTGTGGGAGAGTGTCCTTCTCAATAACATATTTTCTATCTAAAAATCAACTACGCTGAACAAAATGGCTATCTCAAAATTTTGATTGGATGTGTTTTGGGTTATGATGGGCGTGGGGGGGGGCTAGTTGCCCTCAAATCACTTTCGACTATTAAAAGGGCACTAGAACTCTCAATTTCCAATTGAATGAGCCCCTTTTGAAGTTTCTACGACGACCCCTTCCATATTAAGTGCCCTACTCTAAAGGGAAAAAATAATACATAGTACATTGTGCCAACATCGTTCTTATATGCCCTCAGGGCATAACTTAAAACCCTTGCCCCGAGGTTTGTGGGGGAGGGTCCTCCTCAAAAACATATTTTCTATCTGGAAATCAACTACGCTGAACAAAATGGCTATCTCAAAATTTTGATTGGATGTGTTTTGGGTTATGATGGGCGTGGGGGGGGGGGCTAGTTGCCCTCAAATCACTTTCGACTATTAAAAGGGCACTAGAACTCTCAATTTCCAATTGAATGAGCCCCTTTTGAAGTTTCTACGACGACCCCTTCCATATTAAGTGCCCTACTCTAAAGGGAAAAAATAATACATAGTACATTGTGCCAACATCGTTCTTATATGCCCTCAGGGCATAACTTAAAACCCTTGCCCCGAGGTTTGTGGGGGAGGGTCCTCCTCAAAAACATATTTTCTATCTGGAAATCAACTACGCTGAACAAAATGGCTATCTCAAAATTTTGATTGGATGTGTTTGGGGGAATGATGGGTGTGGGGGGGGGGCTAGTTGCCCTCCAATCACTTTCAACTATTAAAGAGGGTACTAGCCCTTCGAATTTCTAATCGAATGAGCCTGTTTTGAAGTTTCTACGACAACGCCTTCTATAAAAACCTTATATGCCCCCCAGGGCATAACTTAAAACCCTTTCCCTGATGGTTGTGGGAGAGTGTCCTTCTCAATAACATATTTTCTATCTAAAAATCAACTACGCTGAACAAAATGGCTATCTCAAAATTTTGATTGGATGTGTTTTGGGTTATGATGGGCGTGGGGGGGGGGGGGCTAGTTGCCCTCAAATCACTTTCGACTATTAAAAGGGCACTAGAACTCTCAATTTCCAATTGAATGAGCCCCTTTTGAAGTTTCTACGACGACCCCTTCCATATTAAGTGCCCTACTCTAAAGGGAAAAAATAATACATAGTACATTGTGCCAACATCGTTCTTATATGCCCTCAGGGCATAACTTAAAACCCTTGCCCCGAGGTTTGTGGGGGAGGGTCCTCCTCAAAAACATATTTTCTATCTGGAAATCAACTACGCTGAACAAAATGGCTATCTCAAAATTTTGATTGGATGTGTTTGGGGGAATGATGGGCATGGGGGGGGGGGGGGCTAGTTGTCCTCCAATCACTTTCGACTATTAAAAAGGGCACTAGCCACTCCAATTTCCAATTGAATGAGCCCCTTTTGAAGTTTTTACGACAACACCTTCTATAAAAACCTTATATGCCCCCAGGGCATAACTTAAAACCCTTGCCCTGAGGGTTGTGGGGGAGTGTCCTCCTCAATAACATATTTTCTATCTGGAAATCAACTACGCTGAACAAAATGGCTATCTTAAAATTTTGATTGGATGTGTTTTGGGGAATGACGGGTGGGGGGGGGCTAGATGCCCTCCAATCACTTTCGACTATTAAAAAGGCACTAGAACTCTCAATTTCCAATTGAATGAGGCCCTTTTGAAGTTTCTACGACGACCCCTTCCATATGAAGTGCCCTACTCTAAAGGAAAAAAATAATACATAGTACATTGCGCCAACATGGTTCTTGTATGCCCTCAGGGCATAACTTAAAACCCTTGCCCAGAGGCACTAGCCACTCCAATTTCTAATTGAATGAGCCCTTTTCGAAGTTTCTACGACAACTCCTTCGATACGAAGTGCCCGGCTGAAGAAAAAAAAAAACACTGTGCCCACATCGCTCTTTACTTAGGCAGCGCTAGCGCGCTGCCTATGAAATCCAAACTGTGTGGGTGAAATGAGGCTTTTTTCGAGTAGGTACTGTAATATACCATCGTGGAGTGAAAGTTCTAGTATTTTGCATGTGATACTGGTTAAACTGATAGGTCTGTAGTTACTTGGATCTGATTTGCTTCCTTTTTTGAAGAGGGGATCACCGTTGCTTGCTTCCATGTATCAGGCAGGTTCCCGGTTTGTAGCGACTTGACAAAAATGTAGTGCAATGGCGCTGCAATTTCCTTCGCGAGCTCTTTGAGTACTCTGGGATGTAGGCCATCTGGACCTTCTGATTTGTAAGGGTTTAGATTTTTTAGTTTTTTGTAGACCATTTGTATCGTCAGTTCGATTTCTTCAAGTTTGTCTGTGACTAGTGGCTGCAATTCCTCTTGACTTTCATCTTCGTAACTCTCTGTTGTGAAAGCTGTGGAAAACTGCTGGTTTAGTAGGTTGGCCTTAGCTATTGGGTCACTCATTGTTAAATTTGTTGCTGAGTTTCTCAGATCGGGAATAACTAGCTGTTCTTTTCTTTTTGAATTCACGAAGTTCCAAAATGCCTTGGGGTTGATCTTTGAGTTTTTGGCTACTTTCCTCACCTTTTTGCTTGCTTCTTGTCTAGTGGTTTCCTCACTTTGTTAGCGATTCTGCGATAATTTCTATGATTACTTTCGGTATCGGTCTGCTTGAGCGTCTCCCAGGCTTGCCGCTTGGTTTTTATTAGGTCAAGGATCTCTCGTTTTAGAGGCGGTCGTTTGAATATTTTGACTATTGGTACATACTTCTTTGTGAGGTCTATGATTACGGTTGCAAACTTTCTTTACATGCCATCTACTAGATCTGTGCTGTTTAGTATTTCAGTCCAGTTAAAAACTTGTAGCTCCGTCTGCATGGTATTGTAATCACCCCTTGAATGCATCCACCTCTCTTTTTTTCTCATAGTTTCGCAACTTATAATCGCCTCTAAGTAAATTGTAGCGTGGTCCGATTTTCCAACGGGATGACCTATAGTAAGTTCTTTTATTAGTTCCGTATTACTGCATAGGACTATGTCCAGCAGTGTTGTTTTGTCGCTTCCTCGGATTCTTGTTGGTTTTTTAATAAGCTGTTCTAGGTAATTATCGTTTACTACCTTCAAAAATTCCCTCTGTGAGGGTGACCCGCTATGCTCTAGAAGGTGTGGAAGCTCCCAATCTATGTTAGGATAATTGAAATCCCCAATGATGACAGTTGGTTCTGTCAATCTTTGACATATAGCGTGAATATCTTTAAAGAGTACTTGGTCATTCACGGCTGTGCTATTTGGACTTCTATATACTACAGCCAAATTTAGAGTTGCTTGGTTTGTGTTTGATATCTGAAGCCAAATAATTTCCTGTCCATTTGTTGTTGATGATACTTTCTGGACTGATAAATTGTCTAAGACGTAGCAAATAATTCCCCGACCTTCTTCTTGATCTGTGTTCAAGGTGTGGCTTTTGTAGCCGTTGATGGCCAACTCTGGTAAAGTTGGGAGATATCGACAGTGCTTATGCTTAGCAAATTTTGGAAAATTTTGAGTTTGGGGGGGGAGGGGAATTTCAAAAACATCTTCCCATGACAAAAATTGTCCTCTAAAGTCGATTCTGATGTTTGCAGCGCTCTATCTATTAGTGCTTTACAAATATTTAAAAAAGCTTCTAAAGTAAAATTTTGGATAATTTTGAGTTTGGGGGAAGGGGGATTTCAAAAACATCTTCCTATAATATAATTTGTCCTCTAAAGTCGATTCTGGTATTTGTAGCTCTCTATGTCTTAGCACTTTAGAAATATTTAAAAAAGCTTCTAAAGTAAAATTTTGGAAAATTTTGAGTTTGGGGGGAAGGGGGATTTCAAAAACATCTTCCCATAATGTAAATTATCCTTTAAAGTTGATTGTGATGTTTGTAGCGCTCTATGTCTTAGCACTTTAGAAATATTTAAAAAAGCTTTTAAAGTAATATTTTGAAAAATTTTGTGTTTGGGGGGAAGGGCGATTTCAAAAACATCTTCCCATAATATAAATTGTCCTCTAAAGTCGTTTCTGATATTTGTAGCACTCTATGTCTTAGCACTTTAGAAAGATTTAAAAAAGCTTCTAAAGTAAAATTTTGGAAAATTTTGAGTTTGGGGGGAAGGGGGATTTCAAAAACATCTTCCCATAATATAAATTGTCCTCTAAAGTCGTTTCTGATATTTGTAGCGCTCTATGTCTTAGCACTTTCGAAATATTTAAAAAAGCTTTTAAAGTAATATTTTGAAAAATTTTGTGTTTGGGGGGAAGGGGGATTTCAAAAACATCTTACCATAATATAAATTATCCTCTAAAGTCGATTCTGATGTTTGTAACGCTCTATCTATTAGCGCTTTAGAAATATTTAAAAAAGCTTCTAAAGTAGAATATTGGAAAATTTTGAGTTTGGGGGGAAGGGGAATTTCAAAAACATCTTCCCATAATATAAATTATCCTCTAAAGTCGATTCTGGTATTTGTAGCTCTCTATGTCCTTTTTATGCACAGTTTCAACTAGCTATGGCTAAGTTTGTTAAAGACGAGCTATTTTCTTGTGAAGATACAAAAAATCAGAAAAATCACTGCTACTATGTCTGGATTCTTTGCTGCAATTTCTACTTTTTATTCTGATAATTTGTTTGGTAGTGAATCAGCATTTAAATATAGTATCTTTAGTGTTTTTACTTTAGTAGCTTTTTTGTTAGGCTTGAAGGATGGTTGCATTTGTTTGGCTTTGGTTATTCTACTTCATATTTGCCGTTGCTCTTCGTTGGAGTCTTTACCTCGCCTCCAATGGCTCTGCATCTCAATTGGACGATCGCACTGGGTGCGGGCATTCCTCTTCTGTTGTCTCTTCGTGGCGAGAATTTGTCTCTGAATGGGCGTGAGATCTGGGTTTATGTATACTTTGGTGCGAGTTTCTTCATTTGATGATTTTCTTAGATTCGGAGCTGTCCTCAGGATTGTTTGCCTTTTCATCTCAAGCTGTTGTGATTTTTTTTAGCTTAACTAACAAAGTGCGTGGATTACCATCTTCTTTTGGTCTTCCAATCCGGGCAGTTTCTAGTATCTTTTCTTGAGTGATATTTGCCCCAAGCTCGTTTTCTTGAGTCAATTTGACAACCTGTGTAGTGTCATTGACAGCAGTAGATTCAGGTAACCCCATGACTACAAAATTCATCTTTTTCTGTTCCCTTAGTTCCTTTTCTACTTCTGCCTGAATAATTGCATTTACAGTCGGCTGGATGTCGTGAGGTGAGGATTTTTCACTATGATTCGAAGGTTTTGCCTCATGAGGTCTATGAGGTTGAGCTTCTGTTAGCTGTCGCACTTGAAGCTGTAGAAGTGTTACTTTTCGCTTGTAGCAGGAGAGGCATTCGTATTTAAACAGGAGACACTCGTTGTCTTCTCTCTTCATGACCAGCACGAGATCGGCATTTATACCTCGGCAAGAGACATGCTTCCCCTCGTTGCAGAAAAAATAGAGGAAATAGGTGGCAATGTCGACATCTTTGTGACAGTAGCTGCATTCTGTGTTGCTATCTGGAAAACTAGTGCTCAAAGGAATCTCTTTGGTTTTTGTAGGCTGGCTTACCGAGGGACCTTGGCTATTGGTAGATTCTTCTCTTGGAGTCCCTCTAGTATTTTGTGCTTTTGGTGGAGGAGTTGCTTTATATTGATCATTGCTAGAAGATTTGCAACTACAGTATTGCAATTGTCCTCGGAGTCTGTCAGCAGCTTCCTTATTATACGCAAGGCCTGTGCAACCAAAGTGGAGCCATTTTAGGCAGTCTCGGCACTGAATTCCTCCTTGAGCTCTTGTTACATTTTTCTTGCAACGTGTGCAGGGTTCTACCATATTTATGTTATTTATTTTGACAAAGATTTTTTCAGCAAACTTTCAATTCTTTAGCAGCAACACCGCCAATAGCTCAAATAATTATTGCCTTGAAATTTCTTGAAGTAGACAGAAAATGTGGGAAGTGCAATACTCAAATCACCTATTCCCAGCAGTTTAAGGATTAAAATCCAGCTGATACCAACTAGGCCTCTTGTTTGTTTGATATTGCTCCCTTCTGTACAAACTATCACCCAAAATATGCAAAAAACGGATGAGCTAACGTAATCTGTGGCGTTGTTAATATTTAGCGTTTGGCAACTGCACACTATTGATGACTGCAAATTTGGAAGAAGAAGAAGATAAGATAAGATTTATTCTTCATTAAATTGATAATCTTGCTTCAAGTGGCATAAAAACTTATTTTCAGTACATTCCTAGCCACTCTGGCATAAGTGGTAATCATCAGGTTGATGAAATAGCAAAAAAATGCTATAAATATTGACCAGCCAAGTGGGAGACCAATCCCAATTAGAGTTATTTACCGATGGAGGCTATCAGATATTAATTTTAATAAGATTAATCCTATCCTTTCCCCCTTTCCCAATAAGTATCTTTCTAAAATTTATCATAGAATTCGTTCTGGAACAAATGGACTAAATTTCCTTGCATTCTCATATAAGTTTTCTAATTCAAGTGGTTAAATTCCCCTGTCCCCTCTTTGCAGGCATTGTAATATGAATAATGAAACAATTGACCATTGCCTATTTGAATGTAATATGCTGACGTCTGCACAACATACTTTGCTTTGTAAACTGTTAAAATGCTTTAAACACCACAAACTCTCACTATCAGCCAAGAGCCTAGCCAACTATACCTGCACACAGAGCACAGAAATCGATATCTATCATCTTATATTTGAACTCCTTGAGTCAAAAGATCTACTGAAAGATATCTGAGAATATCTAATAAATAAGAGACAACCAAGACAGTAGCTCTGTAGCCCACAGAGTGAAGCAAAAAGAAGAGGGCTAAATAGTACCAACTGAATAACCCGCCTGCTGTGAATTAGAAGAAGAAGAATTAAATACACATACAATGATGCATGTTGTTATTCCCCCAAAGGCTCATTGGCTTGTAAAGAAGGGGGAAGACAAATGAGTTACTTACTCAGAGATGAAAAACAAAACAAAATTTATAATGATCACTTACTCACAGACATAAGAGCAAAAGGAGAAGAAAAGAAAATATAGATAAAATAAAACTATAGGAAAAAATAGAATAAATAAACTAAATTAATTAAGTAGATTAAATAGACTAAAAAAAATCAAATGATTGGCACCTTAGAGCCGATCCAGGCAACTTATTCCAAACAATATGACACGCCATTAAAGGATTAAAATCTGACCTTATGCAAGGAGTAAAAGGAACTTGAACATGATTTGTCATATTGCAAAGATTATAATTATTATGGTCAGAGGTAAAAGATAGCGGAACACTTAGGGGCCGGGAGAGGTCATCATGAAGCTGAGAAGAGTAAAGCATGCGCATGAAAGAATGTATAGTGACTCAAGATCATGCAATGGGATAACTATTGAACGATTAGTTTCCTGATTGAGGTGTCTAGCTTTATTGTAAACCTTAGAAAGTGGTTTTAACAGTGAAGGAAAGGTTGACATCCACACTATTGGACAATAAGAAACGTAAGATTGGATCAAGCAGTGAAAAGGGATTTTCAAAATTGATCCAGGAAAAGTATGTCTAAGTTTCATTAAAATACCGAGACTCCTGCATATCTTTATTTTAATAAGATCAATGTGACGTTTGAAAGATAGGTTTTCATCAACAATAATGCCCAAAAAACGAACATATCGATCTTTAGATCCATGAATTGTCCCATTTGACTGGTGAATTTTTGACAACTGGTGATAAACCCGAGAAACACACGAAAAAATCAAAACTCTGGACTTAGAAAAATTTAGGGTAAGATAATTAGCATCAAGCCGCAAAGTTACCCTCCCAAACAAATTTTCCAAATTTAATCGAAGCTCTGATTCGCACCTTCCAGAAGTGCCAAGTGTGCTGTCATCAGCAAAACAAACAAGGACATCAGAAGAGGGCGAACTATAGTTGCCACTATGGGCAAGGGAAGGCTCAGGATGACAAAGTCTACAGCAACTAATAAGTTTCTGCTTTTTTACAACATAATAAAGATCATTTACATAAATCAAAAATAGCACAGGCCCTAAAACTTATCTCTAGGGGACGCCAAAATTCACTTGTGAGGGTGACCGGAAAAGTGGATCAACAGAAATCAACCTATCCTTCAAATAAGACTGAAACCAAGAAAATACATTTCCCCTTATGCTAAAATGAGATATCTTCGATAGAAGAACTTCATGGGTTAAGGAATCGAAAGCCTTACGAATATCCAGGAATATAGCAGCCGGAAGCAATCCCGAATCTAACGCAGAATGAATAAAGTTCAAAAGAGTCACACAGGCATGTTCAGTGGAGTGCTTCATTCGGAAACCAAATTGAAAATCATGAATAAAATGTTTAGATTTTAGGAAAGTAAGGAGACGAGAAAGCATAGCCTTTTCAAATATTTTACTGAATACTGATAAAATTGAAATAGGTCGATAATTTGCCGGATCATTTCTTGGTCCACCCTTATACAAAACGATAATCCGAGCACGCTTGAGAGCATCCGGGAAAACTCCACATTCAAATGAAAGATTAACAAGTATTGTTAGAGGCAAAACTATTAATTTTGTTAGATGCAAAAGTTTTGTTAGAGGCAAAACAATATTAGCGAAGAATGAAGTGAATGCCTCTTGGACATTAAGTTCACCCTCCACAGCTTTATCACCAATGACCAGACTCATAGGTAAAGAGCTAGATTGAGAACCGGGTTTAAGTACAGAATTGATTACCTTCCAAGTTTTACGAATATCATTGCCACACGCAGCAAAATTATTTAGATAATAGAGAGATTTGGCTTTCCTACACAAGGAATTATATATATTCCGGTAGATCTTGAATTGACAAAGACGAATAGCACTTGCTGAAAGTGTAGCGCATTTATAAGCTCTCCAGAGATTATTTTTCCTTCTCCACCTTTTGAGAAGTCCGGATGTCATCCCTGGGTTTAGAGGAACAATTCTTTTTGACCTATAATTAGAAGGTGGTACTTTACAAATGCTAAGAATAGCCTCTTTTATGGTTCCATAAAAAAAGACTCAAATAAACAAGAATAATCATTATCAAGCAAGCTCCACGAATTTTCCGCTAATTTAGACCCAAGAAGAGATAACTCTTTCTCGCCAAACCTAATAGTATAGGAATCAAATACCTGAGCCCGGTTACTCTTCCCCTGTTTAAAGCTGAATCGAGAATATATTGGAAAATGATCGGAGATATCACTAACTAAAATTGAGTTTTCCTTCAAACTAAGCGTAGAGAAGATATTGTCAATCAAAGAAGCTGTAACATTAGTTACTCTCGTGGAGATGTATGTAGATGGTAGAGCTCCTGCGGCAAGCATGGTTGAAAGAAAATCAACTGAAGCCGAAGACTTTGAATCCATCAACTTTATATTAAAGTCATTCATTATGATTAACTGATACGGACGTTTCAGTATTATTGTCAAGTATCTCCTCAAGATTCCGAAGAAACAAGGGAAAAGCCCCACTAGGAGAACGCTAAATATTGCCTATGATTAGATCAATACCATTAGATCTAATTTCTATAAATTGTGACTCGAAAATACCTTCAAAATTCCTAGATAAGTCATCACGCAAGCAATAATGCAAATTACAAGATATATAGGCTACATGGCAAGACCTCCTTTAGCCATCTTGTAGTGGTTTATACGTTCCCTTTTGTAACCATGGATATCCAATAGCATTTCATTGCCAGAATCCAAACACGTCTCACATAAACCCACAACATCAGGCTGTCCATCCGAAACAGTTTGTCTTAAATTATCTATTGACGAGGAGAGACCCTGAATGTTAAGCTGAAGTGCTGTCAGAGAATAATTTCCTTTGGTAGCCTCCTCTCCCCCAAATCCGAAACATATTTACTATTACAAATAGGGTTTATATTAATCGGACTTTGATTAGCCTGACCCACAGAATTATTTACGATACTAATTACATCGAAAGGATTATTTTCTAGCTCGCAAAGCCGACTCTCATGCCTTAAAATATTCACAAAAGCAGGTTTTACTTGGAGTCCATTTAAGTCACCAGATGAACCCAAAAGAAATCTTTACTTAAATCCATTGCAAAAGAAAAACCTGTTAAAGGATTATAAACACACAAATAACTAATTGCACAGCAGGTATTATTGGAATGAACCATTAGCACGGAAAGAGAAACATAAATGAAAAAAAAATAAACAAGTAAAAATAAAGTAAAAAAATGAAAATTAATGACCTGTGGAAGGCATTTACAAATTAAGAAAAATACTAACAAGTCACATACTAATGCATTCATGCAAATAGTTTATTTTATGTATACGAAGTTTCACCCGGAACTTTGGCTAGAACTTGTCCATGATCAGACCAAACACTTCTTGGGCGTTAGGTTTTCAGACACAAAAACATCTGACTTAACCAACTTACTTTTTGCTGCAAACACTTTTCGAGCAATATCCAAGTTTGAAAATTTTACCAGGATGGGGGCAATTTTCACATTCTCAGTTTGAGCAGCAGACATACGGAATCGATTAGCCTTTAAGAGGTCCATTTTTTTGGAATCTTGCAAGCCCATTATTTGGGATATCACTTCAGTAAGATTATCCATCAATTCCACATTGGGGTTTGGTTTCACACCGTAGAAAATTAGGGTGTCAAGTAAGGTATCCTGCTCAAGTTGGTCAACCCTGTCCTCTATTTTAGAAATTTTATTTTCAAGCATGTTCACAGCATTATAAAGTCTTTGAAGGGTTGTTTCAATTTTTTCAAATTTAGCATTATATCCAAGGGAAATAGAATTATAAACTTCGTTCACAATATCTTCACTGATAATTTCAGAAGCTCGGCGATCTTTCATTGTTTCTGATACGACACGAGAAATGTCATTCATTAGGTTGGACATAGTGTTCATTAGTTCCTCTTGAGTTTCATTTATTATTTCCTTTAAAGTTGATGCTGCTGCGGAAGTCGGAGTTGACGGCGCTAGGCTGGATTTTACTTTAGTTTTAGTAGGTAGAGACAGGTAGGTTTTACTCTTACTCTTGAAAATATCAGGGAATAGGCGCTGCTCTTCAAAAGCCTTATTTACATCTTTATCTGTCCTTGTACAAGCTTCTTTAAAGTGCTCATTCCAGTTGCGGATATGAGCTTCAGCTATATTATGCTCAGAGTGGCTACCGTAGCAAAAGACTAGATATCTAGCTTGATTTTTCTGGTCTTTGGTGGTTTTAATAACACTACTGCAACAACTAAATGTTCCAATCTTCCACCCCAAAGTACTCACGTTTGTAATATGTGCTTGGTTCCTTACACAAGTTCAACAAATTTCAACAAGGACTATCCGATTCAATTGAAAACTTGTTTAGCTCTTCACTCGTTGAACTCTGAATTTAGCATGGCTTTATTCACAAAACAACAGCTGCTTTTTGTTTGTTTAAATTAGTTTAAATTATAATTTAAACTCGAAGCAGACAAAGGACAAGTCCCATGGGGATAGGAAAAATAATTCACTAGCTTCAAAATCCAAGTAAGTAAAGTGGCACACTAAGGGAAGCCACTTGAAATGACACTTAGGTATAAATATAAGCAGAAAATGATAAATATGGGTAGAAATAAATGTTTTATCTCACAAATTTGGCCAATAAACCTTTATTTAATTTCACACAAATTTAACGATACATTGAAGATTGATTTGTATGTACTGGAGATGAAAAGTGTTTGATTTGTTGGAATATTATAATCAAATAATTTCTTAGACCACGCTGTCTCTCCATTTACAAATTTAAACTATTGAAAATATATAAAATGAGTATAATATTTAAAATAAGACAGTGGACAAAAAAAAACACGAAATTTTAATAATATGAAAAAAATCTTAAGTAATGATTCTGGGATTGTTTTAATTATTTTTTTTTTTTAGTCTTAAATGATCGAATTTTATTGCAAGTCTTATTTTATTTTTACATGTTCTTTGCTAACGACGGCCCTTGGATAAAGAGCCGAAATATTCATTTACGGTTAAAAAATTTCACTTTCTTGGATTAATTCCCCATTGTTTTACCTGTTGTTTTTATTTCCGCTTCACATCGTGAAGCCTTCGCAGATGTGAAGCCATTTGGCTTCCGGATGCGATCATGTACACGCTTTTTTTCACTGTCTTATTTATTACTAATTATATGATAATAAAATTTATACCCGTTTTTCTATATTTTCATTTGTTTAAATTTGTTATAATTGAATCACTTGACAATTTGGTCTAGTTGAAGAGAAAAAAGAATACTACTTTAGGATAATTCGATTGGGGAAAATATGCTATAATTTCATTGGTTTCCGTCTGTAACAAATTTGTGTACGCCAATGACATTATCCCGTAAGCTTATGTAAGGAAGGGAAACAAGTTACCCTACCATTTTAAGCAGGATATGTTCTCCAGCATTTCTCTATGAAATTTTAAGCCAATAATAAGAACGGGAAGTTGGAGTCACAATATTTTTCACAAGAAGTCCCTCTATTTCCCTGTGATTTAGACCTATTGGTTGGCTATTGTCGTACTTATTTCAGTTACTTTAATGATTCAGCCCTAGCTCTGTGATTATAAAACTTTTGATAATAAAAACTTTTTTAATCTCGCACTAGTGTATTTGTTCTAGAAGTTAACTGGTTTCTTAACTCTCGAATCTAGATTAGTATTTTGGTTTTTTAACTAAAAAAAAGCAATGTTCAAAATCTATATTTTTATCAAAACATAAATGCTGGTCTAGTGTTTTTGAGTTTGCAAGGGAAAAGAAAGAGATAGTGACCTATTAAATTGAAAAAAACTGAATTGATTATCACAAATGTATATCTTTTAATAAATTATTTCTGGAAACTTGATTAAAATTTTATTTTATTTATTTTATTTTCAAATTAAATGGTTAGAAACATCTCTGCTCAAAATATCGTTTTTTAAAAACCGCAAATGACACTATTCCGTATTGGGATTGACTAGGTGGAATCCAAACTGTTAGCTATGGTATTTTCTGTTCGCTTTAAGTTTTAAATTATTTTTATTTTTCATTCTGTAGTTTTAGAATTTTTTAATGGATTCATAATGGTAACTGTTCGTTTAATGTTGAAAACATTATACAGCCGTCTCTACGTTACAGTTTTTGCCATCTTTCTCAAATTAAAAAAAAACGTTATTTGAGAAGTGTTTTGATTAAACTTATGTTCGTTTTATTTAACTGAAAACTAAGAAACAAGGGTCTAAGTCGACAAATGGATGATCTTATATTTTCCCCAGGTCTTTAATTATTCTTATTACGTTTAGAATAAAACAAGAATAAAAACAAATAAATGAGAATGAAAAAGAAAAGTTAAGTAAAAAACTAGAAGGGAGTATGGTAGTACTATTCTAGGTTGGTATTACAACGAAAGCAGGGGTGAGAGTCAGAAATTTTCGTTGGAGAAGTGTACGAGCATCTGAAAAGCTCTTTTATACCAGGTTTTGAGAAAATGCTTTAGTTTTATGAACTAAACCATTTATTTAAAACTTTAGTATGTATGAACTTTCGATTTCGGAGTTCCAAGTATCTAGCATGATGCCATATACTCAAAGGCCTTAAGATGAACGTAATTTTATTAGCCAATACAAAAAAAAAATCTAATAGCTATTTCAGTACATTTTAAATGCTATTCTATGCTAATTTAAACTCTTTTCAGTCTATGCATGCCTTACGGGGATCTTGTGCGTGGTTCAAGAAGATTCGTGTGATTTTTTCTGGGGAGCCTGGTGAGTGTTATTTCTCTCTCTCTCTCTCTCTCTCTCTCTCTCTCTCTCTCTCTCTCTCTCTCTCTCTCTCTCTCTCTCTCTCTCTCTCTCTCTCTCTCTCTCTCTCTCTCTCTCTCTCTCTCTCTCTCTCTCTCTCTCTTCAGGTGACTTTTTTTCAGGTGATTTCTCCAAAGGGTCAGCTCTGAAAAGTTATGTATGTTGCATAATTTTTCCAAAAAGTCATTTTTGTTTCTGTGTTGCTAAAAAGTTCGAAACTTTAGAACTTGTCATTTGAAATTTGAAACAATTTGGGTCTTGGTCTTTTGGGTCTGGGCTCCAGAGGCATAGTAACTGGGACACTTGGACTAAATTTTCTTTCCCACAGTAATAGGACATTTGTACTAGAAACAATAAAGTGGATGAAAATACTATATTAAACTAATAATTCGGATTTATGAAAGTGTTTTGATTTTTTTTTCTTTTTTTGTATAACTACCATAATAGCTGTAGTCAAAGACTGCCCTGGCTCTTGTATTGACTAAATTATTCATTTTTATTCAGTTTTAGCATTCATTGGCGATACTGACTGTTTTCATTTTTAGTAAAGTGTTTCTTTATCTATATATTTTTTGCAACTATTGTTCGCTCAAGTTTTCTTAAATCATTTGTTAGGCTTGGATCATGGCGGTGTATCCAGAGAATGGTTTGATCTTCTCTCTTCAGAGATTTTTAGCCCAGAAACTGAACTTTTTGTGCCGTTTTCAAATAATCCTCAAGCCTTGGTTCATCCAAATCCAAACAGACCTCCACTGATGACCCTCAAGTTCTACGAATTTGCAGGAAAACTTGCTGGAAAGTGCCTTTTTGAATCATCACATTCATCGAAGCAATTCATCAAAGCTAGATTAAGTAGATCTTTTCTTGCCCAGCTAATTGGGCTAAGAGTGAACTATAAGGTATTTCTTTGGTCTAAAATAAATTAACATTATATGTCACCTATTAAAAGGAAATTGGGGTTTAATGATTGATTATATAGTAAGATATGATAATAGAAAATACCAGAAAGAGTTGGATGATTTTAACAGCTGAAGAAGATTCCAAAAAAGAAAAGAATTTCTGCCCCTGCTGATAATTCTACTGTACCCTACCATTCAAGGGTGCACCTTTAAACAAGGGCATACCATTTATGATTGCCCAATGTCAAAGAAAACATTCAATTGTATTTGTCACGTAAATTCTACAGAAAAAAATAGTAATATGTTATGGTTTTTATTTGTGCTAATCCTTGTTTAAAACTTGGCACAGCGTTGAACTGCCTGAGGCCAACACTGAGAAACGCTCTTCGAATACCCCATCCTATTTAAAGCTTCTAAGTCACATTTAAATAATACCCCCAAAAATTTAAGTAATCTGTACAAGCTTCACGCAGTCTAATCTGTAGCTATTGGCATTTTTCTTGTCCTTTTACAAGCTATTTAATAAGTTCGGACAGTTGCCCTTGCGTGAATATCATGGAAAATAAGATCGTGGACCAGCTTAAAGTTCTTATCATATTTTATATTTCGGAGTTAATAGCAGAAAACCATTTTCTAAGCTGTTCTCAAAGGGAAGACTAGCAAAGCAATGTATGTTCAATAGCACCTTGATGCTCTATATCTACATCACCCTGTTGATCTTTCCTTGAAGAAGAGCTTCGCAGGCGTGTTTTGGAAAAAGCATGATTGAGATACAATGTATCGTTTGATATAGATAATTTCGGAGACCACACTGCCTTTCCATGGCGATAAATAAAATCAGTTTTACTACTGATGACGGTCACTGCATATGTGGCCGAAATATCTGGTATTTTTTATGAATTTCTATCACTGTTTGTGAAACACTATTAAAAGGATTTTATCCCTATTTGAACTTTTATTTATCGTTTAATATAGGCTATAGCCTAAGAATATCCACGGTAAAGCTTTCTTTTAAATCTCTATTTAACGAAGTTTACAACATAGGGCGGTGATGGATTAATGAATATTTAGATTTAGTCATTTTAATCTGAGGAATTCTTTTTAATGTATGTAGTAAAATGATTATCCAATCACTGGCTTAGTTGTAAACTAATCAATGGCTTATCTGTTCGGCATCTCTTAAAGCTTTTCTTAAGAGCATTAAGTGTCTTAAAACCGCATAGTGGAAGCAGCAACAAATACTTTGAACAGAATTTTTTTTTTTTTCGCTTACACTTTCTACCGTCTCGAGTTGGGAATACTGAAAGTGTTCTAGAATTCTAGCCTACTTTTTTTTTTCAAAAATTCTAGTGACGAAGTTGCAAGCAACACCTTTTCAGTTGACAACTTATGCCTAGAAAAACCCTAAGCATCTCTGCTTTGCATTCAGTTTCATTATCCAATCTTTCAGTATTGTTATAAGTTTTGGTTAATTAACTTCGTCAATATTGTTGTAGTTTTTTAATTAATGTAAACATACATGCTTTTTTTCTTAAAAATTACATGCGATGTCAGCACGCCGGATGCAACAGAATCCCTGGTTTCTTCAGGGGACCCTAGATGGACCATGCAAAACTCTGCAGAAAAATCTAGAGAGCCAATTTATTCCCTGAAAATCGGAAGGTTTTATGCATATTGTTTCATTAGTATTAAACTGATTGGCTATTTATATATTCCGCTCGGTATTCCTATTAGACTTTGATCCTATTCGGTTCAAGACTGTTATGTGGCACTCGATCAACAAAAAGTGGCAGTTTGCTTTTTTGTCATCTTTTTTGTTGCTGAAGTGGGACACTAGAAATTTTATGAGTGACCTGCCATTTTCTTTTATGTTTTTCCGTCAGTCTTGAAGCTGAGATTTCTGGGTTGGCTAAGCTATGTTTGCTATTCAATCTTCAGTTTCGTGTCCATGGTAGTATTTGGCAAAACGGAAGAACGTGGAGCGGGAATTTTACCCTTTCAGTTTTTTGAAAATATGCCGGAAAGTGATAACACAGAGAATATGAGGCAGCACGACAGCGGTATAAAGACTGGTAAGGTATAAATGGATGAAGTGATGTTTCTCTGAAACAATTGAAGCATAGGAGGCAGATAATTGGTGAGAAATGTGAGTGATCAGAAGCCTGCGAGTGTGGGGAATAGAGGTGCCAACAGGGAGACCTAGGTACGAGATACGATTACCAGTCTTATTACCGGAGATATCAAGGGATATAGCCTATGATGAGTTATCACAATGGCAATTTAAAAGAACATTTTCTGTTTTTCTTAATTGTATTGTCGGCTGAGATTACGGTATTGATCATATAAAAGGGAAAAGATTTCTGTGATACGATCAGTGGTACGACTCATGTTTAAAATATTGTCAGCACATGAGATTAACGATACGGTGGTGTTGTGAAGAATACAAGATGAATTTTCCCTGGTTGTCCAAAATTTAATTATTAAACAGGGTAGGAGAAAGAATATCCGCCTGCCTGGCTACTTTAAGACCATAAATGTGTCTCTTGGAGGTAAAAGGACTATTGCTAGTGTGTGGAATCGTGAGACGAATATTATGACTCGAGTACGTATTTCTTAATAGTCTTATAATTGTGGGATAGACTCCTTTTTTTGCAGCTTGGAGCAACATAGGAGCATGAATTAGGGAATCAAAATTGGGCCTAACGTCATGTCCAGTCTGGACCAAATGAGAACCAGGAGCATTGACATCAATCTGTGTCGACAAACGACTATGCACACGATACCCTGCCAAAACTCAAATTGGTAGGAAAGGGGGGGGGGGGGTAAACTATTCTTCCAACTCATCAATAAATAGTAATTTTAAAGATTTGCAGATCATTGTAGAAACAGTACTAGGGTGGATGGAAGTATTCTGGGATACGTGTTTACCTTTTTTGGGTGGTTGGGTTAGGATCTCCTTCGAATATAGAAGGAATTGTTGTATGCAGTCTTTTTCTTTTCCTCGATTTTTTAGTGTTTTTGTTTGGCCATGTTTGATTAAAGCAGTTTTGGGGTAGAATTTTATCTTGAATTCCCTATAGATGTTCTGGCCTTTTCTTTCTTTCTCGATTTTTTTGAAACTTTATTTTACTTGTTGTATCGGTTTTGAAGAAAAAATTCCTTGGCCAGCAATCTGAGATAGGAGAAACAAGTTCTCTTGCTAGTACCGGTTATGAGAATAAAGTGCCGCTTGTGCTGAGGGCTGGTTGTATTGGTCAGGTGACTTTCCCCTCACGTTTGAGTGTTGCCTGCCCAAGCCGGTCTAGAACTGACGAGTGGGGCTCTCGGGATGGCTTTGAGCAATGATAGAAATCTTGAAACTCTGAAGGAAGGAGCTCTTCTGCATAAGGAAAAAACAGATAGGCGAGCCCTTTCTCAAAATGGCACGCCCGACGGGGCCCCTATAGCTAGTGGTACAATGTTGTTAAAATGTTAGGGGATGGGGTGTGGCAAGCGGCCTATGAGGCTGGAGCCTTGACTCAGCCTTCTTTTAGTCTGTCCAGGGGAAAAAAAGATAGACGAGCCCTTTATCAAAATGGTACGCCTGACGGGGACTATAGTAGCTATTGGTACAATGTTGTTAAAATTTTACGGAAGGGGTGGTAAGTGGCCTTTGAGGCTAGAGCCTTGACTCAGCCTTCTTTTAGTCTGCCCATGATAATAATAAGTAGCGTAATGAAACTAAAAAAATTGATTGGTTTGAAAACTATTTTTCAAAAGTCAATCAATCCGTCTTCGATATTGCAAATTATTTATATTACAAAATTACTAATTTGATATTACAAAGTTAGTTATCACTTTCTAAATATCTGCTTTAATTTATTCTTGAATACTGCTAGATAGATTTTAGAATCAATAACCGCACTCCCGCACTTTAATAACCGCACTATATATCCCAGTGTCTTAGGATAGTTTTTTTTTTTTCAGTTTAATTGTTCAAAATTACTTTTATATAACTTTTCATTGCAGTTCTTCGAATACGATGACCCAGACTTGTATGTATCAAAAATCAAATACATCCTAAATTCGTCGGTGAATGACCTGGACTTGACTTTCACTGAAGAAGAATTTGACAAGAACGGAAAGTTAGTCAAGGTAAAGTATAAACAGTTTAACCATTTGATTTAATTATTAAGTACTAGCCAAATAGCCTACAGAATGGCCTACTAAATAAAAAAGCTGTAGTGTACAATTTTTGTGATAACTGGAAAATCATATTTTGCCCCAGTCTTTTCCTGACAGTTTCAACTCGACCACCCCCCCCCCCCGCCAATTGACTGAACAGGGTAGATTCATAAAAATATAAATATGTCACCTAGTATGAAACCTGGGGGTTTGCATAATAAATAGTTTTATATTTTATATAAAATATATGCATAATAATAAAAATATGTAATAAAATTATATCATAAAGTATATAAACTAGAAATTTTATGTTAAATTATAAAAGTACTGAAAATATTAAATTAATATATCTGCTCTGTTCAAGCAAGTAATAATTGTGCATGTTTATATCTATGTATTTTTTAGGAATTGTCTCGATAGTTCTTTCCTACAATTGACTCAATAACGTCTTCTGGCCTAAAAAAGGAACTAGATCGGTCAAGACTTTGGGAAAATTTGTTTAGAGCCTTAATTTTTGAGAAAAATATTCATATGAATAGCGTCCTAGGGTGATCCTATCGAACCTATGGTTCTATAAGTCCGGGAGAGGGTTCATTCATGACAAAATTCCCATGAACAATAAATTATTTTATTTAGGAGAAAGTGCAAAAAGATTTTTTAGTCGATTATTCTGAATTAAACTATAGTGCTTCAATCAACAAAAATAAAAAGAAAGAAAAAATGTCATATTTGTAATCAGCTTGGAATTGATGTGTTGAATGTGGGAAGGAAAGAGCGCTATTGGAAAAAGAAAGACGCTCTCGAATCAAGGGTTAATAAAGGATCAAGGGTATTATAATCAAGGGTTAGCATTACTATCAAGGGTCAATAAAGGATCAAGGGTACAATGAAATCTGCGGCATCACAACGAATTGCAAGCAAAAATGATACACAGGGAATTCTATGGTTAGAAGACAGGTGACAACAAGCATCAATTATTCATAGTTAATGAATAATTGAGTAATTTATAATTAAATAATTGAGCATCATCAATAATTTATTTGCTGGATGCTGAAAAAACGATCCAGCTAGGTCACGACTTGGGGAAAATTCGTTGCTTTTTTTGCAAAGGTGATCGTATTGAACCTATGGTTTTATAAGATCAAGAAAAGCCTCATTTGTGACATCTTGCGAAATTCCCGTTAAAAATAAAGACATGCCACAACGAGCAACAATAAGCAAGAATAATTGGATAACTAATAACTGAATAATTGAACTAAAAAAATGAATTCAATGAAATCAAGTTGTTTGAGCATATAATTTTCATTGGTAATTTAATTGAACAATTATTTGGAAATTGCCTTGTAAGTAAAAATTACGACAGAATAAAGAAACGTGTTATCTTAGCGTCGTTCAACTAAGAAGTAATTAAAATTAATGCTGATATTGTTGATCGCTTCCCAGGGTAATACAAATCCTATAAAACTTATGATTCTGTAAAGAATAAACTGGAAGGAGGAATTGAATTCACGCTAATAACGTAATTAAAGCAAAAATAATTATTGGGAAAAAGCTGGAAAAGAAAGACAAGTGACAGCGAGAATCGCATATTTACCAGCCTGCTGTGTGCCGAGTGCCAAGGACCGAGCGAGGCTCGGGCTTCTGTTACTATACATAATATGTATTTAATTACGGTAAGACATATTTTATATAATAAAAATATATGATGATAGCGTAAACTACTGACGTTTCAGGTCAGGTTGTGGTAACTTTGGAGAAACCTCAGTTACTATATGCCCTGAATTTTTGCTGGAAGTTTCAACTCGATTCTCCCAGCCGTAAGACAAAACGGGGTACACTCATAGAAATATAAATATTTTGCCTTTTAATGAAGCCTGGGTTTTTGCATAATAAAATATAGTCATATATTTTATACAATATGTGAAATATATATGGTAATAAAAATATAAAATAAGAATATATATATATATATATATATATATATATATATATATATATATATATATATATATATATATATATATATATATATATATATATATATATATATATATATATATATATATATATATATATATATATATATATATATATATATATATAATAAGTTTAATCATAAAATATGTATAAAATTATGTTAAATTTAGGTAAAAATATATTTTATACAATAAAATATGGTGATTGTCGGGAACTACTAGCGCTTCATGTCAGGTTGTTGCATCTTTGGAGGACACCTCAGTTACCCATTTTATAACTTCATGTGGGCTATAAGTTACTGTTATACCAATCACATAAATGATGATTTCGCTGGTTGGTTTTTACCTGCAGGGTAGATGAGATTATACATATTTTGCTGAAATTTTTCACTAGTGCCTGAGCATAAAATTTCTCTGTAGGATTGAAAATGAAGCGCAAAATAATATTATATTTTATTTTTATATACAATTTTGAGATAGTTTTATGTTGTAATTTATCTGTGTTTGGTTAAAGCTTCTTACAACCAGCAGGCACCATAGCATAAGTTTACGTGAACAAGGAACATCTTTGAAAAGAATTCAAAGCAGAAAAAAGTATCAGAGAGAGTGCTGTGGTGCTGCCTAATTAATGAGCCATGTGCCTCCATGTGTTATTTTTTTATTTGATTTTCTTCGGACACTTCATTTGGAAGGGGTGGTCCTAGAAACTTTGGAGGGGGTACCTTCTACTGAAAATAGTAATTCCTAGTGTTCATTAAGAATCTAAAGTGTTTGAGGGTGACTAATTCCTCTCCTGTGCCCTTTTCTGGCATTTTGTCGGGTCTTTTTTTTTGGGGGGGGGGGGTGATATTTTAGTCTCTATTTAACCGTCTTCGTTATGGTTATGCATTTTACTTCTGTATTTACAATTAAAATTCTAAGTTGTAGTGCGCTTTTCAGAGTCAAAAGTGATTGGAAGGTGACCAGTTCCCCACCCGTGCCTTTTTTTTACCCTTTTCTGGCATTTTGTTGGGCCGTTTTCGGGAGGAACCAAACTTTTTTTTGTTATATGCATCTGAAAGCTACACTTATATTTCAACAGTGTTCCTTCAAACACCTCTGCTTTTTTTTCAAACAAGCATTCCTCTATTCATTACTATTCAGCTGTGGTTACAAGTTCTTTTGTTTCACGGTCAAGGGGGAGGGGCGAAAATTTTCCATAGAAATCAAGGATGTATTTGAATATGTCAATAAAAAAATATAGTCAATTAGTTTTGGGGACACTGAAATTTCCTTTTGGTTGCTGACTACACACTGAGTGGGGAACAAACGCAAATGGGTTAGCACCAACACAATCCATCTTGCCTCTATGCCAAAATAAAGTGGTTTAAGTCTATGATTAGAGCATTGAGTTCTGGGTATCGATAATTTTTCGCACGGAAGTAGCAGATCGATTAAAGCGGAAATTGATCGGTTGAAGTCATACCTAAACGTCCTTGTATATTAGATAGGGTACTAACTTATGTTCATATTTGGTGACATCAGGGACCTGGAAGTGTTATAAATGTTTCGAAAGAAAATCCATATTCATTTATCCTTTGGAATTACTTCTGGGGTCTTTTTCATTCAAATGCTTTCGAAAAAAAGCTTACAGTAACATAACTAGAACCTCAGTCATGGGATCCGCACCCCCCGAGTGTTTATTAAATTTTTTTCATTAAGTTTTCAATCAGTTATGTTAGATTAGTCAATTCTAATGTGTTTCATGCATGACAGAAAACCTAAATTTTTGTTGTCGTCCGAAGTTAAATTTGGATTGAAATTTTTTAATTAAAAGCAGTAAAAAAAATCGCTGTTATATTTTCATTTAGTTTTAATTACAAATGAGTAGACCTTTAAGATATCTTTCTTCATCTATTTCTTCTTCCATGCAGTGACCACACATTCTAATCAGTTTATCTAGCTTATTGACATTTTGAAATAATTTTTTTAGGCTGCGGAATGTTTAGACTAGTGATCTTCCTATTCTATTTCTTCTTCTTCTACGCAGCGTTCACACAATGTATTAATTTGTCTAATGATCTTGATGCTGGGAATTCATTTTTGATTTTTTCTTCTTCTAATTCACAGCAGGCAGGCTATTCAGTTAGTACTATTTAGCCCTTTTCTTTTTGCTTCACTCTGTGGGCTACAGAGCTACTGACTTGGTCGTCTCTTATTTATTAGATATTCTCAGATATCTTTCAGTAGATCTTTTGACTCAAGGAGTTCAAATATAAGATGATAGATATCGATTTCTGTGCTCTGTGTGCAGGTATAGTTGGCTAGGCTCTTGGCTGATAGTGCGATTTTGTGGTGTTTGAAGCATTTTAACAGTTTACAAAGCAAGGTATGTTGTGCAGACATCAGCATATTACATTCAAATAGGCAATGGTCAATTGTTTCATTATTCATATAACAATGCCTGGAAAGAGGGGACAGGGGAATTGAACCACTTGAATTAGAAAACTTATATGAGAATGCAAGGAAATTTAGTCCATTTGTTCCAGAACGAACTCTATGATAAATTTTAGAAAAATACTTATGGGGAAAGGGGGAAAGGATAGGATTAATCTTATTAAAATTAATATCTGATAGCCTCCATCGGTAAATATCTCTAATTGGGATTGGTCTCCCACTTGGCTGGTCAATATTTATAGCATTTTTTGCTATTTCATCAACCTGATGATTACCACTTATGCCAGAGTGGCTAGGAATGTACTGAAAATAAGTTTTTATGCCACTTGAAGCAAGATTATCTATAATACTGAGACAGTGATAAGTGTCAATGTCCAACTTATATTGAGGATCTGAGGCCAGCAACTCAAGGCTTGATAGAGAGTCGGAATATATGATAATATTATTTGAATTTGCAATCAAAGGTTGGTTTTCCTTAAGGTGTTCTAATGCCGTGATTATGGCATTTAACTCAGCAGACATTATAGATAAATTATTATATAATCTCTCGCCCATTGCAATTTTCAGGTGAGGAAGGAAAACACCACTTGCAACCTTCTCATTCATTTTTGACCCATCAACAAATATTTGGAAGTGATTTTTATAGGTAATTGTATTAAGTTCTGCAAATTTTTTCTGGACAAAAGCAATGGGGGTTAAATCTTTATTCCACTTTGAGAAGTCATTATTTATTATGGGACTTGACCAATTCCATGGGGGGGATCGGGGGAAAGTGGGTGCAATAGACTTTGCTGGTATGGGGAACTTCTTCTGAATATATGGCTGGATTTCTTAACCAATTATGTAGTGTGTGTGAGCTATTTGATTCAATTTTTTTAAGATGTTTTGTCAAGAGAAAGCTACGTCTCTCCCTTATTGTTGTTAATCCACTCTCCATAAGCAGAAACTTGGTGCTTGTGGGTTTCCTAAGACCAAATATGAGACGTATTATATCATTTTGTGTTGTTTCAATTTTTTGCATCTGGGTCTTTGCACATGCACCATAGACGATGAGCCCATAGTCAATATGGGGTCTTATATGTGATTTATAAAACTGGTGTGTGTTTGACATTTGGAGGTGGAAATTAAGTTTTTGGTCAAGCATGAGACCTAGGTAATTAATATGATTATCTTCTGGAATAGTTGTTTTATTTAGAGTTAGTTTTGCATTAACATGGTTTCGCTTCCGGTGGAATTGGATTATTTTTGACTTGGTGGGTGCAATGGGTAAATCTGAATGTTGAGAGAATTTTTCAAACTGGAAAAGTGACTTTTGCAGATTTGACTGTGCTATCTGAAAGGTGTTGCCAGATGACCATAGCACCAGATCATCAGCATATTGTAGATTCGTGTGGGGTAGGTTCATGTCCCAGAGATATAGGGCAAATAGGAGGCAACTGAGGACTGCTCCCTGAGGTAGGCCTTTGGTTATTGTCTTTTGGGGTGAAGAGGCTGAACCAACACAAACAATGAAACTTCGCACTTCTATGAAGGATTTAATAAAAGATACTAGCTTAGGGGGTACTCCAAGGTTTGCAAGTTTGTTTAAAAGGATTTGGTGGTTCACATTGTCATATGCCCCTTCAAAATCTAGGAAAGCTGCAACTAGGACATTATTGTTTGAGAAAGATTCATTTATTGCATTTGTTAGCAAAATGAAAGCATCTGTTGAGGAGTGGTGTTTCCTGAATCCAGTTTGAGTGTGAGGGATCATATTGTTTTTTCCAGCAAACCAGAGGAGTCTGTGATAGATAATTTTCTCCATTATTTTCCCCATCACAGGAGTAATCATTATGGGTCTATAAGACTCAGGGTTATCTTTGGGTTTATTTTTCTTTAGGATTGGTAGGAGGGACGAACATTTCCATATATTGGGGAACATAGAAGATGCCCAAGCTTGATTGTAACAATTTAGCAGTTCTTGTTTGTATGAAGGTGTGAGATTCTTTATCCATGTAGGGTGTATATTGTCATAGCTGCCGCTAGTTTTGGTCCTAATATGATGTATTGCATTATTCAATTCCTGGATTGAAAATGGATTAGTTATGTACTCGGATCCTGGGCGTGGTTGGTAACTTGGGTTCATAGGAATTGGGGACAGTTTGCTTTGATTATTTGATGTTAGCTTATTAACAAAAAGAGTTGCAAATAGGTTAGCTTTTTTCATTATCATTGTCATAATGGGTATATTATGTATAAGCTCATACAGGAGTGGGTTGGGGGAAGTCTTTTTCCCACAGATGTGGCTTATGACTTTATGTATAATTGGCTCATGTGTTTCTCTGGAGAGATTATTTGCAAAATTATTCCAGTATTTATATTTGGCATCTATTATAGTCCTTTTTAGATTAGATTCTGCTTGTAATTTTTTTAAATATGTAGTAGGTGATGGTTTTTTTATGAATTCTGTCCTAGCTGCCTTTTTTATTCTCCATTTATTTAGGCACTCATTTGTCCACCATGCTTTAGGAATTTGTTTAGGGAATGTTTTCTTAGGTGTTGTCCTGGGGATAGCATGATTAGCTGTATTTATTAGTAAAGATGTCAAGGCTTCAGCATGTGTGTCAACTGTTGTGTTAGAAATGCATGAAATTTGGGTGAAACTTGTAATTTCATCATTTAGCTTATTTTGGAATATAGACCAATTTGCTTTAGTGTTGATATATTTGGAGGTATGAGATAAAGTTTCAGCATGTTCATTTAGGGAGCAAACTATAGCAAAGTGGTCAGTACATAGACTATCAATTTTATTTATGTAAATTATATTCAAAAAATTTAATGACACAATTTGTAGGTCAATTGTGGAGAATCTGCCATTTTTGGGGTTGAAATATGTATTCAGGTTTGGAGGGGTAGCAACAGCTAATTCATTATTATTTGAAGTCATATGCTCAATGAATTTACCAGCTTTATTTTCTGGTTTATTCCCCCACAAAAGGCTGAGGGCATTGAAATCTCCACAAATAATGATATTTTTTAACATATTAGAATTATTTATATAATTAAAGAAATCCTTGGCATCTGTAGTTTGGCCATTAGGGTTATAAAAGCTTATTATGTAGGTTTTTAAATTATTCAGCCAAACACTGATACCAATTGCATCAACATCATTTGCAAAATCTGGAAAATTGATGCCACAAAATCTTATATTATTTTTAACTAATAAAGCTACCCGACCTCCTTTTCTCTCTGAAGATCTATCCTTTCTGAGAATAGTATATCCCAGAGACTTAATTTGTTGATTTTGGGTTAAATGAGTTTCCTGGAGGCAAGCAATATTAATGGAATTATTATTCATAAATGATACTAGTTCATTTAGCTTATTTTCTGTGAGTGATCTTACATTCCATTGGAGTATTGATATATGTTGTGTTGTTGATTTATTCTTCATATGACTGTGTATCAATGTTCAGCTTTGTTAAAAGTAAAGCAAGATCTTTTTTTGCTTGAATGAGGATATCATCTGGGATGTAGATTTTTGCCAATTCTGCAATGATTTTTCTTTTCTGTAGTTGATGTATGTTCATGGCCTGAACTGCATTACAGTTTAGAATGAATAAGCATATATTTGGGGATTGCATTTTTGGTTGTGCATCCTGTTTGTCGGTTAAGGGATTAATTCCTGGTAGTGTTTCTGGTTTGTTTCTTCTTGGGAGGGTGGGGGGCAGGCTGACCTCATCTCACCGGACAAGGAGGCTTGTTGGCTTGGTGATTCCTTCTGATAGGGATTTGAGCTAGGGGGCTTAGAAGATGGTGTTTTAGATGGGGTGCTTGATGCATTGGGGGCGTTTGACTTGGGGGTTTTTGGTTGGTTTCATTACAGGCTTTATTTGGTATTGTTGGGCAGCATTTGCTTCCATTGCTGCAAAGGGGTATGGGATGGCCTTCTCTGTTGATATTTGGAGTGTTAGAGCTCTTTTCTTGTATGCAGGGCATAATGATTTATTTGTAGATTCATGTGGGCCTTTGCAATTGATGCATATAGGCTGAGTGTTGTTGCAAGTTGTCAACTCTTTAGGATGGAAAGCTTTGCAATAACTACACTCTCGGAGAATTTCATTGCATTTGTTTGTTGTGTGTCCCAGTTTGAGACACTTCTGACACTGGATAGGCTTAGGTTTGTATTCCTTGTGTGGTTTGATTTGCCCAAATAGGAATAATTTTTCTGGGATATTAATTTTTTCCTTCAGTGTGAATAAGAAGGATCTACTAGTTTTTAGGCCATTAGAGTTAGGTTTGCCAAGTTGGGTAACATCCTCAACTGGGATTGTGTTTCCAGTCCTATCTGAGAGCCCTTCTTTTAACTCCTGAGTGGATATCTCTGGGGGAACATTATAAACTACTATTTTTGTTGGTGATTGTTTTGGGTTCCAATTAGAAGCAATAATTGGGGTATTCAGAAGGGATTTTAGGTTAATTATTGTATTTGCTGATTTCTGATCTTCTACAGCTATTAGCATCCATCACGGTTAATATTAAGAGAGAACATTGATTTTAGCAATTTAAAAATTGCAACTCTCCTTGCAGTGATCGTTTTTATTTCAAAGGGGGTAGTAGGAGTAATTTTAAGGTAAATTCCTAAGTTTTTGGAGGGATGATCTTGGGCAGGGAGAGGGGAAATGCTTTTGATTGGGGAGATTTTTTTCCTTTTTTTAGAGCTTCTAGAGAGGACCTCTTGAAACCCATTATCATCATTTATGGTTACATTAGCCCCTACACTTATCATTGTCCTATTCTCCGAATTGGAGCTATCATTTGAACTTTGAGACAGTGTGCTTGACCAGCCAAGACGGGTATCTTTCACTATGGCACTTTCACTGGAATTTGATTTGGGATCTGGGGGGACTTTTTTTTTGTTTGAGGACTTCTAAACATTGCCTATTGGAAAAAGCTTTAAACAAAAAAAAAAAACTAAAACAAGAAGGGAAAATAGAATGATATCAAACCGTCTGCACCATACTATGGGGAGGAGAAACACCACAGTATAGCCCTGAGGATGAGTTTAGCAGGATTGGTTTGGTACAACTGCTGATTAGAAGCGATAATAATTCACAAGAAATTTATTTTAATTTTCTTATAGAGTTGCTGCTGTTGTGTTGATTTTTTACCGAATCCTTCTCAATTTTATTCTTCTTCTACTGTACAACGATGATGGCTTATCCAACCTTTTTGTTATTTCTTACTCCTTTTTGTAAGTTGGGAAATTAGCAAGTGGTTGTAGGACAAAATCAGTCGGTGGCAAATATAAAACAGAGTATATCAATGCATTAGCCCGGCATCGACTCCTCATTTTGTCCTCTTCTGTTTTATTTATAATTAAGATAGAATGAATACACAATAACAGATAAAACTTTTAATGGTATATAAGGAAATTTGCTTATCTTTGATTAGACACTAAAGAAAGGCCAAAGAAATGCGTATCATTGCACAGTAATTATAGATTAAATATAAATTTTTTAATTTAAAGTTAAAACTTGAGGATCGAATTACCATAATTATTTTTAACATGTCTTTTCAGGTCGTGGAATTAGTACCTGGTGGCAAATTAAAGCCAGTTAGTGATGAAAATAAAATTGATTATATTAATGCGCTAGCCCGGTACAGGCTAGTGACCAAAGTAAAAAGAGAAACTCAGGCTTTCTTAAAGGGCTTTAATGCTCTTGTACCTGAAGACCTTATTATGATATTCGACGAGAAAGAATTAGAACTTTTGCTTTGTGGAGTTAGTGAATATGACGTCAAGGAATTCCAGGTATGAATATTTCTCTGCTAAATAATTTGTATTTAATCATAACGAATTCATTGTCAATAGTAAACAATTAGAAATCCAACTTTAAAATTTATTGGTACAGGAATTTTATTTTGGAGTGGACTAGGGGACTAAGCCCTCTCCCATTCAATGAATGTGTATCGTAAAATGTCTTTTAAACTTTTTTTTAGTATTGCCCCCACCCAATCATTGTCCTTTGCATTCCTCTCTCCCTCAAAGGACAGTTACACAACGTCTGTTGGGATACTGCATTGAGATTGCTAGACTTAATACCTAAAAAACATAAAACAGACTTAATATTTAAGTATTAAAGTTTTAAGAAAACTGACCTTATTATTAAAGACAGATGAAATTCTGAAATTAGAAAATTTTTTAGACAAGTTTTGAATTTATGGCAAACGTCGCAAATGACAATGCTGTAAAAAATGGCTTACGTTAGACCTTAGTTCCTCCAGACGCACACTGTGCGTCAGTAAGCATCCTCCTATCTTACCTCAAGTGGGCCACTGATTAGATGTCCTACCAGTCTGGGATGAAACTCGTCTGAAGGGCTATTCTGTCACTTATGTATCTCCCGCGGAGTGTGTTCTTTGGTCTTGCTCGGTGACGGATGCCTTTCAGTTGCCAGTGGAAGAGTCTGTTTTGAAGTCAATGATCTGGCAGGCGGAGGGTATGTTCAAAACTAGCTAAGTCACTCTTTTTGATTTTACAAACGACTATATTAATTCTTTCACCAAATTGTGTGTGTAGAACACAGAATGTTTAAATTAAAGTTAAAATCATAAAATATTTTTTTGGGGGTTACAAAAAAAATCCATCAAAAATTTGTTTATATGCATTTTTTTACGTTTTTACCCGTCGGAAAAATATTTTGGAGGGGGGGGGGGTCAAACTCCTTCCCCCTCTCCCTGGATACGGCCTCAACGCTATATTGAAGGAGTTCGGGATTAGATATACTTATTAGTATACTGATCTGTCCAGTATTTCAAACTCTCTATCAGCTTTAAGCAGTTTAAAACCACCAGTGCACCTTTAGAAATAATACTTAGAGATACAGTCATATACCTTTATAAATACAGAATACCTTTAGAAATACAGAAATACGTACCAAATGTACCTTTAGAAATATATTGAAACATATTGAAATGATGACTAGTTTTGTGTTGAATTTCTAGAAAAATTGCATCATATCAGGGCGTTCACCAAAGTTCCAGAAAGTTCTTCGCTGGTTCTGGACCATCGTTGGTAATTACACACAAGAGGAAATGGCAAGACTTGTACAGTTTACTACTGGATCTTCTCAATTACCGCCTGGCGGATTTAGTCAGCTGATACCGAAATTTCAAATAACGGAAGATTTCTCCTATAATATATTACCCAAAGCCCATACTTGGTAAGCATCTAATATATTTGTGCTTTGCTGAATGAACCTGAAATTTGTTTGTGTTGTAAGCTTATGTTTATAAGCTTATATTTATTTATGTATATTTATATTATACATAATATAATAATACCCGTCGGACGTCGGACTTATATTATATTTATGTTTATATTTATTCGTTGGAAAATCCGTTGTTGATGCTTAATCAATTGATGGAATCAGGCTGATGGAAAATTCACTGTTGGTTGTTAATCAATTTTTATTATTTCTGTTTTTACCATCGCTAATTGTTAACATTTTTTACAGAAGTAAAGATATAATGTATCTAAGCAATGCTGAAATGAATGTGGATTTTTTTTCTTTTTTTTTGTAAACTTGTTTTTATTCGTTGTAAAATACGTTTTTTGTTGTTGATGCTTAATCAATTGATGTAATCAGGTTGATGGAAAATTCGATGTTGGTTGTTATCATTTTATACATATATATATATATATATATATATATATATATATATATATATATATATATATATATATATATATATATATATATACATATATATATATATATATATATATATATATAATATATATATTATATATATATATATATATATTATATATATATATATATATATATATATATATATATATATATATATATATATAATATATATATATATATATATTTTATATTTATATACTGTCGTTGGCTGTTAACCTTATTATCTACAGAAGTAAAGATATAATATATCTAAGCTTGCTGAAATGAATACGAAATTTATTTTTGTTGTAAACTTATTTTTATATTTATTCGCTAGAGAACTCTTTGCTGAGACTGAACCATTAATGGTTGTTATTACTTACATATATATATATATATATATATATATATATATATATATATATATATATAATATATATATATATATATATATATATATAATATATATATATATATATATATATATATATATATATATATATATATATATATATATATATATATGTATATATATATATATATATATATATACTATATATATATATATATATATATATATATATATATATATATATATATATATATATATATATTATATATATATATATATATATATATATATATATTGAAGAAACTTCATGTTGTAAACTTATAAGTATATTTATTAGTTGGAAAATTGTTGTTGGGGCGGACCGTCGTTGGCTGTTACTTAAATTAAAAAAGGAAGTTTCTATTACGGAAGAAAAACACGATGTAGAAACACAAAATGAACAATAATTATTGCTTCGCAGATAACGAAAGATATCTTTACAAAACTAGCACAAATAAACTGACAATCTCTTTACTGAAAATACAAAAACAACCTATATACACAGGATATTTTCTCAGGATCGGAAATTGTCCCTGAGTAACACGTAGAAAATAAAAACTAATTTACAAATCTTTCAATTGTGTTTCATCAATCATGGCTTCGATCAATTTTAGTTTAGCCTACAGTTATAAGTAAAAAAAAAAATACAATCAAACTCAATTTTCAGTGCATTGCTGAAACGTGGGTATGAAATTAATTAATAACAATTAATTACTACTACTACTACTAACAACTTGCCGCAGTACCAAGCCGTCTGAGGCCAACCCATACACGTACGATCTGCCTCCATCCCAGTCGTTTCAAATTCTCCCTCTTTTCACCCTCCCATGACGTTCCCACTTCTCTTAAATTCTTTTTTACGACACCTTCCCACGCCAACCGTGGACGAACTACTGCCCGTCTAGCCCTTGATGGTTGGCCGAAAAGGACAATCTTTGGCAATCTGTCATCCTTCATCTTCAGATGATGAATTAATAAATAATGAGCAATTTAATACTTCTTTTGAACTACGATAAATGTAGAATTTTTCTCTACTTTCGACTGTTTTTACATATTGAAATAAGATAGTACTGTATAGTTCAAAAATTGTATTTTGCAGCTCAAGTATCCAATATGTAATATTTCCTTTATTTTGTTGTGATTTTCACAAATTATTCTATAATTTCCGTAATATCACTTCATAAAAATGTGTATTAAGTGATATCTTATCACTTAATAAAAACCTTATTTATATATTAACCAATTTTCACGTTTCTAATTTGAATTGTTTACGTGTTCTATTCCGCGCACAGAAACACATACAAACATACCTGATTTAGTAATGTCATGAAATATTAAACTAATAGAAACGTGAAACATGTTGTTTGAATGGAAGTTAATGATATTGAATGTTTACTCTGTTATGTACAATATGTTAGTCTATTCGTCTCTTTATCTTTAATGCTGAAGTAAATAAGTAGATAATTTTTTTTTCTAACATCTAATTTTGAATTTCATTTAATAGATTAAATGAAGACCTATACTAGATTTCAAATTAAAATTATATTTTTACTTCTTTTTTTTATGTTTAATAGCAGTTCCTGTAGATAAACATTCAGAATTTTGTCTGCAGTTTTCAAAAGCCCGCTCTTATGAAACTCTGTTTTTATATTTCTGATAAACTTGATTTTATAATCTCTATCTAAAAAATTAAAGCAAATAGAAAAATTCTGACTTCTTACTCCCTCTGTTAATATTAGGGGGGGGGGTCATCCTTAACTCATTTTATTTAACATGCTAGGTTTTGGCAGAGGACAACAGGGCTTGTATGTGTTATCTTTTTTTCTTTATTTTACAGTCCAAATTAAAAGCAAAGTTGCAATTTGCTTCAACTATTAATTCGTTGCATTAGTTACTTGACTATTAGTTAACATGCTAGGTTTTGGCAAAGTACAACAGAGCTTGTAAGTGTTATCTTTTTTTTGTCTTTATTTTACAGTCCAAATTAAAATGAAAGTTTCAATTTACTGCAACTATTAATTAGGTGTAGTCAAGATTACCATCTTTATTTATTGCTTCCTATTTTTCAGTTTCAACCAACTTAATCTCCCAGATTATGAGTCTTTCGAAAAGATGGAAAGATGTATGTTAGTTGCTATCAAAGAAGGCTCAGAAGGGTTTCTACTGGGGTAGATAAAGGTAGATTGATACGCGATTCGAAGGATTATATTGGCGCATGACTGAACCTACAACCCTAGTATTTGGCAATTTGTTTTACGTCCAGACGTCCGTTTTTTACTATTTAACGCTTATTTTATATATGTTGACTGAACATTAAATTTTTTAATAGAATTTTGTCCTACAAATCTTGAATTCGTCTAGTAACTGATTTATGTATTTATTGCAAGTCTGATTTTTTTTTGTTTTTTTGTTTTTTTTTGTAACCTTGTATTATTTTTTGTTTCGGGAGAAGGAGTTATAAGTTTGGTTTCCAGGCGGTTTATTCAAGAACAAATTTTATTGATTTTATTATCATTAATCTTAAAAATGTTGTCCAGCAAATATTGTTGAAAAAAAGTAAAGAGCAATATTAAAACCGGTACAAAGCCAAAAATAGAGTCATAAAGTAATTCAAACTTAAAAAAGACCAGAAACTACCAGAAACAACGTTGGTTCCGCCTCCCACTCGTGTTTCCTTAAGCCTACATTGTCATTTACACTTTATTTAAAAAAAAAAATCGCATTCCGAATAATTCTTTTTTTATCTTAACACTGAAAGAATAAATCTTGCTCAAACTTCCAGTAACTCCTTTTTTACGCATCATTTGAAACAATCAATTTAGTTACACTATTATCATATACAGAAATGTTTCTTTAATATTTTTTCATTTTAAATATATTACCAATATATTAAATATATTGGTAAATCATTTTTTTGATTCGTCAATCCAAAATCTTGCTTCAGCAAACTAAACAAACTGCTTCAGAATTTTAGAATCAACATCTTTAAAGTTTGTTTTTCGGCTTCATTTTTCTATACTATTTAATAAATTTGAACCAAAGTAAAAACAGTGATTAAAAAAGTGTCCTTTTAAGATATTGAAACCAAATAAAAAAACGCCCATATTTATTCTCAGAAGCAGTCACAATACAAAATATATTATTTTGTATATAAATCATAATATAAATGATATAAATCACAATATAAAATATATTGTTTTGCAGGGTGAGGATGAAGCCATTGTAGTTCTTGTAGAATGTAGAAGTATCTTTTTTTATTATTATTAAAATTATTTCGTCATTTTCTGCTTCGTTTAACTTTTAATGTGTTAAAGTATGATTGCTAGCTCATTTATAAAAGGAGTTTTGATTTATTGTCTTTTGAGATTTATTTTCCGTTTTATGAAATAATTTATTTTTTTTTAGAGTGAATTCTATGAATAAAACCTTCAAAGTATCTTATCTGCAAAGTTTATTTTTGCTGAAAATATAATTTGTGTTTATTTAATTGTAAGATGGGGATAAAATTTGGCCCATCTTTTCTCAAAAACGAATTTTGATGTTAAAAGAAAAAGGCAGTGATTCCAGAAATATATTAAAAAAAAACGCCTTTGTCGTATCCGGGGGTAGGGAGAATTGAGGGGCTGTAGACCCCTATATGCCCCTAATTATTCACAACAATTATAAGGACATATGTTCACAAGATTAGACATAGGCTACCGGGGGTGAACTTAAACTGGGGAGCGAGAAAGAGAATCCGACCAGCCATTGGGGGTAGGATATAGCGTGATGGAAAAAATGTTGGGATTTTGAAACTCTTTTGATTGATCTCCCTCAGTTTGTGAGATTGTTAGGTTTTGTGGTAGCTTCCTCGGGAAGTGACTGAACAATCAAAAGTGATGAGATTCACTTGAAATTTGATGGACAGGTAGCTACAGCCCAGAAAATTTTGTCCTAGAAATGTTAGAATTTGATCTTTACGGTCTAGGCACTAGCATGCTTCAAAGTTCCGTAATCTTTGGAATGCCTGGCGAGCGAAAATTTGAAGCCTGCTAGTGCCTCGACCCAAAAAAAAACATTGGTCCATTATTTCTTAGAAGAGGTATCCTTGACCATCAAGTGGATTCTGCTACTTTTCCACCGAATGTAAGTGGGACTTGAAAGGGACTTCAGCCTCTGAAAGTCTGTCCTCCTTTACCAAAGGTTAGTTTTCTGCCAGGTTCAAGTGAATATGAACACTTTCATCTAAGGTCGACAAAGGATGCACGCCTCCAAAGAATATGTTTATTTCTTATAGACCCAGTGACTTCGCTAGATAAGTTTCAGTCCGATAATGCAGAACGTAAACATACCTGTCTTTCTGCTGAAATATTGGGGGGTGAAGATAGTGTTAAAAGGGCTCCCAGTACAGGCATCCAATCCTAACAATTATAAGTTCTTGTATGGTTCTGGTTCAAACCAGGTACCGCATTCTTTCTTTTCACTTAAAAGTTGGAAGGTCAAGGGTCACTTTCTTCCTCAAATTATACAGATTGAAGATCTCTGTAAGGTTTTGGTTCAAATAAGGAGAAACCTGCCCTCCTTTCTGATAAAAAAAAAGAACTAGCAATGTAGGAAGAGGGGCTAAGATTAAAAAAATTTTGTTCCCCATTCGTACAGATTGAAAATATATACTGGGTCCCAGTTCAAACAAAATTCAACATGTCTGCCTTTTTAAAAAGCTGATAGTGAATGGGAGAATCATGCAGATTGAAATATATTTCGTTTTCCGGTTCAAACATGGGGCTACGTGCCTAATTTTTTTCTAAAAAATAGAGGCATTGAGGGAGAACTGAGTTTAGCTTGAACTTTTTTTTTTAACCGACCCAGGACTTAACGCTATTACATAAAATCAGGACGTACTTAGTTATTGGACTGAATCAGGATTCAGCTCGTGTTTGAGCCTCATCAGGATTCAGGCGCCAGTCTGCAGTTTTGGCGTATTATGCTTTTGCATCTAGTCGGGAATGAGCTTCTTTTTATGCTGAGGTAGAACTTAGCCATTGTTTGTATAGACAACATTTGTTTTTGCTTGATTTAGGTTTAAACAATATGCAATGCGGCCGTTTTTCTGCTAAAGTGCTGGCAGAGGGGGAGGTTGAGGGTTTACGGGACCTAAGTAGCTAAAAACGCATACTCAATGTATACTTGCATAACCCAACTTTGAAGACTATGGAACATGCTCATCGTTTCTGCTGAAATTCATCAATGATGACCTGACCCTTTAGCTGATTTGTTACCCTTGCCCATTGCCATTCTTGATTTACGTCGCCAGGTTGGCATCCTTTTTAATTTTTTTTTATCCTTCTCAAAGGAATCGCTAACTAGATCATATATCTTTTACAAAATGGTCTGGAATAAAACAGAGTTGGGGGGGGGGGGCTTGTTGGTCTGTTATTATATTTGACCTTTAAAAGATCACTAGAAGTCTCAATATCTAATCGAATGAGCCTCTTTCGAAGTTTGACCTTCTCTATATATTGTGACCGGTAAAAATACAAATAGATAATGCAAGGACGATATTCCATTTTTTATTAAGTCAATTTCTACTACGCTGACTCTTACTTTTCCTTGGAATGTTGTCCTTGCTTTTTTTTTATTCAGCCGTGAAGACGGCCTATGGAATCCCCCTCTGCCTAAAGAAACTCATGTCTCCTGGTATTGATACTTTCAAATCATCTGTCAAAAAGGAGTCCGTTCAACAGGCCATTGTCCATAGATTGGAATGTGCCTGCTGAGCTGCGTCAACTTTATCACTAGCCGACGTCCACTCCTTATTGCTGGCAAATACAACTTAAGGTAAGTTCTTCATAACGTAGCTCGTAACTAGGCCTGTTCATATTACTGCTACTATTGCTAACTACTCACTTCAGCATCAAGCCATCTGAGGCTAGCACAGCTGCGTATGCTCTTACTTCATCTCAATCAATTTAAACCTTCCCTCTTTACACCCTCCGAAAAAGTTCTAATCGCCTTTAAATTCTTCCTTACGACCTCTTCCCATCTCATTCGGGGACGAACTGCCTTTCGTTTGGTCCTCGATGGATGGCCTAAAAAAACGATCTTCGACAATCTGTCATCCCTCATCAGCAAAATGTTTCCTAGCCATTTTAATCCTTCTCTCATTATATTCTTACAAAGTGGGATAGAACCACGTTTTTTGGACAGCTTACTGTTTGAAACACGGCCAGTCAAACGGGTACCTAAAACAATCCATAGATGATTCCTCTAGAAGAAATCTAACAAATCATCCTCTGTCTTCCAAAGCACACGCGTTTCAGGACTATTTTTATCACTATACCTTTCAATATTCTAAGTTTGGTTCGCAGACTTACCTTCCTATTCTTCCAAACTTTTTTCTACTATAAAAAAAAACACCTTAGCCCTGGCTATTCTGCTTTTAACATTGTCACTATACTCCTCATTTTCGCTAATAATACTACTCAAGTAAGAGAAGCTATCTACTTGATTGATCTCCTTGTTATTCAATACTACCTCTTATCCTTGATTTATTCTTAGTCAAATCGACATTGTCCTCTTTAAATTTATTTTCAAACCTATTGTATTACTCCGAACCCTCAAACCCCAAAATGGCATTAATTTTGCTGATATTTTCATATAGGGCTTTAAAACTACAAGCGTAATCTAAGTTTAGGGCAGTTTTACCTTCCCAGCTGATTCCATACTTTTCCAAAGCCTTTGTCGTTCTCCTCAGGACAAAGTCCGTCAAAATATAAAAATGGGGATAGAACACAAACCTTCTGAAATCGTGATTCAATACGAAACCAGCTATTAGCCTCATTTCTCACCTTAACCACAGCAATGTTGTTTTCGCACATAGCACTAATCACTTTAATGTACTTATGTGGTATACTATACAAGGCTAGAACCTTCACTAAAGCCCTTTTACCCACGGAAAAAAACGCTAGCTCTTAGTCTTTAAAGCTTAGTCTAAAGGGATCTGACGACTTTTTCAATTATTTATCAGAAAGTAAAAATTTGGTCTATGCATCCTCCCCCCTTCCAATTGCCACACTGTTCTTTTTTTAAACTTTATCGATAGCATCTCTAAGTCTAGAAAATATCAGCATAATAAGTACTTTGCTTCCTACGGAAACCAAGTTAATGCCTCTATAGTTACCCCTCTCACTCATATCACTTTTTTCATAAAGGAGCTTCATTAAAGTTTTTCTAAATTCGCCAGATACTCTACCTTTTTTAAAATCATAATCATAATAGTTATTTTTCTTATTATTTACAGTCAATTATATTATTAGATATCTTTTTTAGAGTATCGTCAAAAGAACTTGCAAAGTTGGTAGGAGTAGGATCTGTTTTGTTTTCTAAACTAATGACAATTTTGACTTTTAAGTCCTGTTTTCATTTGGGCATTTGTTGACACAACAGAGAACCAATAGACGAATGAAAATGCAATAAAATGGATTTTTCAGCACAGTATTGGAGAAAAAATTCCTCTTGATGTTTTTCGAACAAACTGGCAGACAAAAACAGGACATTTCAAGCTTTTCATACTTTTCGTTTGTGCCTGTGTAATAATTTTCTTTTCATCTAGTTTTTTAGAGATTGAATTAAACGCTATCTATTATGCTCTTTAAAATTCTACCAGAAGACTGCGCGACAAACCCATGTATCTGTGGCACAATTTTTTAAGAAAAGAACAAACTTTGCCGTGGGTATCTCTAGGCTAGTTTGTGATTGACAAACTCCTATAAAGATAAAATTCTGCTTAATGAACTGACGATATTGAAGTTAATATAAAAAAAAGTGAATATTGTTTTTTAATTCCAGTTGATAAATATTCTATTAGGCCATGGAAAGTAGACTAATTGAGTTAGGCCTAGTGGTATTGCACTTTCAGGAATGGATATAGGCTAGCATAGGCCTTGGCAAATTTTAACTTTTCGATAGAATATTAGGTAAAATTCTAGTTCAGCTACTTTTTATTAACTTGAAAAGGGGTTTGGTGAGGAAAATAAAACTTTCAGAGATAAGTCTACAGACTAAGTAGCCTAGCCTAGTAGGCCTAGCTGGTAAGCTGGTAAATTTTTGCTGTTCATATTATTGACTTATGTTTAAAGTAAACATACCACTCAATGCCTTTTTCATGCTCTTTCCAAATATAATAGGCCTAGGCTAATCATTTTTGTTGGAAATGAATTTTACCCAAATAGGCTAACAGGAACTACATTTTCAGAACTAAATTCAGAGAAAAAGAAACTGATAACTGAAAATTAAGGTAAAATTTCATTTTGTCAAAATTTCTGTCAATATATACCAAATCATATTATTGAGTTTCAAATAAAGTGAATACACCATTTGATGCCTTTTTTATGCTGATTACAAATATAATAAGCATTTCGGTAAAATTCTACTTTAGCTACTTTTGGCTATCTTAGAAAGGGGTTAGGTTAAGAAAATAAAACTATCAGGGATGGGTCTACAGGCTAAAACATGTCCTGGGAAGGTATTTTGAAGTACCTACATCCACTCCTTCTCTCTCTAGAGGATCCTGAAATTTGCTTAAATTACCTATTGAGATTTTGACAAAACAGCATTTTACCATAATTTTCAGTTATCAGTTTCTTTTTCTCTGACCTTAGTTCTGAAAATGCAATTCTTGGTATTTGAGTAGAATTTTAAGCCATATCTATGGTGTTTTTTTTTTTTTTTTTTCAAAATTTAGGAAATGATTTGAAGCATGAAGGCAGTGATCAAAGATCACTGCCTTCAAGAGGGAGAAGGAGTGGAGGTAGGTACTTTAAAATACCATCTCAGGACATACTTTAGTCTGTAGACTTATCTCTGAAAGTTTTATTTTCCTAACCTAACCCCTATCCAAGTTAGCAAAAAGTAGCTAAACTAGAATTTTCCCAAAATCCAGTTTCCCTGAGTTGTTGATTACAAATAGTTGATGAACTATCATTTGAAATTATTTAAAACTTAGATAAGAATGGAAGGAAAGATGATAATCCATTTCATAGGAATATGCTGCATATAGCCTATAGGCTGAAGTAAAAATTGTGTTTTTCTAGTGTTTCCTTTTAACTTCATGTATATCCTAGAGCTATATATAAGATCATCAGAAAAGCAGCCATTATATTTGGAAAGAGCATAAAATAAGGGGCTTAGATAGTAGGCTACTACTTTTATTTTACCTTAAATTTATGAGCAGCAAAATAAGGTGGTCTTGTACCTCCCATAGAGAATCTTGCTAGGGTTGTGACTTCCTTTTTGGTAGCATCCAAGTCAGCTTCCATTCCACATTTCTCCCATCACAGTTGATGCCCTTGAAGGGTTTGGCAGTAGTGTATTGAACAGAAGGATCTGAAAGACTGTTCCATAGTGACATGGAGCAAACACCATAGAAGTTCTGATGCTCATGCTGCTGACTTCCCTTAGTGGCACTGGGGAGGGGTGGATATGAAATTGAACTTAAACTTGGTGCTTAAGCAACCTGCAAGTCACTATGACATCTCCCATTTTTCTTTTTGTATACCAATGTTGTGAGTTTTAGGGATTGAAGATGCTCTTCATAAGGCTTTTCATCCAGGTAATGTACCAGCTTGGTGGTTTTATACTGAAAATTCTCTATTGCCTTTGCATATGTCTTATACTTACAAGACACACCAATATCATACCAAACTCTAAGTGTGGACTGACTAGGCCTTATAGTTTCCTTATCACACACAGCTTCCTGGTAGTAAAAGTTCTCTTGATGAGTCCAAGGGTCCAGTTTGCTCTTGCAGCTAAAGCTGGTGTGTGGCTATGGAACTTCAGTCTTTTCCTTCAGTTACCACCTTGAGTTGGTCATTCCCAATTGTGTATGATTGGTTGGGGTTATTTTGGCTAGGATCAAGAACCTCATATTCAGATGTATTGAACTGCATGACCCAGTCTTCAGACCTTGAAAAGCTTATTGAGGTCTTCCTGAACTGTTGAGGGTTCTTTATTGCATCTGGCCTGCCCTAGCATCTTATAGTTGTCTGCATTGAATATTTGCGGGTTCTTCAGGTTTATTGAGCAGTTCTTGACACACATACTTAACAGTACAGGCCCCACAATAGTTTCCTGCATGGCACCACTGAGAAGTATGGCTGGCTTGGAGAAGATGGTTATCATTTTTGGTATTTGTGGGGACCCTGTGTGTTCTATTTGATAAGGAAGTCTCTATTGACCTTATAACCTTGATGTGGACTTATCCTGCTGCACAGGTTTAACATGCCTAACATTACTGCTGAGATCACCCAGGTGACACTTTCCAGAGGGTGGCATGGAGAGAAGTGAGAAAGAGAACAAAAAGATGTGAGGGTCACTTCTAGACAATATTGTAACCACAGAAAATGAAGCTTGGATTTGTGAAGACATCAAAACAACCATTAGAAATCTTGCAGTAGAGTGCAGTCTGGAAGATGAAATTATTGGTACCAAAGCTGAATGTGCTACTGTGGAATCCTCAAGCTCTTGTGACCAAGCTTTTTTTGCTAAAAATTTTCTTTGAAGGATTAAAACCACATACTAATCCCAATACAACTCCAGAGCTGAAAGTTGAAGGAAGCAAAGGACCTGAAGAATGTTAGAAAATGGCCCATAAATATCTCAGCAGTGATCAGGGGTGTCCCAAGACTCATTTCATTGGGGGGGGGGGGCGATTTTCTTGCAGAAATCAAGAATTTTGCTAAATTTCGTGCAATTTTGCAAAGTTCCTCCTGAAATTTTTGTCTTCAGCAAAAATTTTACCAAATACCAAAAACGTTGGAGGGGCAGTGCCCCCCGCCCCCCCCCCCCCCCCTCGGGGACGCCCCTGGCAGTGATAGAGCAAGCTCAGGTTAACAAACTTTGCCACATACTTAATGACCACCTACACTTCAAACCCCACACTATTTGATACACCAATTCATAAACTCCCAACCCAACTAAAAATACCCTCATCCCACACACTTTGCTCAAGCATCAATCCTTTTTACTCTGTGCTGTATTGATCCCTCAAATTCCAAATATCAAGAGAGAAGAAGACACCAGTAGCAGCCAAGGCTGACAATAGAGAATGCACCTCCAAAACTGCAGTCCCCCACACTAGTGAGTCACAAACCTGGATTTTACAGTATTAATTTATTTTTGTCTGAGAGCACCATGGACATAATCCTATCATTTATTATGCTTTATTATTCTTGAAAGTAATTTTTCCACTCTGTTGTAGCATATTCACAAAAAAATCTCTATGGTCAAATAGTGTTAATGTTATGACCATTCTTTTTTCTAATATGGTCTGTTTTGAGGCATGCAAGGGGTGGTTGTTCTTTAGACTCAGAAAGGGGCAGCACTCTTAGAGTCTGGCCTGGGCAGCATCCATGCTAGTTACTGCACTGTTCCCTGCTCTACCTCCTTAAATTCATAATTTGCCCTTCTTATTACCTACTCTTCTTACAAAATTCAGCTCTTTGCCCCCCCCCCCCCTTAAACAAACCAATTTTCCCATAGAGCTGAATCATCATTCCCATCATGGCAGTCAAAAGATAAATGTTGTTGAAAATATTACCGCAATTTCTTGTCAAGTTAACTTTATCACAGAGAACAGGTTACTCCCAGATCCCATCCCTCTACTTCAAGATATGCCCTGCCTGTAACCTTCCTTAGCACTCCAAATCAAAGCCCCTTTCAAGAATTACTTAAGCCCAATGACTGCTAGGGCTCTCATCAGTTTGGATTTTTTGAATTCTTAGTTGCTAATACTAAAAGTCCACATTCTTGACAACTTAGCCAAACCTGGAAAATAAGCCAAATATGTGTTGTAGCTGTTACAGAAGGACTCTAATGACCAAGACTCCCTCATTTTTTCAAGTTGCTCACATTTTATTAAGCTCCACTATGCAGATCACGCATTTGGGAAAAGAACATGTTCTGCTTTTCACTAAAAGTAGTCTTTACTCTAAAATTATTTCAATCCCTAGTCTATCTTTTTATGATGAAATCCTTTAGTTAAGCATTAAGCTGAAGGAACTCCCTTGACCTTATAATATTATTGCTCCAGCTGTCTTTTATTAGTTGCCAAGTGAAGGAGTTTATAGAAAACAGTTTTATTCAGCAATTGAAGATCACTCCTGATTTTGTTACTTCTAAGTATCTCAATGCTAAACTTTTTTTCGTGAATGATGCTTAAGACTTTAAGATGGATTCGATCTACTCTCCTCTCAATGTTAAGCAAATCTTTGACATACCAGGAGTAAGGGGAACACCACTCAATTTTATATTAATCAATAAGAAGGATTTTTACATTCTGACCTTGTTCACCATTTTTGCCTTGTTCACCAATGATTTCTACTTTCCACCTTGTTCACAATTCTAGCCTTCTAAATTGGTACTTATCTGAATACTGAAGATTGGCCTGATATCTACAGTTTTTCAAATCTTGAAAACAAAATTGCTGTTTTCTTCTAGAAGCTAAATGATAAGTGTTTAGTTTCTTTTTCGATTTACTGGGAATAATATTACTCTAGGTCTATTTATAGTGTTTAGATAAAATACTACAGTTTATTTCAACTGCAATGATTAAAATTTGATATTCATCATAGCCTATTAAATCATTCATTTTGTTGTGTTAAACATTATTTAATTATAATTATCACTGATTATAATCATTTTTATTATTAATAATTAATTATTATTGATTTTCAGTGCATGGCTGTAAATGTGCTATTCACTGTAGCTTATCAATTTGTTCATTTGATTGTGTTAATTATTGTTAAAATTTACGTTTATTGTGGTTATGCTATTGTATTGTATTTATTTTATCTGTTTATTCAATTACTTATTTGTTGCATTTATTTATTAAGTTTTTTTGTAATGAACTTTTAAATTCTTTCAGTTTTGACATTTGTCTGAAGCATCTGGAAAATAGAAAAATATGGGAGTTCCAGCATTTTTTAGGTAATGTGGTCTGCTATTTATTTATGGTGATATATGACTGGTTATTAGTGTTTCAAAAACCCCTCTAAATATTGTGCTCATTGGCGTGGATATAAAAAAAGATCTGTGAGGCCCAGGCTGCCATCAAGAGACTAACAATAACCAAGGAACCATTTGCAAAAGTCACAAAATTTTGACAAAAAATAAATATTAAATAATGATAGCATATGTGCTTTTGGGGGGTTATATTTACTATATGTGCTTTCCCAAGGTCCTAAGTATGGAGATAAAATTTCAAGATCTTGGCAAAAATCAGAAGAAAACTATCCCCTGCCCTAATAAATGAATTTTACATTTTGCTAACATTTTTATTCTGAGTTAAAGCTTCCCTATATGGAATTATCCTATTCTAGAAGGGACTGAGTAACTCCTTCTAGAATTGGCTCTATCTAAGTCTCCTAGTACCACAAGTGATCGTGTTTTTGATCAAACTTAGTCTTTTCATTATATTTCAACTTGATATCTCAACATTGTATACATATAAACATCTCAACTCAGATGGTTTGAACTGGACTTATTATTGGTTTCAGAAACTCATATCCTAGATGTAGGAAACATGAAATTACGTGATGCACTTACTCAAGCATTAAGGATGGGGTGCAAAGTTAAATTATGTGGACACAAGATGTCTCATATGTGGGGGTAATTATTTTCGGGCTATAAAGGTCTCAAATTCGTCTTAGTTTATGTCCTTACATATATCTTCAAATTCTGAATTGCTAGGGAGTAGACAAGTGTGCAAGATTTTTTTTCAGAGGTGGGAGAGTAATTACTTCATTTCATAATTTAAATAAGAAGTTCTCAGAAACTTGGGTGCAATTTTGGGGCAAACTGAGCTCAGAGCCTTCCCCCATTCCTGCTCCTGCGTTTGTCCCTGCTAGGGAGCTATTTTGGGCTGAAATTCTAGAATATAACAACATGGGTTGTGAAAAAAACATGACTGCTCTAAGGACATGCCTTTACTAAGAATGGCAGAGATCCCTGCTGGAAAATGTACAAGATTGATGTCCGAAACTTATTTCTTGGGTGTTTGAGATGCCTCCCTCTGGAAAAATCTTCAAATATATCTTCCTCCTAAAATTTTTGGTTGTTTGCACTTAGAAAAAAACGAAAAAAAAAAATCATCACTTCAAATATTTTCTTTTTGGAATCCAAAATGTTTGGTTTATTAAATTTAGAACTACCAATTAACAAAAAAAGGGAAAAAAATCAGTGTAGGAAAGTTTTGATTGATTTTGATGCTTGTATGATAAACCCCCTAGTGCTCTTTCATTGACACATTATAGAACCGCGTTTTTTTTTTCTTTAGTTTTTTTTTTCAGGTTAGCATGAGACAAGGCAAAGAGAAGTGACAGAATAGATGGAAAATATGATTCTATCCGTTTACCCCTCCCCCCTGGAGATTACCCCTCCCCCCTGGTGATTACCCCCCCCCCCCCCCGGAAAATACGTTCCCATGGAAAATAAGGCTTTCCAAATTGGATAATTTTATTAGTTTTATTTTTTTAATTTCCATAGGTGGAAGGGATTTTGGTACTTGTGTATTATGCGCCACTCACTCAAGTTTACACTGTGTACAATTCGAGAACACACTGGTTTTTTGTTCGTTTGTTTGTTACTTTAGAAATAAATTTGGGCCATAGATTTGCACATTAAGGGGGAGGGGTAAAGTATAGCGGGTCTGGATGCAAAATGTGTTTGGTACAAATTATTCTGCATATTAGATAGATAGATAAACAAGTGTGTTTTAAGGCCGTAAATATACTGCCATGAACACAGTAAAAATAACAAATGAATATAGTGAACGGGGTGTGTGTGTGTAACCCCCCGGAAAATACCCCAACGCAGGAAATGTCCCCCCCCCCACCCACGAAAAGTAACTCCCGCTGAAAATACCCCCTGCTTGGAAAATACCCTTGCAGAAAATACCCTTCCCTCCTGTGGAAAATAATGCTTCTAAATTTGAAACTTATTTGAGTTTTTTTTTTAGTTTCGTTGAAAAGTGCTAAGGAACGGGAAAAAAAGGAATTTACACACCAGAAGTATCTTAAAAACTCAGAAAAAAAAAAAAAAAACAAATCCATTTGTGTCGAGAAGACTTCCATATGAACTTCTGTAATTTTTGGCAGCAGCAGGTGTCAAATTAAAAAAAAAAAATGAAGAAGAAAAAAAATGTAGGTGAGCAATCATCAAAATTAAACTAAAACATATGGCACCAAAAAGTTTAAGAAGGTTTGGCTATCCTTTGAAAAAATAGTTGGCTTTGGGAACCAACACATTCTAAATTGTTTGTTTTTATGGACGAAAGGGCTGTCAAATTCTACGAGTTTGTTTTTCTTATCTTCCAAGTGTAAAACTACCACAAATCACCATTAACAAATAAATGAAAGTCAAAACTAACAGAAATTACAATAGAATGCCTAGTCAAACTCAAAACGAGAAAAAATTAAAAGGAGTATGGGTGACAACACCCGTATCTTCTTCAGACCAGAAAATAATTTGCAATTTACTTAAAAAAAAAAAAAAAAAAAAAATAATAATAACCGTGTATTTTCAGTTTGATATACATATTCTGATATCTATTCCCTATAGTCTTAATACTTCTTTATTGTTAAAGTAAAAAAAAGTGAGAACATTTTAAATGTATTTTGTTTTCAGTAAAGTGCAAATTATGTTCTGGTCTTGAGGAGGTGTGGGGGCTGTCAGCCCTACTCATGCTAATTGTTGCTATTTTGAGTTTGAATAGGTTATTTATTTTAATTTCTGTTCGTTTTGGGCTCAATTCATTTATTTATGACGATTTATGGTAGTTTTACGTTTGAAAAATTATTTGAATTTATTTTTACTAATTTTTGGCTTAACGAGGCTGTTTACTTTTCTTTGACAAACTTGTTTTGTGGAATAAGTTATTTATATTAATTTCTGTTCATTTTTTATTGACATAGTCTTTTTCATATAAAAAATATTTTATATCTTTTTATTTTTTTTCTATTATACTCCATAGTTTTTCCTTTGAAGATTATTTTACTTTATTTCTGCTCATTTTTGGTTTAATGAGGCTCTTTACTTTTCTTTAAAAAACTTATGTTTCCCATTAACAAATACTATCTGTAAGTAATTAAACAAAAAAACAAGTTTTTCAACTGAAAGTGAGGAGCAACATCAAACCTTAAAACGAACTGAAACTATTACATATATGAAAGGGGTTGCCTCCTCCTCAAGATCTCGCTCTTTACGTTAAAGTTCTCTCTCCATGAAAAAATCCGATACTTGTGTGTTATACGCCACTGACCCAAGATTACGATGTGTAAAACTCAAGAACAAACTTGTTTCTTCATTACTTTAGAAACAAATTTGGGATATATATTTGCCCATTAGGGGGGGGGGGGTAAAGTAGGTACAATTATTCTGCATATTATGAAGTAAGAATTGTTTTCTGACTTTAAACTATCCAAATACTTTATCCCCCCCCTTGTGTGCAAATGTATAGCCCAAATTATACATTTCCCATATATTCTCTCACTTGTCTTTGTCTTGTCTTGCGCTAAGCTGAAAAAAAAAATAACGAAGAAACCGGTTTTGTTCTTGAGTTTTACACAGCGTAAACATTTTTTTTTAATTTCCCTTCGGAAATTAAAAAAATAAAACTCAAATTTAGTTCTCAAATTTGGAAAGCCTTCTTTTCCACGGGGGGGGGGTATTTACCAGGGGGTAAAGTATTTGGCCAGTTTGAAGTCAGAAAACAATTCCATCTAGGTATATGGGCACTAAAAAATTACAGAAGAATAGCGAGGTATCTGGAAATTTTGTTGATTAAAAAAAAAAATAAATAAATAAAAAAAATCCCAGTATAAAGTAGGCTAAATGTAATGTTTCATTTAAGTGTTTTTTTCCAAGTGTTAAATGTTTTTTTTTTCAATGACCGTTTTTCCAAGTATCAAGTAGCCTACTATTATTAGGTTAATGTAGTGTTTCATTTAAGTGTTTTATGATGATCGCTGATAAAAGTTTATGTTATTTGTGCCTTTCCTTTAGGTTATTTTACTGTGTTTATGGTCGTATATTCGGCTTTAAAATATACTTATTTATCTATCTATCTAATATGCAGAATAATGGTACCAATTATATTTTGTATGCAGACCCGCTATACTTTACCCCCCCCCCCCGCTCCCCCCCATAATGTGCGAATCTATAGCCCAATTTATTTCTAAAGTAACAAAGAAACTAACGAAAAAAACGAAGTTTTCTTGAATTTTACACAGCGTAAACTTGAGTGAGTGGCGCATAATACACAAGTACCAAAATTCCTTTCCCCTACGGAAATTAAAAAAATTAAACTCAAATAAAATTCTCAAGTTTGGAAATCCTTATTTTCCACGGGGGGGGGGTTACCTGGGGGTGTTTTTCGGGGTGGGGGGATATTTTCAGCGAGAGGTATTTTTCGGGGGGGGGGGGGTAGACGCCGGCCACCCGGAAAATATATAATTTGGGCTATATACTTGCACATTAGGGGTGGGATGGGAGTGAAGTATTTGGACAGTGTTAAGTTAGAAAACAATTCAAAGTATTTGGACAGTGTTAAGTTGGAAAACAGTTCAAAGTATTTGGCCAGTGTTAAGCTAGAAAACAATTCTTACTACATCATATGCAGAATGGTTATATCTAACATATTAGGCATGTATACAAATTCAATAGAAAACGTTTTGAATTGTCAGAAAACAACAATTATTAGTAAGATTGTTGCTAAAAAATTTTTTTTAGCTTGCTGAAGCTTTAAAGGAACAAAAATTGGTCACTAAAGATCCTTGGAAACGTGTATTTTGGATAAAAAAATATACAAACCAACCTTCAAATGTAAAAACATTTAAAACAGCATTTGTATGTATTCAGATTCAATAGAAAACTGTGAAACATAGATCATCCACAGTTATTTGTTATTCAATGAAATTAACAAAACTGTATTTTTTATTTTGTGTATGTTTTTCTCAAAATCCATGAGTAATTTTCTCCAAATTCGTTTTGGATTGTCATAGAACAACAATTATTAGTAGGATGTCACTCATTATTTTAGTTGCCATTGATCATTTTGACTCTTAAAACAAAATTGTAACTTTCAATTTCTAATCACTTCAATTTCTTATCAAATCATTGTTTAAACCGAAGTTTTTGTTATCTGATCGTTGGACTATTTCAATTAACTGGCTGTCTCAAAATGATGATCAGATGCATTTGGGGAAAAGAGGGTGTAGTGGGGGGGGGGGGGATAGATGCCCTCCGATCACTTTGACTCATAAAAAGATAAATAGAACTTTCAATTTTCAATCAAATGAACCAGTTTTGAAGTTTATACGGCCACCCCTTCAAGCACGAATACAGAGCCTTAATTTGGGGGGGGGGGGAGCGCCAAAAGCAGAAAGTGTAACACATCCCCCTCTGCAATTTTGTTTAAAATAATTGAATTAATGCCGGTTTTGCTATCGACATTACGTATCGCAACGGGAGATCAACTGGTTCACTTTGCCGCTTGCGCAAGGAATTGGGAAACTTAGTCGAGGACGTGATTGCCACTAAACATCGATATCCGTTGGCCAATCAGAGGCCACCCCAGTCAAAGGGAAGGTTACGCACTCGTTGCCCGTTGTATTTGGTAAAGCAAAGAAAAGGGGCAAGGAATAAGAAAAGGCCTAGTCTGTTGGCTGGGGAAAAAGACAAGCTTTGCTGATGCTGCAAAACTTATCCCAATCAAGGTGAAAGCAGACGCAGCAAAAGATCGGCAGATGATAAACGGTGCGTTTTCATACAGTGGACAACAAACTATTGGGCCAGTTTTTTTTTTCCAACATTTTTCTCTATAAGACTAGAAGAGAACTTAATCAAGTTCAGAATATGATGCCGAGAAAAAAACGGACAAATGGGTAAAGGGGTGATAAATGATGGTAGTATACCTAGCCCTAGCAGCAGGAAATGCATCTTCCAAAGAATATTACTGCTCAAAGGACCTTGTTGAGGTACGCCAGAAAGGATAGTTACCCTTAAGCTATTACCCTTAAGCTAAAGGATAGTTAAGTTAAGCTATTTCAGTGCCGCCAAATGAGGCAGACATAAGATTGCTGGCAGATGAATTGGCAGCATTGTCAGGGTACTTCATATAACGTTGTGTGGCTGCTAGCAATGAGGCAAACATTTATAGCGTTGGTGAAGGTGTCTTGATTTTGTCAAGTTCAGTGATGGAAATAAAATTATTCTAATTGGACATATGTATTACGTACGTTTCATGTGTGTCTCTGTCTCCGGGAAACAGTGATAGGTGATGTCAACCTTTGTATGCTTAAAGAGGCCAGAGGCACTGTCACTGTCCAACCTTCTTGTCTTGGGTCTGCACTCCCTTGGGCTCTCTCTAACAGCACAGAAACATTTCAGTCTTGCGTTTATGGCACATACCGTCTTTGAACAATTTTATTGCATTGATACGTTTCATTGCTTTTATTTCAGAAAACGTTCGATTTTTCAGTCCTTATTTGTCGTATATAGTACTAAATAGTATGATTTAGGAAGGGTTCTTAAAAAATTCGTTGGGGGGGGTCGCCCCATCGCCTCCCCCTTGTATCCGTGCTTACACCCCTTACAGAAAAACGTATATGCCCCCCGGGCGTAACTTAAAACACTTGCCCAAGGGCTATGGGGGTTGAGTTGACCCCAGAGTTTTTTTTATCTGGCTTTTGAACTATTTTTAACAAAATGGCTATCTCAAAATTTTTATTGGATGGGTTTGGGGAAAGGGGGGCAGTTTCCCTTTCATCTCTTATTCTTAAAATAGTGAACTAGAATTTTTAATTTCTAATTAAATGAGCCCCCCCTCTGAAGTTTATACAAGCACCCTCTCCATAAGAACCATATATGCCCCCAGGGCATAACTTACAATGCCTGGCCCCAGGCCCTGGGTGGTTGTGTCGATACCAGAGTTTTTTTTTATCTGACCTTGAACTATTTTAACAAAATGGCTATCCCAAAATTTTATCTGATGCATTTGGGGAAAAAAAAACGGCATGGGTGGGGGGCTAGTTGCCCTCCAATCACTTTTGACTCTTAAAAAGGGCATTAGAACTTCCTATTTCCAATTGAACGGACCTATCCGAAGTTTATGCGACCATACAAAGGAAGACATCTCCCAACAGACATACGAAGAAAGTGCCTTCGTTTGGAAAATGTTATTTTAATTTTATGAGTTTTTTTGCTCACAATCCATCAATAATATCTCTCCAACTTCATTTTAAACTATTGTTACTAAAATTGTTGCATTGAGTTCTTCGTTAGGATAGTGGAAATATGACTCTTATATTTCAAATTCCTTGGCTATCAGCCTTGATCTGTTTTCTCGGATGTTAGGTTCGTTTGAAGCCCCATCTTTTTCTAGTTGGTTCAAATCCCCCCCCCCCCTGGAATATGGGCGCCTGTGGGGTCAATTCCCATTAATGGAAGATTTTTGATAAGGATTTTCAGGGTATTATTAACGATGATTAAGTCATATTTTCTGATCTATGGCTGTCCTATCGCTGCCAAAATAATAGACGCCTGTCTAGTATCTACGAGAGATGTTGGGTTTGAGCACAGCTTATTTTTTAACGTTGATTGGATTCTTTGTAAACCCTCCCCCTCCCCCTCTTCTACCCCAGCTAGTCCAGTTTTCGGAGTTCTAGTGAATTTTATGATTAAGTTGATTATTTAACTTCTTAGAACCAAGAACATCAAAATAATTTCTTTTTTGGTGCCCTGAACCCACTTGGGTCTATTCACACCTGAAAACCGCAATTTCCTGAGATTTTGTTTGGTTGTTTCAAAATTATGAAGTTATTAGGCCACTGCCTCATTTTTATCAGCGTTAAATCTTAGGCGAAATTAGTTAGTTAAATTTGGCCACACTTTTTGTCCGTACAATTTCAAAAACTAACAATCTTTTAATTCCCGAAGACGATTGTACTTTCAAAGGAAACCTACAACTTATTAAGCTATTTGGTGCTATATATTTGTAGCTTATTTTTGCGGCTCTTTCACCCATGTTTCTTTTTTTTTAATTTGGTTCCTCCTACTACCCAAACTGCATAACTGGAAATGGATTTGTACCCATTTGTACCCACTGCATAATGTTTGTAATTAAAACATGAGCCCATGGTTGTTTCTAAGATGCATGCATGATTGCGTAAGTTTTCTTTTAACCGAGTCAAACAATAAGGTTTACATTTTATCTGTTTTTTTTTGTATTTTGTTTTAGTTTTGCATTTCAAAAGAAAATGTATGTAAGCGTGTATAGTAAACGTGAATTATATTTTTCCATTATTTGTGACTGATCGTTCTTTTGTTTTTAGATGGCTGTGTCGGAAGTATCCCTTAGTTGCTACGGATTGTGTAGAGCAGTCTGTGAGTAGACCCCTTTCTTTTTCTTTCTAAGTCAAAAACAAACAAACTTGTGAACATGTAGTCCATAGAATATGGGTAACTTGTAAAAAATGGAAACTGACGCTAGTGTCAGAAAAATCACTGACGCCATCTAAAATAATTTAGATGTCAGAAAAATCACAACGCCATCTAACAGTTGGACCCTCTTGACATTTTTTAGTTTAATAATAAGACAAAATTATTGTAGTAACAAGTGTCTGATCTCAGTTTCTGACATTGTCATTTATCTATTGACTCCTTGCAAGAGGTAAGATTGAACCTCAATCACGAAAGTTTCTAGGCGTGGCTTTATCCACTACACTTACAAGGTCTTAGTTTCTGAAAGAAACACAATTACGGAGTTTGAAAAGAATTACCAAGAAACGCCAAGTGCTAGATTGCGGTAGTAATTTTTTTTTTGGACATTAGCGCCAGTTTCCATCCTTATAAGCTGCGCCTACTCTTTGGGGTCTTCCTTGTTAAAAAAAAGCGACACCAAATAAAAGAAATCTAGAGAAATCAAGCTCCTTATCTTTTCTTAATCTCATGCACCTCCTTTGACATTCAGTGTTATGATATAGTGCTGTGGAGCAATTAGTGAGTAGAAAACTTTTTTTTTGTAATTTTCTCTGTTTGCTAACGATTCTGTTTGACCATTTTGTGTAAATGTAATCCCAGTTTTAAGCAACACGACGTTTAAATGGCTTTCTAATCTCATTGACCAATTCAATGACCTTTCTTAATATTTTTTATTTGTTAAAATATAATACTATGCTGAGATTCAGTGAGCAGGAACCCTTTTCTTTTTGCTTTTCTTTGTAAGTTACTGAAAAACCAGTTTGTGAATATGCAATTCCTGTTACAAGAAAACAACACTAATAAAGTAATCCAGACAATTTGAACTTCTTTCAATTTGATTGTTTTGTAAATCTACAATATTACGATACCTAAGACTCAATATTAATAATTTTCTGGGGGGGGGGGGGTTTCAGTGAAGGTGGAATATTCTGGGAGAATTTCCTGGGGGTTGTATTTTACGTGGGAGGAAATTTTCATGGTGGAATTCTACGTGGGGGGGGGGAAGGGTCTGTGGAAGGGGAGAAGAATTTCCCGGCATTATTTTGAAAAAGATAAGAATAAAAAAAAAGTTTAATCACCTGAAAGAAAGGATCATCATTAAAACACAAAGCGAACAGAAATTATTCCGTATATGAGGGGGGGATCCCCCCTCTTCATTACCCCACCGTTTACACTAAAGTTTGATTTTGTCCCAATTCTTTAAGAACAACCCCTGGGCCATTTAATTAGAACCAGAAACATTTTTAGAAGAGCCAAAAACCTTTAGCGTGAAGAACGAGGTATGAAGGAGGGGGCAACCTCCTCATATACGGAATAATTTCTGTTCGTTTTAAGTTTCAATGCCGCTCCTTACGTTCAGTTGTAAAACTTCTTTGTTTTTATTTAATTTCACAAGAAGCTACCCTGATAAGATGACCTTTTCGTTGTTAAAAGGAAATATCCTTTATAAGTATGAAATTCTACATTTCTCATCAATGATACCTGAAGTTAAACTTCAGGAAAACGCCTCAATGTAGTATAATTTCTTCTTGAGTCACTGATACTTCTTACACTGATACTTCTTGAGTCACTTGTGAGTATGCATTCCCATTGTGTAAATAAAAGCAAAACAATAAAAGTAATCTGGAAAATTGGAGCGCATCTAATTTTGAATATTCTGTATATGTCCTTGGACAATTCCTTAACACCCATTGCTAATAATACCCTTCTGCAACCTGAACTTATCACAATAAGCCACCCTGATACAATAACCCCTACATGATTAAAATAAAATAAAATTTTTATAGATTAAAAGTAAATAATAAACTTTAATAAAAAAATAAATTAATAATTTAAATTTTACATTTGATCACCTTTGATGTCTGAATTTGATCCATTGTGATTAACGTCTCAACGTGTATAATTTCCAAAACTCTTATGTGAGGAGGAGATACAGATAGAATTGAAAAACAACATTTGCATTACACATTCATGGTGCTTTCTCACTACACCGTAGAACCTTTCACACTAATACGAGTATAACTAAAGACTTGACGCTTATTTGTTGAATTTTATCCATAACGTAGGCAGTTTCTAGTAGGCTCTAGCTCTATATAAAATTTTACGTTACGTAAATTTATATTACGTTATAGAAAGTCAACATAGTAGCAATAGAACGAAATTTCTGGATGAGCAATTAACATATTTTGAAAATAAATTGATAAACTTTTCCAAAGAGCCTCCCATGCCTGATTAATACTGGAATCCCTATTTCTAATCACCATTTTTAGCTTTGAAATCCTAAGACGATCCATGATATCCTAATGCGATGATTATGATAGTTTATGGATTTTTACATGGTGTATGGATATGTTCTATGGATGGTTATATGGATTTATGGCCTAGTGTGGAAGTACTTGCTAAAGTGTGAAACTTGATACTTAACTTGACTTAACCTAACCAATTTGCATATAAAATTGTATATCTGGCGGGATAGCCATTTTGCTGTATGGTAAGTCGTTTTTATAAGGTGTAAGGTGGTTTTACTCAGCTTGATCCAAGTTAAGAAACACTGGAAAGGTATCATTGTGTGCCACCATGTAAATAAAATAATGTTAGTTTGGAAATTATCCTAGCAGTAACTTAGTATTACAGTTGCAATTGCTCTACAAATAGGGCAGTTATTCCAGTAAAAATGTAAGTAGGCCTAACACTGTTTATAAGGCCTACTTTCTGTCAGTAATATATGACTTCTTATGACAAAATTACACAGATCCTATAGCTTATAATACCAAGGCTGTAGAGTCGGTTATAAGTTGTAACCAACTCCAACCAATGACTCCAGATATTTTCAAATATACCGACTCCAACCCCGACTCCATTTAGCAAAGATTTACTAAAACTTCGACTCCATAGCCATGTATAACACTAACAGCTTCATTACGTTTATGATACTACAGCTTTATAACAATGTTAACAGTTCTTATAATAGAATTTCTGATAGAATTCCTGAGGTTTTTGTTCTTCCAAGTGCTTCGACATTCGTGGAATTTATTTCGTTTTGCAGAATATCTTGCTTTGGCGAAATTTTTCTCTGAAGGGGTGAAAAATTTTTCATTGACAATTGAGAGACCTAGGGGTTTTATGAGTTTAAGGAGCTTTTCAAGATTTTTGAAAATCAGAAAATTCAGTTAGAGCAACAGCAAAGGATAATTTTGGGTTTGACGTACTTGAAGTTAGAGATGATGGAACAGGAATTCGCCCCATTGATCTTCAAATAGAATAGGAACTTTTTCGCGGCAGTTACAAGTTTAGAGAAATAGGAAGATGAGTCTTTAAACTAAATTTAAGATACTAAAAGCTATAGAAATGACGATAGTCAAGCATGGCTTTGCAACGTGGGTACTTCGAAAGGTTCGGGAAGACTTACCTGACGTTTTTGAGAGGAATTGCCTAAGGATGGTTTCAGGTCCTTGTTTGGACCCAAACGGTAAATGCCAAACAGTAAATTCAGCAAAAGTGAGGTTTTACTCAAGTTTAAATGGCTGTTCTAGAAGAAATGTTGCCCTTTATAAATCAAGGATATTACGTTGACAGATATTTTTTCTCTTTGGCTATCCTCCTGGTTTGAAACGACAGTCGATTTTAGGGTTATAATTCTATGTTTTTAAAGGGAATTTTTTCGAAATTTTTTCTATAGGAGATAACCCCCCCCCCCCCCCAATGACCATATACTAAACAATAAATTTAGCGAAAATATCGTTGGCACTAAGGCTAAGAAATAATCAACAAACATTTCGCTTAATTGGGAAGGGGTGATCAGTAAAGATTTCAAGCTTGTAGGAACTTCATGGGAGGGAGTAAATTCCTCTGATTTGAATTTAGCCAAGGGGGATCGTGCATGGGTATGATGGCATTAGGTGTCTTGGTGCTGCAGTGACTTGGTAGTAGATGTAGTAATAGCTATTAGTAGTAATTGTTGTGTTTTAGCTAAATTAAAGTAAGTATCTACTTGCCAGGATGAATACCTTATAATATTCCTGAATTACTATGTAGCTGTGGTGACGGCCTAGACAGGGCCAAAGCTGGGTGATTGACCTGGCTTTCATCATTTCACTTTGATAAAGACGAAACAGTTTTGTTTTGCCTATGGAAGAACTAGGGCCTGAAAAACCGGACGTTTAAAGAACGTAACTTTCATGTTATTATTTGTATAAGACATTGTCAAAAATTGGTCACATACAATTAATATGAAATATCGAAAATAAACAAAAATGTCACATTGTTTGTGTAAGCTTTGTGTAGTTTTCTTATAAATCAGTCGTGGAGAAGTTGGCACTGCTGGCAGTTGACGCTCTTCCTTGTTGCAATCGCTGAAAGAGTTCTGTCTGTGGTACCACGGCATATGGAATTTTTTTCTCTATAGATTCTTGTCGTTTTACTGAAGGAAACCGACCAGATGTATAAGTAACTGACTTGGGCTAAAAATATAGAAAGAAAATGGATTTTATTTAGTGCCTAAGTGGGACTTGTACGTAATTTATTTCCCCTAATCGGCTCTAGAGGAGATCAAAGCTGCTTTCAGATTGGCTCTACTTACATGACTCTACTCTACTTACAGATGTCCGTGCTATATTGGACTTGTTTCCATAGTTTTCAAGGGAAATTCTGATTTGGCAGCCGAAATCCCAGTAGTTTGCCCTACGGCCAAAGTGAACAAGTTTGAAAACAATGTTTTGACCAGGTCAATTTCTTGAAAGTTCAGCAACCAACTTTAATAGCATAGATTATTTTTGTTCGTGACACACGAAGACGATAAACAGGTGACCCATAAAACAGTGAAAAAAAGTAAAACAATTAATCAAACAATAAATAAAAGCAAAAAAAGCAACGTGGTGCCATTTTTATGTGTTTTTTTTTTGAAAAGCAAAATGTTCATAAAAAATGTGGTTTTTGCTATTTTTAGACGGAATTACATTTCATAGTTCGCGTTCGGGTACGTTTTTATATTTAAACGAAAATAGTCAGACACTATTTGTACATAGAAACTTCATAAATATTAGTAGTAATTACACAAAAAAGTCAACTAACAAGACTTCATAATTAGTCTGATACTTACCTCGCCATCAGTTGCATAAGTGCTTTGGCCCGAAACTGAGCTGTAGCGTGAATAGACAGAGCCATCTTTTGTTGGGTCGAATATTACGTCGTCATCATCTTCTACCTGAAATTGTATAAAAGCCAATATGTTCATTCCTGAAATCATCAGTTCAATGCTGTCATTTTCGAAACCCAGATCATTAAGAGTGTGGTATACAATTAACAGAAAACTAAAAGGTTTCTTAGACTCTGCCTATCAAATGGTTTGCGGAGCGTTTTTTTTTTATAGCTATTTCTGGCGTTCAATAAGGAATAAAAATTATTGAATTGGACGCCATCTATTTTTGGATTTCTCGTGAGTTTTGCAATTCTTTTGAGTTTGGAAACAAGTTCCCCTGGTATAATTTTGGGTCTACATTCATTCCTCAAGTTTCATATTTAGTCGCCCTAAACCGCTGCTTATATAGTCTCTTCAGGTACTTTAAAGTGTTCTACTGCCAGTAGCCTACCAGCTTAAAATCAGTGAGTCTAACCTCTAAAAAAAAAAAAACAAAAAAAACTGGAAAACTGGTTAACCCAGAATTACTATGTTAAAGGCTGGATGGACTTGATTTAAAACAATTCGTGGAAACATGAGAGTTCTGAGTAATTATTTAATTATTGATTCCAGAGAAATTTCAGGTTTAATCCTATAATAATACACATTGATTAGCTCTGTTATCCAATCCCTTTGAGATTTTATGCCTTTTTAATGAAGTCACGAGGTTCTGCGACTAGAGTGGCGTTGCTGCTTTTTTCTATCTTTTCTTGCCAAATTGCCAAATCTCCGGCTCATACCGTTTCTCCATAATCCTTGGGTGAAACTTTTGCAGAAAATGAAAACTGTTATCGCTTACTCAAGCTAAAAGTCAATCTTAGAAGCTTACAGGCTTTTATCACATCCACTCCTATGTTTAGTATCTTTTATATTTTTTTTTCTGGTCTGACACTAATCATGTTTATGCAAGTAGTTGATTAATTACTTTCCTCAAAATCTCTCCTTTTTTTAAATCATAGAAAATGTGTTTCAGACATCAATTTAAAATTCCCGAGAAAAAAAAAAAAACAAAACGCTTACTTAGGAAGATAAAAAAAAGTAATATTGAAGCATTTGGGGGAGTTTTTGTTTTTTAAAGGTTGAGTAAATTTCGCTATTTATGCTGAATTCATACTAGATCCTCTGTTGATGTGTAGCAGTTGTAATCTGTAAATCGAAATACATTGAAACTCGAACTAATCCTGCTACTCAGGATTGTACGCAGGAGAGGGAAGAGTGAGGTCTTTTGACATATACTCCGCCTCCTCGAAATCTTTGGTTTTACGCAGGTTTGAACAATGCTCATATTTTGCCATTGAAATGCAAATTTTTAGTACTTTTAGAAGGTTTATCCCCCCCCCGAAACAGAATCCTGCATGCGTGCTTGATGCTACAAAAGGCATTTTGTTATCTCTATTTTAAAGACTGCCCCTGAATTTGCACAGCTCTGTTTATTCTGACACAAAAAGCTGATGAATGCGTTGTCCATAACAAGCCTGTTTATTGCTTCCTCTCTGGTACATTGGCTCTATTCTAATTTTGCACAACCACGACATCGATTAGTTTCTACAGTTCCCCAATTTCATCACCATAAAGCTTGTCATTTGTCTCTTTCAGGCAGATGTGCGGTATCATTAAATATTCATTTCAGTTCTATAAGAATCTACTGTATAATGAGATAAGCAAGGACTCGGTTGACGGGATAATTTGAGGTGTCTGGTGCATTACGCCACTCGATTGTAGAACAGCTTGTGTTTACAGACATAGCCAATTGTTACATAAGAATTAACGTGAACAAAGACAAGTCTTGCATTTAAAACATAAACAATAGATGGCTCTTTAAAGAATTATTTATTATCTTCTCATGATGTGTCGTAAACTTACAAGTATTTACGAATTCTGATGACGGTAACGAAATGCGGGGACTTCCCAAACTAATCAGGGCTGCCCCCTTGGGAGCAACCTATTGAAGAACGAATTATAGCCCATAGCAACCGAAAATTTAAAAATATGTTTGGGGGAAAAACTATCAAGTGAGGAAAAATTGTCATTTGAAGCGATTCGAGAAAAAGCCGTATCTTCATATACAAGATGATGTAACGGACGTTTCTTTTGATAAGATAATATAACACACGTATCTTTTGAAAAGTTGCTTCTCTGGGTTATGATGTCATATTTGAGTGATGCCTGAGTCCCTGTGATTGGTTCTTTACTATTCCAACTAAGAAAAAACGGAAGGCTTTTTCTGTGACCACTAGTAGGGGCGAACCCATCTAGGAAGTCTTGATCAACGGTTGAAAAAAGAACAAAACAAACTAACCTGAAATAAACAAAACCCATAAAGAATAGGGAAATGAAAAACACGGACGCTATACAAAAGAAAAAACTTACATCTTAAAAACGTCCAGTATTATACTTTTTGCATATCACAAATTTCAGCTTGTTCTTGTTATAGCAGCTGTCTTTTTATTTTCTCCTTTTCTTTACATGTTTTGTCTAGTTAAGGTTGGTTTGTATTGTTCTCTTCTCTTTCCTTTTTTTCCCTTTTTTCCCGTTGATAAAGGCTTTCGGATGTGAAGCGGGAATATTCGGACCCTTATTATTTTTGAAGGTCCTTTTTCGTCCCAGCAAAAAAACGTTTTTCCTATGTTTCTTCTATCCTATTGAAAATTTATACCCATTTTTCTATAGTTTGGTTTCGTTTTAATTGTTATAAACCAAATGAAATGATTGGTCTGCCTTTCTGCTTCAACTATCAAAGAAGCACTTCAGAATATGGGACTTCACAGAAGTAACGCTTACGTAATTACTTTTACGTTTTTAATTCTTCTATGATTGGTTTATCTACATGTGTAAATTTTCTTCGAAAATTTTTTCTGACATTAAACATTTAAAAAATGAAAGATCAGTAAAGAATGAACCTAAATCAAACAGAAAGTAATGAAGAAGCTCTTTCTTGCAGCTTTTTACGCCATGTTTAGTAAAAAAAAAACTTAAAAATTGAAATCATTGTTTTAAGTTAACTGGTCGTCCTAAGAAACTTGAAAAATTATGTCACTATTTTAGTTAACTGATAGTCTTAACTAATTTTCCGAGTATAAAATTTTTTTAAAAGTTGAATTTAATTTAACTAGATACAAAAGTTTATTTAATTGTAATATTTAAATAAAAATAAACTTTCCGGAAGATAGCACGAGCTTACCAGCACAAACTGAGGGGTCACCCACTCACTACCGCCTGGTGTTTACGTCTTGGGGTGCCATATGTGCCATACGATCCCTGCAAAGCTCGGCGCATTTTTACCACGCTTAATACGTCCCACTTGGTGTATTGTGATTCCCCTTAATTTAAACTTCTGCTTGTGTATGACATTGGCCTGAATTGGCTATTGCTTAAGTTTGAAGCTTATTTTGCAGAGAAGCTTACTTACCGCTTCAAAAGCTTCGTTCAGCTCCCCAGCTTTCTTAGAAGTCCAATTGCTTTCTTTTCCATCATCTGACGACGCTTCTTGATATTGACGCGTTGAACTTTTGATTTGTTTTCTATAATAATAAGCAGCCGTTCCTCTCCAAATGGCCAGTATTGCCACAACAATTGCAGCTAAACTTATCACGGCTATTGGAACAGCTATAATATTGTAAAAATCAAACATTTCTTCGGGGAAGAAAATGCTGTACTTTGACTTCTTCCGACATTCATAATCACCCAAGGCTAGTTTTAATTCATTCATTTTTAAATTGTTTGATGCCACCTGTGCTTGGGTACAGTTTTCAAAGTCCACTGTCCAAGAATGTAAACAAGTTGCTATATTCCTTAGAAATATATTATACTGACCAACTTTTGACTTTTCTAAGCATGTATTACTGGAACAATAGCATTGCACAATGGTTTCTATGTTTTCCTTGACTTCCTCTGCAACTGTATCGTTTAATTGATGTGATAGTTCCCATCCGAGTATTACGATGTTTATATATTCAAGTTCTGGTGGTGGTCTCAGTGTTGTTGTGGTTGGTAATGGAGGTACGGTAGTTATTGGGTCATCATACCTGAATGTTGCTTTAAAGCTGATGTTTAAGGGCTTTATATGCCTCCCTGTTTCTAGGGTTACTTGCGTGGTTTGTTGTCGGAATTGAATAGTAACATTCTCAGCTTTATATGGCATAACAATCGTTTCAGAAGCAAAAGGTATGTCATCACTTACGAGTAAAATATCTCCAGCAGTGGTGGACAGATTAATACTTTCGAAATTGGCCGTTAGGTGTTTTCCACTGTTGTTAAAATTGTTGTCCAGTTTCCATGTGTATTCTGCATTTCTTTCAAGAGACTGCGTCTCAATTCCAGTTGCATCTGCAACATTCTGAAATAGTTGTTTTGGAACTGATGTTGCTTGTATAATTATGGTTGGAGAAAAGTATTTAGATACAACAAAGTCTATTACAATCCAGAAGTTTTCTTCATTGGTAAAGACTAAGGCATCTTCTGAAGAAATAGAGCTATAAATAGCGTTTTGATTGCTTACTTTACCGTCTCCCATCTTTAAGTTACTTTCAGAACTAGGCATCGTTATGTTCTTGACTGTTATTTCGTGGAATGTTTTTTCTCTTGAACATGATACTAATAATTCCACAGAAAATCTATCATTGGGGAAGAAACCCTCGCTGAATAGCTCTTTATTTGTAAAAGTTATTTCATTCTCTTCCTCTTGTTCTGGGCATTTTAAACTTTCTGTGATTGAGCAAAATGAATTTCCTTGTTGTATATCTGTGGCACAGAGGTTTGCAATGTCAATAGTTTTACCATGTACACAAACATTGATCAGAATGAAAATTTGCCATAGAAATAATTTGACTCTTACCAAATCCATGTTGTACCTGTAAGATAAATTTTGAAAGGTTGAAAGACTAGAATTTGTGGAAAAAGGGAGAAAGAAAAAAAAGCAAGGGTGAATCGTGGGGGACGAGGGAGGATGTACCACTGTTGCCTTTTTTGAAAATTTGTTACAAAATTAATAAAAACCTCTTAATTCGATTAATTTTTATAAAAATGAGTTCTCGAACAGCGGCTTTCTGTTAACTCAGGAAGTTGTTATGCTACTTTAACGAATCTACTCAAACTGCTTAAGAAGATGTTATTTTCGAACCAATAAGTTAACCACTACTATACTTCCAAGACCTGGACGATTTTATGAATACAGATTGTACATTGACCTCATTTTGGTTCTTTTGGACTGTAGTTGTCTAACCATAGTAGTTGAGTCTAAGCCAATAATAACTATTGTTCAGATTCAATAGCAAATAATTTTGAATTTAAAAAGAAATTTTAGAGAATTTTGGGAAAGAGCCTAAAACTCCTCCCAGATTACATCAAATGGAATAAAAAGTCCAAATGAAGATACTCGTCGTTGAAACCCTAAACTTAATGTTTGCAGCCTCTATCTTAAAAAACAAAATAAGGAAAATCACTTTTGGCATAAGAGCAGCAAATATCTGTGAAACTGGACTTGAGAATCTGAACTTCCAAAGAAATGCTAGATAGTCTAGAAATAGTAGTTCACGAAAAAATCAGCCACTGAGGATTAAATATTTGATAAAATCTCTAAAAAGTCCCGAAGCCTCAACATTTTTTCGCTGACTTTTACCAATTTATGAGATTTTCATGAAAAAGGCTCCTCTGTCAGCATTTTTGTGGCTAAAACTGAATTATTAGTTTGTGGCTGAATTATGAATTATGTGGTTGAAGCATTTCTGTGTAGCAAAAACTGAAATATCCTGTGTAACTATTCGCGTCTTACTCTTCTACTCTCCGTGCTGTTAGTATATCAACGGAAGACGACAGTTTTGCTGTTATTCCACAGCTGAGGTTCAGTTCAGTCAGACAAGAAGAGCGCAGGAGGTGGAGAGGTGGTAGCACCCCTCATTTACAGGTTAATTGTTGCCCATTCTTTTTTTTTTTTATCACAATTTACTTCTATTTAAAAGAATATTCCTCGTTCGATTCTTGTGGACTATAGTTGTCAAATCATACTATTTGAGTCAGAACCAATTGTTTTTTCTTCTAAGTCATGGTCTATTTCATAAAATCTTTATAACCTTGCCGATAATGGGGAGAGGTTGATCTTGCCGGTCGTTCAGTGTATTTGGTGGAATTTTATTCTCCCACTTGAAAAATTCTAGACTTATAAGATGACACTTAAATCTAACGGTAAAAGGGATGAGATAAGAAGTTGCAAACACCTTCAGAGGCCCTAATTTTGCTACTACATCAATTCTTGAGAGTTCTGTTCACGTAGTACAGCAGCTGAGGTAGATGGATTATATACAACAAGCTTATATATCAGAATCAAATTACGTAAGTTCTCGAGAAAAAAGTTTTCTTGCAAAAAGCTTACTTTGGCTCTCTTTCAACATAATGCAAACGCAACATAGTGTAAGGTTTTGTTCACGGCAGTATGGTATAAGTTTGTCCAAAGAGGATGGGAGGAGATTGACTTCATCCCGCCCGAAGAATGATAGCTATTTTACCAAAGTGCAGCATATTGTAATCAGGTATGGAACAAGTTCCAAAGCTACCAGTAGCAAAATTAGACAGACTTCTAAAATCTGCCAAACCTGCCAACAAATTTCACAGGGCCATGAAAACTGCCAAGTAGCATTACTACTATGTTTAACCCACTTTTTCCACTGCGGATTCTAATATTCGGAAACTATACAACGTTCTTTCTTAAGCTTTTAAACCTTATGAATGCAATATTCATTTTGTTATTTTTTGAGGGTATACTTTCCCAGTTTTTTTTTGTTAAGTTTTTGAGAATAGTATAGTAAAATAGGTTACTAAATTGTTTAGTTCCAAACCTATTTTGTGACTAAAATTGCTGAAAATCTACCATAAAAAATTATGAATTATGCTGCTCCTGCATGGCTTATGATGAAAGTCGCAAAACAATACAAATCGTCTTTTACCTTAATTTCGTCTTAGCTATGTTTTGTCACTGAAATATGTCATTTAACTGATAACAAATTGTATGCTTTTGTCTTATCACTCTTTTATCTATAATGATTATATTTTTAAAAATTTTATTACATTCAACTGCGTGGATTCTTAATATTCGCATTTCTAGTTCTTTTTTTGCCAATTTGTCATTTTTAGTTTTGTTTTTTACGTTTTCCTCTGTTAGTCATTTCATTTTGCTTCTATCATTTTTTTTTTTGTTTCTACTGGTTTTTATTCTGATTGATGCTCAAAACACCTACGTACTCACATCAAAATGTGCCGAGGACCAAATTATAGCAAAAAAAAGTTACGTGGGGGGGGGGCAAAATAGACAGGAAAAATATTGAATCTAGATTTTCTTTCAAGATTGCCTCGTTTGGAATTTTAATATTTGCCCCTTCAACTGATTAATTTCATCAGCTGAAATATGTATTTCTTCCTCAAAGCTTGTATAAAAAAGAGAAAATATTGTGATGGTCAGTCAGTGATGCATCCAGGATTTTTGTTTGGGGGGGGGGGGTACATAAAAAAACGACATTCCCTAAAAGTAGTCCCAAATAGATGTAGTAGCAGTTGCAAGAGGTCGCAATCACAGTTGCAAATTGTCGTAGTTGAAAATAGTCACAATTGCAGTCACAGCCAGTCTCATTTGCAGCCGCAATAGTAGCAATAGTAGTAGGGGCCCTGAAAGTGATTTCTTCCTAAGAACTTTGATACATATAGTTTCTTTTTACTTAGTTCAACATACCCCTCAGCATTTATAAAATTTGTGCCTCAATACCCTTAGCTTTTTTGGACACATTAAGGATCAAAAATTCCCTTTCCAAACATTCCTTTCCTAATAATAAATTTAGCATGTGAAAAATCAACAGACTGCATAATTTATATTCCTTGCCCGGGAGCTTTTGGGGGCAAGGTATTCCCAGAGGCATTAAAAATTGTAATTGTTTTGAATAAAATAGCTTTTCAAGATACTAATCAGTGTTAAGGAGATAATCCAAAACGGCAAATGGGGGGAGGGGTGGCTGCTCTTCGTTCCTTTTTCAACATGCCACCGAACATGCCTTTAAAGTTTCAACTTAGCACCCTTAACCGTTCCTTGGATATTGCTGTTCTGTCCTTTTGAAAACTCTCCTCCTTACAGTGTACTTTGATTTTGTTTGACATCCCCCTCAACATTTTCTAAAACTTTTACCTCAATATTCTTAGCCTTTTTGTAGACTCAGGATCAAATATGCTACCTTTCCCCAATAGCCAGCGTTCTATATAAACTACTACTACCAATAGCAACTCACCGCAGCACCAAGCCGTCTGAGGCCAACACAGCTGCGCACGCTCCTCCTCCATCCCAATCCATTCAAAGCCCCCCTTTTTACACCCTCCCAGGAAGTTCCCATTTCGTTTAAATCTTTCTTTGTGACGTCTTCCAACCCCAGACGAGGACGACCTTCTTTCCGTTTAGCCCTAGACGGTTGGCCGAAAAGGACAGTCTTCGGCAATGTGTCATCCTTCGTCCGCACAACGTGCCCTGGCCACCTCAACCTTTCTTTCATTATAGCCCTAGAAAGCGGTATTGAACCACATTTTTCGTACAGCCTACTGTTTGAAATACGGTCAGTCAGCCGCGTACCCAGAATAATCCGTAAGCAATTTCTCTGGAAAACATCTACCAAATCTTAATTCGCTTTTCGGAGCGCCCATGCTTCAGAGCTATATTTGACTACTGTCATCACTGTAGCTTCTAATATTCCAATCTTGGTTTGCAGAGTTATCTTCATATTCTTCCAAACTTTTTTTAACTGTGAAAGAATACCCTGTCCCTTGGCTATTCTACTTTTAACATCTTCACTGTTCCCACTGTCTTTACTAATAATACTACCAAGGTAAGTGAAGCTGCCCTCTTGATCAATCTTTCCATTGCCCAACGTCACCTATTCATCTTCACTTATTCCTAGCCTTAGTGACTTAGTCTTCTTAACATTAATTTTGAAACCTATTCCAGCACCTGAACTCGCAAAACCTCTAAAAGATAATTTCATTTTGTTCACACTCTCATCTAGGATGTGTCATATCATCAGCATAATCTAAGTCCAGGAGACTTTTTCCTCCCCATTTGATTCCGTGGTCTCCCATTGCCTTTCCTGTGCTCCTTAAGACAAATTCCATCAAAATAATTCATATAAAGGGGGATAGAACACGACCCTGCTTAACTCCCGATTTAATACAAGACCAGCTGCTAACCTCATTTCCTACCTTAATCGCAGCAGTGTTATTCTCATACTTAGCTCTAATCACTTGAATGTATTTGTCTGGTATACCATACAAGGATAAAACCTTTGCTAAACCTCTTTTATCAACAGAGTCGAACGCTTGCTCATAATCTATAAAACTGAGGACCAAAGGTGTTTGACAACTCAGGCACTTCTCACTTATTAATCTAAGAGTGAAAATTTGGTCGACACATCCTCTACCTTTTCTAAAACCGCACTGTTCTTCTCTTAAAACATGTCTACAGCATTTCTCAGTGTAAAAAGTATCAAATTACTAAGTAATTTGCTACCTCTAGAGACCAGACTAATGCCTCGATAATTACCACACTCACTTTTATCACCTTTCTTATAAAGTGGCTTAATTAAGGTTTTCCTAAATTCGTTAGGTACTTCCCCTTTTTCAAAAATCATATTCATAATCTTCAGTAACTTATTTCTCACCCCAGAGCCATCATATTTAAGAAACTTATTTACCACACTCTGCACCTGGAGCCTTATTTTTTTTTATAATTATTTTAGTACTGTCGCTAATTCTTCCCCACTCAATACAAATCTTCCTTCACATCCAAGGTATCACAAACTTTTTCATTTTCCTCTATATCTTTTCCTGCAACTCTATCTCGGTTTAGCAAAGTCTCAAAATGTTCTGCCCATCCCTCTTTAACTCCTTCCTTATCACTAATTGTGGCCCTTTCCCTATCTTTAACTGGGACAAGTCCTGATTGACTACTCCATCTCAATTTTGGGCATCTTTTATAACTTACAACACTTGTCCCAGAGGCTGTTGGGTTTAATCATCCCCGGAGATACAATTATTTGGCTTCATCGAATAGTTTGAACAAGATGGCCGTTCCAAAATTTTGATCATGTATCTTTGGAGGGAGGGTAGCTAAAAAGAAAATTAGAGGGGAACTGGTTGCCCACCGACCACTTTTTAACATCTTCTTCAACATCCTTTGAAAGTTCTTAATACCGTCTGCTGCTCTCGGAATCTTGCAGATACACCTTTTTGAATAAACAGGATGCACATAATCTTTAGATTTAGTTTAACTATATTAGTTTAATTTAGTTTAGAGGTTGGTTACCCTCCGATTGCTCTTCAACTTAATATATATCCTCAGCCGATCCTTAGATATTGATAATACGCCCTTCTGACAATCAGCACACACAGTGTGTTTTTCTGTGTTCAGCATCCCTCTCCAAAGCAGTTGGGGATTATGTCATCCCCATAGGCATAGTTATTTGAGCTTTCGACGATTTTGAACAAGATGTCTTTTTCAAAATTTTGACCCAATATTTTTGGAGAGATTGTAATTAAAAAGGCATGGAAGGTAGCTAGTACCCCTCAATGAATTTTCAACATCCCCCAACATATCCTGAAATTTTCAACTCAATACCCTCAGCTGTTCTTAAAATATTGCGGACCCTCCTTTTTAATAAACTTTTCCCTCATGCCCTCATGCCCAAGGTTTCGCCCTCATGCCCTTAGTTTTTTCAGATACACCCAGTATGTAAGCAATGGGGAAATTGCACAATTTATAATCCTTGCCCTGGGGCTATGGGGGTATGACATTTCTGGAACTATAGCTATTTGACCTTGACTAGTTTGAACAAAATGACAACTCCAAAAGTTTGATCAGTTTTGAGGAAAGGGGGCACCTAAAAGAGCAAGGAGGGGTAGGGGCTGGTTGCCCAAAAATTTCTTAAAGATTTCCTCAAGATAACTTGAAATTGTGAACTTAATACCCTCAGTCGTTCTTTAGATATTGCTGATACTCCCTTTTCACAACCAGAAACCTCACATATTGTTTTGATTGTGTTTGGCATCCCTATTAGTAATTCCTAAAAGTTTCACCTTAATACCGTTAGCCTTTTTGAAGACCCAGGATCAAACATGTCCTATTTTCCAGTAAAAGTCCTTATATTTTAACAATGGGCAAATTGCATAATATGTAGTTCTTGTCCAGAAGCTAGGGGAGGTGTCAACCCCGGAGGCATAATTACTTGATCTTTGAACTATTCTGATTAAAGTGGCTGTCACCAAATTTTGATCTGAAGCATTCGGAGAAAAAAGGGTGTGGGAAGGCATCTTGCGCTTTGATGTCTTTTGACTCGTAACAAGGGCACTAAACCTCTGAATTTTCCGATCAGAGTTTATACGATCACACTTTCCATAAAAACCATATGTTGACATATGTTTCCATATGTTAACAATAAGCAACTTGCATAATATATAGCCCTTGCCCTGGAGGCTGAGGGGGTCAAACTCAGAAGCATGAATATTCGGCCTTTAGGCTATTTACAAAAATTTCATTGTGGAGGGGGGCTATAGGGCTTTACTAACTTTGGAGGGGGTATTTCAATTTCCCTACGAATGAGCCCCCTCCAAAATTTATACAATCACCCCTTCAATAAAAACCTTACATGTTAACAACGGGTAACTGCCATAAATTTTAGCCCATGCCCTGGGTGTGGCAAGGCTGTCAGCCCTGGGGACACAGTTATTTTGCCTTTGAAATATTTTGAACAAAATGGTTATCTCAAAGTCATGATTGGATCCATTTGGGGAACTGGGTGCAAGGAGAGTGGGACAGGTTGCCGTCTGATCACTTTTGGTTCTAAATTAGGGACCTAGAACTATTAACTTCCAGTCAAAGTAGCCTCCTCCAAAGTTCGTACAACCACCCATTCCCTAAAAAACGTTGTATGTTAACAATGGGCAACTAGTATAACCTATAGCCTATTTTACTGAATTTAAGAGAGAAAAACCGGGTATAATTTAAATAAAGCAGTAAAAAAACAACTTTAAATAATAAAAATCCGAATATTTTGACTACACGGCCCGGTGCCTTTATAAGCGGGAAAAAACTAACGTTAAATTAAATTAAACACTACATATAAAGAAAAAGACAAAAAAACAATCAAATAAATAAAACTCACAACTTAATAACCTCCAAAATACTGCAATCACTGTAAAGGTCTGAATAAGCACACAAACCTGACAAAAGACTGTCTCTGGTACACCAAATGGTCTGGTACACGAGACACAAATCTTCTTAAGTTTTGATCGGATCCGTTTGGGGGAAAAAAAGTAAGGGGGAAGAACTGGTTACCCTCCGGTCACTTTTGACTCTTAAAAATGGAACTATAACTTCCAATTTCCAATCAAATGAGCTACCTCCAAAGTTTATACCACCGTCCCTTCCATAAAAACCTTATATGCCCCCGGGTATACCTTACAACCCTTGTCCTCGGACTCTGGGGGTTGTGTCAACCCCGTAGGCATTGTTATATGATGTTTGGACTATTTGGACAAAATGACTATCTCAAAATTTCGATCGGATGCATTTGTAGAAAAGAGAGCGTGGGGGACTAGTAGCCTTTCGACCACTTTTGACTCTTAAAAAAGGCAATAGAACTTCTGATTTCCGATCGAACGAGAACCTCCGAAGTTTATATGACCCCTCTTTCATATTAAGTGCCTCTTGGAAAAATAATAATAAAAGTAATTAAACATTGAAGCTTTATGGCCTTTACTATAGGCGATCCTATAATGTTGCCTCTGACCTACTCAAAAAAATCAAACTGAACACATTTATCCGCCAAAACTGTGCACAAATGCCAATTTTCACTTTTGCTCGGAAAAAGCGGAAATACAAACCGACTCTGAATTAAGTAAATCCCAAAAAAGAATGCCTAAATTAATACAGTTCTAAATCAGTGTGGCGGACGTGGTGCAGAAGTACACGTTCATTTAAAAAACGGAACACTAAAGTATTGCGTTTTTGAGACAATGTTCTTGCGCAATCCACATGCACATATATGATGATTATTAGAAATTATACCAGAAGTGCCATATTCGAACCAGAAGGATCGTGAAATGGTCTTTGACTGGATGAAAGGGATCGCATGACATCACTTTTAACTAATGAGAGGCCTTTTCCACTTACAAACCTACGGAAGTAACGCGGGCAAAGTTATTGAAAATGAGAGTGGTATTTTAAGCCTTTGGTCAAAGCGCCAGAATTTACTATATTTCTGGTTCGAATTTGGTACTTCCGGTACAGTTTCTAATACCCGCCATTTGTGCGCATGCGCATTGGCAGCACGCAAACACACTTGTTCAAAGTATGGATACTTACGTGTTACGCAAACTAGACTTGTTGACCACGTTCGCCAACCTGGAAAAGAAATTATTTCAATTACTGTATGACTTCGTAAAAAAAGAAAAGACAAATTACTACTTAAATGCGTTATTCAAGTAAGTTGTTTAGATTTTCAAATATCATGTGGTACCATTTCTTCTGATTCAGCGCAAGAGTTTATATTGTTTAAACTCTTGACGAAATCTCTGAGTAGCCTGCTCAAAAAATCTAACGGAAGACATTTATCGGCCAAAAGTCTCCACAAGTGATAATTTTTGCTCTTTCTGAGAGAAAGTGTGAATTTGGCTGGTTTCTCTGAGTGAAAGTGAAATTATCTGAAGGAATTTCCTCGAAAAAAAGGCTCGAATACCTATCAAAAAAAGAATGCTCATATCATGTTTTTATTTCTTTATTTAAATACAACTAAAGTAGACTCTTACGAAATTTAAACACAAATGTCATTTATTTTAAACACAGTCGTTGGCCTGAGATAAGACGTCTTTTCTTCGGGTAACGTGAAGTCAGGGTGCATTCCCGATTTGTGATGACTATCAAGCCGAGCTGAAATATAATGGTTAAAAATGCAGGGATCTCTGTATTGAAATGATAGAATAAAAAGTAAATCAACCTCATTTTTTTTTCTTTTTTTTTGTGCTTCTTTTCAAAACAAATTTGTTTAATTTGTTTAACATGCAATGTTTTTTATCCAAGACATTTAATGAAAATAAATTGACTGAAAACAAAATAGTTTTCAGTAAAAAAAAAAAAAAAAAAAACGAAAAAATATGCACAAACCCTCTTTTTTTTGCGAAAACTTAGGCGAAACGATTTGACCATGAAAAGATATAGAAGGCCCGAATAAAACTGCCATGTAAAATGATCAAAGGGTATCTTCAAATGAATGGCAGATGAAGCTTGCTTTTTTAACTAATGTTTTTTAAGGGGGGGGGGGTCCTTGGGAGCAATCTTCTGGGGCATTTCTCCTGTCTATGTGTTGGTATAAATGTCTGACTTAACACTCAAAACGTACATTCTTTGCCCTTGGCTTTTTGTATGAATTTTTAATTGTATTATTTGAGCATTATTTTTTTTTAGCCCCGTAATGGCGAAAAGGTTGATTCAAGTGCACCAAATCCAAATGGCATCGAATTTGATAATTTATATCTAGACATGAATGGTATCATCCACCCTTGTACTCATCCTGAAGATAGGTAAGATTTTAAATTTTATGCTGGATTCAAGAAGCCTTCCTAGAAAATTTGCCTTAATTTCAAAAAAGGGGGAAACACTCTCTAAAAGTCATAAAATCATAATGAAAATCATATCATCAGATTCAGCGTATCAGAGAACTCTACTGTAGAGGTTTGAAGTTCCTATCTGCAAAAATGAGGGATTTTGTATTTTTTTGCGATTAAGAAAGATCATGGATGTGTGTTTATGTTTTTTTCACAGGGGTGATCGTATAGACCCTGTGGTCCTAGAATATCGCGAAACGGCTCATTCAAACCGAAATTGAAAGTTCTAGTGTCCTTTTTAAGTGACCAAACGAATTTGGGGGCAACTAGGCCCTCTCCCAAGCTCATTTTTCCCCAAAAATCGCCCGATTGAAATTTTTGGTTCAGCATAGTCGAAAAATCTAATAACTATGTCTTTAGGGATAACTTAATCCCCCACAGTCCCCGGGGTACAGGCTGCAAGCTATGAACTTTGGCCGTTGTTTATATATAGTATTGATTATTAGGAAGTATACAGACGTTTTCAGTTTTTTTCCGGTGTGTGGGGGGGGGGGTTCGAGCGAGGGGGTTAAGTGCGAGGATCTTTCCACGGAGGAATTTTTCACGGGGGAAGGGAATTTTCTATGAAAAGGGAGCCGGATTTTCCGACATTATTTAAAAACGATCAGAAATGAAAAAAAACAAACAAGTTGTTTCAACTGAAAGTAAGGAGCAACAATAAAACCTAAAACGGACAGAAATTATTACGTTTATGAGGGGGTTTGCCCCCTAGTCAATACCTCACTCTTTACGCTAAAGTCTTTTTAGTACTTTCAAAAAAGTTATTTATTCTAATTAAACGGCCTTTGTGATTAAGGGGTTATTCTTAAAGAATTGGAACAAAAATCGACTTTAGCGTAAAGAGCGAGGTATGGACTAGGGGGTGAACCCTCTCATATACATAATAATTTTGTTCGTTTTAAGTTTTAATGTTACTTCTTACTTTCAGTTGAAAAACTTGTTTTTATATTGTAAAGGAAAGAATGTTCGTAAGGCTAGGTGTCAAATAAGTCATTCTCTGTACTAATAACGTAGTTAAAAACCTCTACAATTCTTTTTTGTTTGCTTATGTGTTTTAGTACTGGCAATCTTTTTAATTATACTATCATGGATTTTATTAAATTGACTGGATTTTGTTTTGCTTTCTGTCTGTTTTTTTTTATCTATTAAATATGTATTTCTATTTTAAAGAATAGATTTATGATTATGCACCGTTAACACCTAATAAAGCACTTCGGGCCGAAAATGAAAAAAAAAAAATGAAAAGCGAAGTTAACCGATTTTGTGTTTTTAGACCTCCATATTCCTGTTTGTTATGCCTGGAGTTGAAATATAGGTCAATTCCCAAAGGGGGAAAAACCATCGATGGACATTGAGTTCTTTTATGGTTTTAAGTGCTATCGCTTTTCGATTTGTTTCCTTAATAAAATTGTTTTGCTTTTTCAATGGAACTGGTCAACGGCATGGTGTAAGAGTTTGGAATTTTTCCCAAAGGAAAAATTGTGTATTTTATGTTGACATACTAATGGATTACGGCCCCCGGTAAATTAATGAAATTTAATCAATTAATAAAATATCAAGGAATTAATTAACTAATAAATAAAGAATTAATTAATAAACGAATTAAAAAAATTAATGCACCAAAAATTAGATTAATCAATTAACATCAAGCGCAAGATAAGTTTGAGTTTCTCATTTAGTAAATTTTGTGAGGGATAGTCCGAGTGAACAAAACTCAGTCTCCTAGCCTCTTTTGTCAAGACGAGATTTTTGCAATACGTAATGTATATATTTTTCTAGACCAGCCCCCAAAAATGAAGATGAAATGATGGTTGCCATATTTGAAGCTATTGACAGGCTATTCAATATAGTTCGTCCAAGGAAGGTTTTATATATGGCTATAGATGGTGTTGTGAGTATTATAGAATTCCTAGTTTTTTTTTCCATTTGGTAGCCACTGAGTCACCTAATAAGTGTCACTCATTTGATGCCTTCAGAAAAGCTGTAAAAACATTCTCTGGATATTTTTTGTTTATTATTTATATGTACTTTTTATTATTGTTCTTGTGCGGTTGATGTATCTGGGCCAAGTTAGAAATACATGTTTTTATTCTTTGTTGCACATGGCACTTGGCTTTGGCTCGGTATTCGGAGAGCCAGTGGTGGGTGATTGCGTTTCATTTTCTTTTTTGTGGTTCGTCTTTCTTTTGTGTTTTATTTTTATTTTTTTTCTCCTTGTATTCCTGGTCGGGAAGGCTTACGGGGAGGGGGGTATATAATAATATATTTGCCTTTTTTGTTTAAATTTATTGTTGAATTGTTTGATAAATCTACTTATGGACAGGATTTATACTGCTTGTAAGTTTTCAATATTACAATCAAATTTGCTTGTTGATTTAAAATATATATCAGCATTAGGAGGTAAATAAATGTTTCTCTCGATGAAAATGAAATAAGTACTTTTTAAGCTAACAAATTTTGTTTTTAAGTGTTTGAATATTTCAATAGCCACTAGACAAGAAGTTATCATTTGTAAGCAGCCACGTATGCAGGGATTCATTTCAATGGGAAAGGGGGGAGGGGTATTTTTTTTCTAATATAGCTAAGAAGGGGCAGACCATCCGCAAGATATGGAAGAATATTATACAAATCACAAATATCTGGAAGTTTGTTTTGGGGTCATGGAACTAAAGCTTACACACTTGTTTGTGTAACCAAAATTATATCCCTTCTTCCCTCTTCTTCTGGTTAAATAGATGTTATTTAACCTATGGAATTTTCTATGAAAAGGAAGCCGGATTTTCCGGCATTATTTAAAAACGATCAGAAATAAAAAAAAAAAACAAAAAACAAGTTGTTTCAACGGAAAGTAAGGAGCAACATTAAAACCTAAAACGGACAGAAATTATTACGTATATGAGGGGGTTTGGTACTTTCAAAAAAGTTATTTATTCTAATTAAACTGGTTAAATGGTTAAATAGTTGTTATTTAAATTATATCCCTTCTTCCCCTTCTTCTGGTTAAATAGTTGTTTATTTAAGTTGTTTATATATAATGCATACAATGCATGCACATGGTGACCGTAGTTTGTGCTTTGATTTCCCATAATAAGATTTTAAGTGATAGTTTAGGGTAGAGATTCTCGATCTTTTTCAGGCGTCAACTCGTCAAATCTCAAATTTAGAAATGAGATAAATAAATAAGAAATGAAATTAATAAATTAGAAATGACATAAAAACCTAAAAATGACGCAATGGATACCTCTCACATTGACTATTTGTCTTGGCTTTACCACTTTGACCAAAGCTGGATTAGTTTTTTTTCAGAATTGTATAAAAATGAAAATTGTCACTTCTTCATGATATTCCATCATCCTCGGGCACAACTAAGGTAGTTTAGTCAACACCTAAGTCTTCTACGGCAACTCTTTGACTTAGGAAATTTTGTAGAGTAGTGCTGAAGTTTAGCGTTGTTGCTGCCAACTTATTAAGTTTAGGATTTCAAGAGTTCATCAAAACTGAATTGTTCTATTGCTATACAACTACAAATTGAATTTAAGTCCAGTAAAGTTAAGAAGTGATTTTAGGGATTGTTTATTCTCATCCCATAGACAAAATTGTAAAAAAAGGAGAATTAACTAAAAAAGACAATCAAGGAATATTGCAAGAATTGCCGCAATAGAGGAAGAATTATGAAAGTAGAAAGTAAAACAACTCTAATAACAGCTGTGTAATAGACCTGATAAGACTATTTGCAAGGCCCTAAAGTTAAAAAAGTGCTTAGACAGATAGTTACTGAAGCGACACAGAAATGTCAGTAGCTCCAAATTTTGTAATATATTTCCTGTATTGATCACGTTGGAGTAAGTAAATTAGGTTCCGCGAATATTTTTATTATGTTCAAATTATTCATTAAAAAAGAGAGCTGGAGACGCTGATAAGTCTCTCTTTTTCTGTTTTATTTTTCCAGTATTAATAGGGCACTAAATTATCGTATAGAGCAGTTTAACGTCATTTGAAAGCTAATATTTACATTTATGTGTTCTTTATAATTTCGCCATGACAACACTGTCATAAATTGCCATTTTCGTAAAGCTACAAAAATGCTTTGAAAGCTGGTAGCTACTGAAACGACATAGAAATCTCAGTAGCTCCAAAATTGGCATTAAATGTCCTGTTTTGATAACGTCGAAGTAAGTAAATAAGGCACCAAAGATATTTCTATTATATTCAAAATATTCATTATCTTCAATATCATCGATTTGTTTTATCTTTATGATTTCTTTTATTAGCTTCTCTGAATCAATTTTCCTTCCTCATTTAAAAAATTGCTTTCTAGGCTTGTACTAAGGGCTTTTCATACGCAGTGTTTTACTAGCTAAAATGGCCGTATTTTCGACATGAGTAATTTTTGACACGTGTAATCACGTAACACGTAATAACAAGTAACTTTTGACACTTATTTTCGACACAATATATGTTTTTTTACGCCAGCTTTTGACTTAGGAATTTGTTCTAATTTTTAGTGTCGTTATGCTGACTTTCTTACATTTTGGAGTTCGGGAGATGACTTAATTTTAATAGATCTAGTATTGGATTTTTTGAAATACTTTCTGTGAAGGTTTTAGTTTTTCCAATCTTACTTGATATTCTTATTGAGAAAGCCTAACAATTTTTTTTTTCAGCGTCCATTTTTGACAAGTTTAAAATATTTGCCATGAAAATGCTGTTTTTTTTTCTGCAAAAGTAATGCTATTGTTAGTACATGTATGGTCTTAAAACACTGGAAGAAAACGCCACGTCAATCTAGCTATGTAGTTTCACTTCACTCGTTATTTTAGGCACCTAGGGCGAAGATGAATCAGCAAAGGTCTCGTCGTTTTCGTGCCTCTAAAGAAACTGCAGAAAAGCAAAAAGAGATGGCGCGAATTCGCGAAGAGCTGTTGTCACAAGGTTGTGAGCTTCCGCCATTGAAGGAAGGACATGAGCATTTTGATTCAAATTGTATTACGCCTGGAACACCTTTCATGGCACGGCTGAGTGACTGCCTCCATTATTATATACATGAGCGACTTTCAAACAATCCTGGATGGTTTGGGATTAAAGTTATTTTGTCCGATGCCAGTGTACCCGGCGAAGGAGAGCATAAGATTCAAGATTATATTAGGAAGCAAAGAGGTAAATATTGGTATCTTCGGAATATGTGCGTATCTTGCTGAAATCTTTTAAGTCAAACATACGAGATCTGACAGGCTGAAGGCTCCTGTCATCTGAGCACTTTGTGTCACTAACTCGTAAAAAATGCTACACATATATAAAAGTTTGCTCTTCTACAACTTTTTGGCTGTCTTGTGTAAAGTAATTTCGGAAAACTTGTAATGTTTCTTGCCATTATATTTTTTCAATGTCTTGGACAAAAATGGATGGTGAGACTTTTCCGTGTAACATTACGGGGCTCTGCACAGTAAAGGGACCTGTACAACACTACCCCCCCCCCCCCACACACACAATCGAGTTTGAATTTTAAGAGTTTTTTCCTATATGTCTCGATTTTCTTGTGTAATTAGTTAGAATAGTGATACACGACATGAATTTTATAATAATGAAGAATTTAGACCAACACGTTTCTCTGTAGGGGGGAGGGGGATAAAACTAAGCCCCGGTGGAATTTCTTGGCATGTCCAAAATTCTTCGTATTGATAAGATCAGTAGACATCGCTGCCATATCATATTTTAAACTGTTTATCGCAGTCGTAAAAGTCCTAGGCCTATATAAGATTATTTTTCCTTATGGGTATTATACAAATAGGAAACTCTAGGCTGTATAATCTAGGATAATTGTTATGTAATAACGTTGAATTACAGGCTTGTTTTATACATCCAATATTTAGAATAAAAATTCTTCAGATCTACGAAACTTCATTATTAGTATACTAGAAAAAGTTAAAAGATCCGTGGAGAGATAAGGTTTAATCGTAAAGAGACATAGAGACCCCTCTCGGTTGAGAGGTGAAACATATAATTGTAATTTCTTCTATACATTATATAATATCGCGCTTGAGAGGGCCTAAGAACTCTGAAGGAAAACTCATGTTACTCATTCTAAATATGGACTCTGCAGAAGCTCGAGCAATATCTAAGTATAGATGGTGTCTAGATAACGCTTTAAAAAAGTCAGAAAAATTAAAAATGTACTGCCATCTATGTTTGTTAAATTTGTGTTTATACACATACAGATGGCATTGAAAAATATATATCTAATAATGGCAATAGTGTCAAATATATTATACATCTCCCATAAGTAAAAGATTTATTGTTAACTTTATATGCAGTTCTGTCTGAAACAACTATCTGAGCTCGTCTTAGTCTAGGAAAATTGTGAAAAAGAAGGGGTAAACCTTAAACAAATTGCTATACCAATGATTCTTTCACTAGTCGACTAAAAAACATGTGTTGATTCCAAATCGAAAAAGTTTACCGCTCTAGCTCTTTCACAAATTTGAGTTTCTTTAGGTTGAAGTTGAGGATAAATTTTTTAATGTAAAGAATGCCGTCCTGAAAAGGCAATTCTGAATTTAGGAAGTGGTTTAGGGGTTTGATTTAACATCCCTAATACATCAGAACATTACAGCAACTTGGATTGAGGATGGAGAGGGTGAGGTAGTCTCTGAGGCAAAATTGAGGTAGATAAAAGTCTGACTTTTTCGAAAATCGTCATCGTCCAGGAGTTTCGAAGGATTTTCGCGTCTCCGATTCTTTGTCTGAAAATTTTAATTTCTAACTGATGCTGGCAAAGGTTTGTGGTAGATACAGAGGAAGATTTGAACTACAAGAATTAACAAAAATCTGATTTGTCAATTGGAATAGAATAATTCCTGAAAATGTTAACAGAATCGCTAAAGTTATTATGTAAAGTGCAAAAATATTTATGGGGGCTGAGAGATAATTTTAATTTTTAATTCAAAGTAGAAAAATACCTGAAAATTTTAAAATTAATTTGATTTTCCTTTCGCTTAAAGTGACTCCAAACTCGTTACGTCATTTTATGGAGCGGAATTCTAATCTAGAATGATGATTTGTTTAATCTGTAAGAAAGAAATACTCGAAGCGGACGAGAAAGTTATTGTGACTGAAGTAGGAACGAGAACCATAAACGAATCTAGTAAAAAGCGAAAACGAACTGATGTGACGGCTGTTGTGGGGGATTGTTTTCACAAGTCATGCCGAAGTTCTTACACAAATGCACGGGCCATTGACCAGCACTTGCGATTTTTAGTCAAGCAAAATGAGTCCCAGAGGAGGAGTTCAAATTGCCTGATAGAGCAATTCGATTCCAAAGCTAATTGTTTATTTCAAGGAGCAAGAGCAACAGCCGTCCATTAACGCGTTTGCAAGCAAGCTCGAGTCCCTCAAAGCGTCACTGTCGTGGACATCAATGACTTCGTAGCTCTGGATTTATGTTTATATGAATGCTGTTGATTTACTGAAGTTTTCAACGGTGGCAGAAAGAACAGGCAACTGGGACCTTCTACTCTAAACTGGTGAACATATGCTTTGGTTCTTTGCATCTTCCAACCATCACTTGTACGCGAAGTCCTACTGATTTTATTTTCAGAAAATGGCCGACCTTAAAGAAACAAATTCTCAGGTATTCAACGAATTTGAAGACGGCAATTTTGTGATACAGCGCTCCGACAGATTTTGGGCTGGTCTTTCCCCTGACCTGGTCATAGAACAATTATTAATGCGCTCTCCAAAAACTAGTGGAGGTGTAACACGTAGACATGTTATGATTGAGTTGCAGCGGCTAACATGGCTTTTATCCGCTCCTGTGTGGACTGCTGTCAATTTGTTTTAATTAAAAGAATTAGCAAATGGAATTCAGAGACAAATTTCTTTCTAGTGGATGTACCTGTTGTTTGCCTAATATGCATTTTAACAGTTTTTGAAGGCAACATTCTGTATTTTCATTTCGAGGGGTTCAATTCTCTTGCTTGTAGTTGTTTTTGTTATTTGCTTTCTGATTCTTTTAGGGGTACGAAAAATCGGTTTTCCTTCTCACGACGGACAGTGAGTTACAAGTTAAAATAGGTATTTTAGCGCACTCTCATGTTCTTGGTTAAGGAGTTAGGATTTAAGGAGTTCGAAAAAGTTGTCTTTTGTAAAGTTGTCTGTCCAAAACACTTAATTGCCACTTAAGAAGGTTTACTCAAAGCGAATATCAAGTCTTCAAATGAGATTCTCACGCTATGGAAATCTGCACCAACTGTGTTAGTTGTCTTCTTTTAATTTTTAAGCTTAGCAAAAAATAAGTTCTCGGTATTCTGACTAAGTATACAAGGCTATGTAACTGAGTAGCACTTTGATAACCTGGTTTTTTAATTGCTAGTTGGTAAAAAAAATTCTTTGGAACCGGTATTAGTGTCGTATCCTACAAGTCTTCTGAGAAATCTTAAGCAATAATGATTGGAAAAGGGGTGCACAAAGGATCCATCCTTGCGCAGCTTCCGTTTCTAACGCGCTATTTGAGGTGAAAATTTTGTTAGGACTTAGCTGTAACTTTTTTCTTTTTAGCTCAACCAGGTCACGATCCAAACACGCAACATGTCCTTTGTGGTGCAGACGCAGATCTTATCATGTTAGGATTGGCTACCCATGAACCAAACTTTACCATAATCAGAGAAGATATTAGAGGAGACAATCCACCAAGACCATGCGATATGTGTGGTCAAATAGGTAAGTTAAAATTAAATTGGGGTTTAATGATCTTTAATAAACTGATTTATGGTAACCTTGAACTATAATATAGGCTGTAATAACTTGGTATCAAAATAAGTAATCTATATAGACCCAATAATTAAATTAGTTTTTCATTTGGAGATCAAAGGCACTCTGCTCGTTTGGCTGGTGATTGGTAATTAAAGAGGGGGCCTTAATTAAGTATTAAGCAAAAATTTATGCAAAAGGTGCTTTTCTTGAACAAAAAAAGTATGAGCTGTATTAGCTGGTGTCGAAATAATTTTTTTAATCAAGTTAGATCGAATAAATGGGTTTTTGAATTCCAAGATCAAGGGTGCGTTCTTCGTCAGCTAATAATCATCAGTTTAGAATAGAGAGACGGGAAGACTTAATGGCCAATTAAGATTAATTTGTGTCTATCCTGGCTGTTTTCAAAACTAATATAATCTTCATCAATATATCAAAATGAAGCTTAATTTTAACTAAGCTTCAAACTTGCTTTAACACAGCATTATAACTTGCTTTAGCCGAATATTGTTAACTTCCTTAGCTTCAAACTTGTAGCTTCAAACTTGCTTTAGCACAGCATTATAACTTCCTTTAGCAGAATATTGTTAACTTTCTTTAAAATAAAACTTTCTTTAACGCAGCATTATAACTTGCTTTAATACAGCATTGTTAACTTGCTTTAACATTTAAAACTTACTTTAATACAGCTTTAAGGCAGCATTATAAATTGCTTTAACACATCAAACTATAACGCAGTATTATAACTTGCTTTAACACAACATTGTTAACCTACTTTAACACTTTAAACTTGCTTCATCACAGCATTATACTTCTGACAAAATCCAGTTATTAGTTTTACAAGAATCAATAACCGAATACTCGATAACCGAATTTTGCTCAAGAAGTTGGTCTTTATAACCCAACAGGAACAAAACAGTAGAGGAAATAAAATAGGAAAAAATAAAACGGGTCTTTATGACAAAACAGAAAAAATAGAATAATCTATTGTGAATAAGAACAATTTAGTGTAGTGTAAAAAATAATAGTAATGATGACAACAATATTAATATGTAGTAATGTTTAATTTTGACGCAACTGATTTGTTTTCCATTTTTTTTTTTTTTTTTTAATTATTTTTAAATATTCATAACATAATTATAAGTATTTAAATATTGAATAAAATATGTAAATATTTAATTATTTTTAAGTATTTATATAATTTTAATATTTAAATATTTTTATATTTTTTAAGAATAATTCTTTATTTTTTTTTTATTTTTTTTAATAGGAAAAAACGTGATGAATCCCATACCTCCCCCCCCCCCCAAAAAAAAAGTATCGTCATAAGAATAATCGTTATAAACAGGCAAATAAATAGCATTAAGAAACTTATAAGCGATAAAATAAAAGTTCAAAATAGGGATAAAATCCTTTTTAATAGACGGTGTATAGAAATTCACAAAAAATACCAGATATTTCGGTCACATGTACAGTGACCGTCATCAGTAGTAAAACTCTAAAGTTTTACTACTTTTTACCGAAATATCTGGTATTTTTTTGTGAATTTCTATACACTGTCTATTAAAAAGGATTTTATCCCTATTTTGAACTTTTATTTTATCGTCATGGAAAGGCAGTGTGGTCTCCGAAATTAAAACTTACAAGCATATGAAAACAAATCTTAGAAACAAAAATAGAAAAGTCTCGAAGAGAAAAAACTGAACAACAAGTAAAAATGCAAAACATAACCGTAAATAAAAGTTATAAAGGGATAAAGAAATTAAGTTCTGACGAGATACTTGAATTTCAATCTTGCTTCATTGCCACCAGGAAATTTATTCTAAGCTCATTAAATAAAAATCAAAGACTATCAAATAAAGACTATTAAAATAAGTAGCCCTAGAATTAAAAAGATTAGAAGAACGTTTAAAGATCATATTCCTTTAACAACTACGAAACAATAGGACAAAGTGCAGGACAAAGGTAAGGAAATAATCTGACGTGACAAGTGTTTGTAGAAAAAAAAAAAAAAAAAACAGGATTAAGGGACTGAAATAATTAGCTGTCCTTAAAGAAGAAAATAGCAATAGAATCGAAAAAGAATTCAAATTTGATATTTTTGTAAACAAAATAAAAAGGTAAAAACAAGAACTTTGACGACAATAATCCACCCTTATGTAAAAGATGACGGGTGTAAAAAGAAATAAATATAGAATTACTTTCCGAGACACGTATCTTCTGATAAATTGAAGACGCCTCTTTATCTAATGAAGGTTTATACGGGATTTAAAACTTACGGTAGGCATTAATGGAGGTTAAAAATGTCGCATTCTAGCGAGAGACAAACGCCTAACTAAAACGGATGAGCTTTATGATAACATGTGGAATGGTACCACGTTTTTTTTCTTTCTCGAAGTCTTAATATTTTTTATCAGTAATGATTTTGAATGATTTGAAATAAATAACAAAGTCCATTATGACGGGGTCTAGATTATTTTGTGTGACTGAAAACTGCTTGACGATTATTAAAGCTGGGAAGTTAGTAGCAAAATATTAACAAATTGAATTGAAGGAAATGCAAATGATAAATAGGTGCGTTTGTTTTACTCAAGTTAAATATAGCTGTACACTGTACATATACGCTGTAAAGTAAACAAGTCATATGGCTACAAAAAGTAAACAAGTCATATGGCTACAAAAAGTAAACAAGTCATATGGCTACAAAAAGTAAACAAGTCATATGGCTACAAAAAGTAAACAAGTCATATGGCTACAAAAAGTAAACAAGTCATATGGCTACAAAAAGTAAACAAGTCATATGGCTACAAAAAGTAAACAAGTCATATGGCTACAAAAAGTAAACAAGTCATATGGCTACAAAAAGTAAACAAGTCATATGGCTACAAAAAGTAAACAAGTCATATGGCTACAAAAAGTAAACAAGTCATATGGCTACAAAAAGTAAACAAGTCATATGGCTACAAAAAGTAAACAAGTCATATGGCTACAAAAAGTAAACAAGTCATATGGCTACAAAAAGTAAACAAGTCATATGGCTACAAAAAATAAACAAGTCATATGGCTACAAAAAGTAAACAAGTCATATGGCTACAAAAAGTAAACAAGTCATATGGCTACAAAAAGTAAACAAGTCATATGGCTACAAAAAGTAAACAAGTCATATGGCTACAAAAAGTAAACAAGTCATATGGCTACAAAAAGTAAACAAGTCATATGGCTACAAAATTGTTAGTAGTCATCGTCAGGTTGGACTTCCATAAATTATGATTATAAATTTTAAATAAGCAAGATTTTGTTGTTATTTTTTGTCCAAACCTATTTCCTGCCCGGAAAGATTTTATAGTATACAAGTCAAAGCTAAGCAATTTATTGTACCTGGTCCCTGTGAAGATGGATTCGTTTGTTCAAAGTCTTGGTTATCTTTTAAGCTTGTTTATTTAAAGATTTTCTCGACTCCGTGCTTAACTAATAGTATCATTTCACTTTAATTTCGGCTAAATTTCAAATTTAGCTGAAAAAAGTAAAATTCGTATGCAAATTTCGTTTTAATTATTCATCGTTTTAATTATTCGTTTTAATCATTCAAAATCAAAACCTGCCTTAATTCAAAAACGTTCAGAAATCAAATAAAAAAAAAAGTTTTTTTTAACTGAAAGTAAGGAGCGACATTAAAACTTAAAACGAACAGAAATTATTCCGCATATGAAGTGGGTTGCCTCCTCCTCAACACCTCGTTTTTTACGCTAAAGTTTAAATTTTCTCCCAATTCTTTAAGAACGACTTCTGAAACACTATGTTCGTTTAATTGGAACAATGAAAAGTTTTTTTTCAAAAGTACTAAAAAAACTTTAGCGTAAAGAGTGAGGTATTGAGGAGGAGGCAGCCCCTTTCATATACGGAATAATTTCTGTTCGTTTTAAGTTTTAATGTCGCTCCTCACTTTCAGTTATAAAAACTTGTTTTTTTTTTTTATTTAATTGGAGAAAAAGCCGAGACAGATAGTATGAGTGAGAGGCAAAGCTGGCGTAAGCCTTTTTCAGATTTGTATAAAAAGTATGTCATTTCACTTGTAGATAGGTAGTCCAGCATCCATCCATCCTAAGGCAGAACTAAGGTAGATAGTCATGGAATAAAGGTAATTAAAATAGTCCATGGTTTCTATGATCCATTTGAAGGCAATTGGAGAGCCCAGTAAAAGCTTTTCAAAGATTTATGACTGACCAAGTCTTTCTGATGAATTTTTCTTAAAGAAAATAGCAGATGGGTTTTCAGGGATAAAGGAAAAAAAAGAGGTGAAGTATACGGCACTAGACCCTCAAAGTCCAATCTGGCGGTGCTGATCCCCATGTCAAGAACCCTTCAGCCAGGAAGTGCAACGGGGGGATGGGGCCAGCGACTCTGTGCTTTCGCACACCCTTCCTGCTTACCTTCCCGAGATTTCTCCAGGTACCCATTTAGAGGTGGATCGACTCTGGCTGAGCTTACAGAGTCACGCCACTGACCTCCGTCCCAAATCAAATTATTGGATACACTAGGACTATATTTATAGGTCATTCTAAACGTAGGCGGTCCTATAAAGTTGTTCTTCAAGTATTCAGTGCGGGATGTCTCCTCTTATAGGTAATCTAACTTTGCCATGTTTCTACGGGTTTGCCGTATTGACTTGACAAACGGTAGCGAAGGAAGGTTCTGGATATACCTGTAGAAAAAAACCATGAATGCCGTATCAAATCCCTCACTGAGATGCTTTAAAGTTGCCTGATCGGTGCTACAAATCGCACATTGAGGCTGTACTCTGGCCCCTCTTGGTTGGGGTGGTTTCATCTCTTTCGTAGCTTGATAAAAAAAAAAAAAATCTTTAAGACTTCTAACTGATGTATTATTTATGATTCTTATAGGGTAACTACTCGGACAGTGCTTAATCTCGGACAGGTTCTCTGGCCTAGACATAGCCAACAAGCTCCTAATCTTGGATATTATGCATATAGGTTCGATAGTTGGAACTGGCTGATTAGTTTGGACTGGAATAGTTTGAATTTGCTGCCCACAATCTTGGGGAAGTTCTGGTTTTTCATATTTCAATGCTAGACGAAAGTTACTCCTACAGCCTAGCCTATTTAAATTCAATATATTTTCTTCACCGAGCTTGTCTTAGATTACATCTGTCCGAGATTGAGCCTGTCTGGGATTTGGATGCTTTGGTCTAACCTTAAGACTCTTCGTCCAGGACTGGACAAAATTTTCCAAGATTGGGCTCAGGTATTAAACATGTTCCTAAGATTGGGCGCCATTATCTATCAGTATGCTTGAAATTGTTAGTACGTGGTATCACTTTGCACGTGGTATCAGAGCCATTCCTAGGATTGATGGTGCCCGGGGAAAGTTTAGCTACAGCGCCCCCTCCTGACAAAACAAAAAAAAACACAAAAAAAACGAATCAAAGTAAAAAATTTGATCAAAATAGGCAATCCCCCAGCTGTGGTACTCGGGCAGCTGACCTGGTTGCCCACCCCCCCCCCTCCCCCCTTAGGAACTGCTCTGCGTGGTATGATAGAGACTATAATAATTTAAGTGTTTGAAATGTTGATTAGCTTTTTGACTACTGGGTGTTATACTCTGTTCAACTAACTTTTATCAATCCTTTGTCTTATTTCATTAATAATGCCACCATTACTAGTTAATATTATAGTCAAATATATTTGATGGCTTAAACCCTTATTGATTTTCAACGGTTCGTGTTAGTTAAGAAGAAATGACATAATGTTTTTTTGTTAGATTGGAATTTGTATGCATGGTGAGTATGGGATTGTACTGTTTTTTAGCGATGTATGTAATATTCCCTTTTTTTGCAAGCTATGGATGTTGGTGAAACTTTGCAACAAAATGAGGTGTTGACGAAGCCGAACATGAAATGCTATTTCGGAAAGGAAAAAAATTCTTTTGAACAAAAACTGTGTATCTTTTTGTTTTAAAGCCATTTCTGTTTAGTATGAAACTAGACCACAATTTAATGCAATTTCTATTTTATTTGTTACTAGGCTATGAAATAGTAGATTGCACCGGAAATGTATTATACACAAATGGTCAGTGATCGAAAAATGTGGATTGCTTATTTAACTCCAGTGTAAAAAGTTAGATTATAGGAGGACAAAGAAAATGTCTTGATGTTTTCCCTTGTGATATTTTATTACTTTTTTTGTTATTGGTGGTTTTTTTAATTAGGCCATGAAATGGCAGAATGCAGAGGACTTCCAAAAGAGAAATCTGGGGAGAATGATGAACTGCCAGATAAAGAAATCCCACCAAAGCCGTTTATTTTTGTACGACTGTCTGTACTCAGAGAGTACTTGGCCAAGGAGCTGGAAATGCCAAACCTTCCTTTTCCATATGACTTTGAAAGGGCTGTGGACGATTGGGTAAGCGGTTTAAGTTGTCTTTGTTTGTTTAGCCGAAATTATTTAATTTTATTTGGATATACGTATAAATAAAGATTTCCCATTGAGAGATATGATTTTCCCTTAGAGAGCTCCCCCCTCCTATTTACAAATAAACTTGTAAGGCAGTGTTACATACTAATCTTACTTAGATCCTCCTACGCCTGGCAGCGCATAGGGCAGCGACGGTTGACCTCCAACTTGGCTGATCTTGTGCCAAAAACACAAGTTCATTCAGTGTGGCTTGGAAACTCGTCGCCTCTTTCTCCAGGGATTGACCAAGTATGCTGTGCTGTCTTCCACTCCTTCGGATGCCGGGTGGGGTCCTGTAAAATATATCGTGTGGGAAGCGTCCTTCGCTCATGCGGGTCATATGCCCCCAGTACTTCCATCTTCTCAATCTGATCTTGTCGGTCACCAGTGGTTGATCGATATCTGCCCTTATCTGGGCATTCGTTTCTCTGTCGGTCCAATGTCTCACAAGGATATTACATTGGTAATTGTTCTCGAAGCAGAGTAGTCTTTTCTCAGCATTCTTTGAAAGGCTCCAAGACTCGCATCCCTTCAGAAGTACAGAGAGTATATTACTCCTAAACAATCGCAATTTGAACTTCCGGGGGTAGTTTCTTCATCTCCAAATGTTCTTCAGCTTAGAAATTGCTCCATTTGACTTTTCTATCACAATTCCCGTCTTGGGTCACTGTACTACTGAGGTACTTAAATTTTCTGACATCTTCTATATCAGTGCCTTCGTATCGAATGCCAGCTGCAAAGGTCGCCACAATTCCGTTTGAACTGCTTTTCGTTTTATCAAAATTAATCTTCAGGCCAATAGGGGCAGCTTTCGCTGCTAGCTCATTCAGATTATGTTGAATGTTTTCTTGGCAGTGAGCCACGAGAGCGATATTGTCACTGAAATCACATTCGTGTATTTGAAGCTCGGGGCTTATTTGTATGCCTTCTCTAAAGCGGCAAGCTCGAAGCACAGAGTCTATAGGTATTGCGAATAATATTGCAGGTAATAAACATCCCTGACGTACACCGGACTTGACAGAGAACCACTATGACTGCCAATTCTCCGTCTGGACTGCACAAACCGTTGGAGCTTGGTTTCAGTGTGTCTATAGATGAATATATACTGAAACAGTAGAGGAGGGAGGGGGGTGGTTGCCCAAGATTTGAACAGAAAAATTGAAGATTCACGTCATAAACCCAGGAGAATATGCAAATTTTATTGTAGTTTATTCAGTGTAGACAGGATCCCTGTACTTTATGGGAGAATGCATATCTATTTTGTGTCAGTGGGAAACAGGGGGGAGTATATGAATTAGTTATATTTAAACCATTTAAGCAGAGGCTTAGCTAGGATTTTCAGCGCCTGAGAAAATGTTAGTCCCGCCCCCCTCCCAGAACACATCAGAAGATCATAGTTTTGACGAGTAAAAAATCTCAGTTTGGGCGCCCTCTCAGAGGCTGCGCCCGAGGATTGAGGCCCCCTCCCTCCTAGGTACGCCTTTGTATTTTAGCTTTGCAAATTGGAATCAGGCTCCTAGCATGTACACGGCAAATACATTGTAGGGAACGTATTTTGATTTTGGGATACCAATTTTCCTTGAAAAATATATTGATCTCACCTACTAAGAATTTATTGATTATGGAATGAACTGATAGCTTTACAAATATTATATATCAGTGGAAATACGAAGGAGGAACAAAAACGAGGAAATTTCACCACTAGTAAAGATATTGTTAATAAAAGTACAATTATTTTGGGAAATACCTCTGTGAAGCCGTTTTTGTGTAGGAAAAACATATAAAAAAAAAGAATAAAAAAGACTGTTCACCACTGAAGTATTCTTATAAAAGTATAATAATTATTTTTACGCTAGTTTCATATAATTGCAGTGTTTCTTGGACTAATTTGTGCTAGAGCAACGCCATATTATTAGTAGCCATTTTTGTTATATAAATAAAATTAACTTGATTAATTTTGATTAAAAGGCCAAAAAGGAAGTTATATTGACTCGCATTGATTCTCACTCAAGAGGCTTTAGAGAAAAAAAAAAAAAAATGGTCTGAAGGTTGACTGTTTCCTTTCTCGCAAATCTGTTGATGAGGGCTTGTGCTAAGTCTTCTTGGGTACAATAAGGTTTTTTCTATTTATAGAAAGCAAATTCTTTCTATTTATTTCTTTCCACAAATAGAAAAAAACCTTTTTTGCACCTAAGAGAAACTATATTTCAGTATAAGCTGTTTGGTGCCATATGTTTTTAGTTTTTTCTATGATTTTTCACCCATGTGCCACATACAGGGGCCATATTTAGAAGTTGATTTCAACTGAACTTTATTAGCAAGTTTACGGAAAAATAAATCAGCTCAGTTTAAAATTGGATCAATGTATACTAGGGCACCAATATATTATTATAGCCATTTCTTTGTAAAATGAACATGATTAATTTTGATTAAAAAGCCAAAAATGAAGTTCTAAAAGATCAATCTTTAAAGTTTAGAGGGTTTAGGAGTGGATTCAGACTGAACTTTATTCAAACTAACCCGTTTCAAGCTAAACCTGCTCAGTTTAAAGTTGGAATGGTTTTACACAACTAGAATCCCTGAAGCATTTTTATAAAAGGTTGTAGGATTGTTGTTATTTTCTCTGATCTTTTCTTTCAGGTTTTCATGTGTTTTTTTGTTGGTAATGACTTTTTACCCCATCTACCAAGTTTGGAAATAAGAGAGGGGGCCATTGACCGACTTGTCACTCTTTACAAAGATTGTGTCTACAAGACTGGTGTAAGTAATTCATTTATTGGGGTTTAAATGTAAGTCTTGTATTTTATTAAAGCATATATTTATGTGATCTTTAGGCTAGGGAGCCTAAACCTGGCTTTGTATCGCCTTCATACGACAATCCCCCCCCCTTTCCACACCCTCCATATTTACACCTGAGATGGACAGTGTCTGAATACAGCATGTGTATTTTCCGAAGAACAGAAAACAAATACTTTCTTAAATTTTGCTCGTAATCCATATTTAACTATTTCCTGTTGTTTCTATCTTTTTTTATTTTCTATCTATCTCATATCTTATTTACTATCTTTTTTATTATCTTTTTATCTTACTTCACTATCTTACTTTATTATTGTAGTTTATTATCTTGTTATCTTATTTATTATCTTATTCACTATCTTATATCTTATTTACTATATTATATATTTAATGTCCTATATCTTACTATCCTGTTTACTACGTATCTCTTTCTTATTCATTTTCAACTTTTTATGTAGGTAATTTATTTTTCCTCATCCGTCTTTTGCAAAATTAGGGAGGATTTTTTTCTTGACCCGAGGGGGAGGGGGGGGTATTTTCAAACAAAACCCACTATTTTCAAAAAATACTAAAAAGGGTATTTTCAAGGTCTAGAGGGTAGGGGGCAACTGCCCTCATTCCCTAAATTTACATCACTAGCTCTAACTGTAATTGTTTGTGTTCAATGTTATTATTTCTTTTAGATTTAAGTTTGAATTACAAAATGACTCCATTTCTGCTCGTTCTTTGTTTTAATGAATTTCATCACCTTTATCTTAATTTTTTTTGGAACCTTTTTTTTTTGATTCTGTGAAAACTCAAGCTTATCGTCTGCCCGCCTACGCTCTCAAAACGCTACGCCTGCCTAGCCGTTTAGTTTTAGAATTGGGAGATTGTAAGAATCTATAGCATGCTGAGTTTCGTTATTGATTGTATTCCGAAAGGCAATGCAATTTTACTAAAAGGTGATTTTACTCTCTTCCTAGGGCTGGTTGACTGAATCAGGATTTTTCACTGCAAGTCGAGTTCAGATTATTATGAATGAGCTGGGCAAGGTGGAGGACCAAATTTTTCGTGACAGACAAGAAAAAGAGAAGAGATGGAAAGAGCAAGACAAATTTCGAAAAAGAGCAAAGATGGACTCGAACTCCAAACCGAAGTGGATACCGGGTGGTCAATTTGAGCCTAAGGTTAGTTAAGTTACACATCTTTCGCAAATCTCTTTTTTTACCCTTCTCTTTTTTTCTCTTTTTTTTAGAGATCATATCTTTTTTTTACCCTTCTTCTTTTTTTCTCTTTTTTTTAGAGATCATATCTTTTTTTTACCCTTCTTCTTTTTTTCTCTTTTTTTTAGCGATTATATCTTTTTTACCCTTCTTCGTTTATTTTTTTTGTTTTTAGAAATTCTATCTTTTTTTTTACCCTTCTTCTTTTTTTCTCTTTTTTTAGATTTTATATCTTTTTGTTACCCTTCGTCTTTTTTTTTCTTTTTTTTTAGAGATTATATCTTTCTTTTCACTTTTTCTTCTTTTTAAAGATTAAATCTTTTTCTACCCTTCTTCTTTTTTCTCTTTTTTTTAGAGATTATATCTTTTTACCCTTCTTCTTTTTCAGTGCTTGATGGAAAATTTACTTTGCTTTACAATCTAACTTTATCTAGCTTTAACTATATCCAATTACAACCGAATTTAACTATAAAACATTAACCAATTATAAACTATAGCATCGACTACAACCAATTTTATCAATTTTGACTGGATAAACATAAACTAGAAAAAAGGAAAACAAATGTAGCGTACTCTTTTGTGGAACCGGAGAAGAGATATCCTTACATTAACCCCCAAGCATAAAATTACAGGTCCCCTTGTCGTCCCCCACCGCAAAAAAAAATACTTGGAAGTCTTAGCTTCATCCCCTTCCAGTCGTGAGACAAAACAGGTTGCACTTACCGAACTCCGTATAAATTTTTAAAATTCCAATAAAAGCTATTGACGAAGTGCCAACTCTAAATCCTGTATAATGTATAGGGCTATAAATAGCAGAAGCGCATCCAGGATTTTTGTTCGGGGGGGGGGGGTTACTATTTTTTTTATAGGGGGGGAGGTTACATAAAAAACATCAAAAAACGCATACAAAATTTGTTAATGTCCATTTCCGTTACGTTTTTACGAGTCAAAAAACATTTCGGGGGGGATTCAAACCGGGTACCCCCCCCCTCTGGATACGGCCTTGATAAATAGGGCTGTAATCCCTATAAATCCTGTATAGAGCTCGCTTGCCCTCAGTCATTAAAAAGAAGTAAAAATATATTCTCTCTGATCATTGGAAAGCAACTGACTCTGTAAATTGTAAAGCATCTTTGGAGATTATAATTGCGTTTAGGATTCTCCTCCCTGTTGCATTACACAGACATCAGCTATTTACAGACACTTAACAATTATATAGGTAAATAGACAAAGAAAACTTTTATTAAGCTTGGGAGTAATTTGCGCTGTTAGCCCGCTGGGCAATAATTAGCCCATCGCTTATGCAGAAGTAGTATTAAAAGCTCCTCTGAGTCCTTTCTCCTAAGCTTAATCCCCGTTTAAAGTTTCGATCTTTACAATTTCATGAATCAGTCTAGTTCAATGTTTTTTTTTTTTTTTTTTTTTTTTTTTAAGATGCGTCATGAATTGTTTGTTTTATTTCATAATTATTTAATTAATTTTATTGAATATTGTAGGTATTTTATGGAAATTCTCGTGATTCTATTAAGCGGCGTTCACATGCGTGTCTAACTAGAATCCCATGTCTAGACACGCGTCTAGCCAGACTTCAATGTCTAGGCAACGACCGTTCACAAGTAAAATTCGGTGCTTAGCTAAAACTATAAATTCAGTTTCAAATAGATTACAATTGTCATTTCTAGCCAATTAAGAGAGCTTATGCGGGCAAAACTTTCAAAATTTTAATCCCTATTTTAACTTTCCCAAGATAATGGATGAGATAAGCCAAACAATTGCCTTAGTGTGCTTCACTATTATGTCTGGTGTTGCATATTTGCCTAAAATAAAAAAAAAACAATTAATGAGACAACAAAAATTAAATTTATGTTTAAAAATGTGAACATAGATGATGAAAGTAGTGGAACTTGACACATTCTGATTGGCTATAATCGAAAATCCTAGACATTGAGTTCTAGAGTCTAGAACTCAAAGTCTAGCCAAGTGCCTTGTCTAGCGTGTCTACCTAAGCACCGAATTTTACTTGTGAACGGTCGTTGCTTAGACATTGAAGTCTGGCTAGACACGTGTCTCGACATGGGATTCTAGCTAGACACGCATGTGAACGCCGCTTTAAAGACGATTCTTAAAAACCAACTGACGAACGGTGACAGAAACAGACAAAAAAGAAGTAAAGGTGAAAGAATTTTGAATTCTTTCTTTTTTGAAAGCGTGCTGTTTTTTCGATGTTTAGGCTGTATGCAGTTAGATAATTTGCAGATTCAAAGGATTCAATTGTAAAATAAATGGTAATTCACGGTAAACATCATATAAAAACAAAAAGAATGTTATAAATAATATAAAATGAAATATAAATAGATTATATAAATAATCTAAACGTTTCCTCCACATTTTCTAAAGCTTCGATTGAACATATTCTGTTCCAGTAGTGCCCGAATTGAGGTTTCAGTTTCTTCTTTTTAATTGTTAGTTAATTTCTGGCGCTATAGTGATCTGTAGTGGTGGAACGAGTCACGGTACTGACTCAGGGTACTCTGGCACTGACTGTGTGGCGTGGCACTATATGGAACTGTGCGGTTGTGCTCTGCCAGAACCTAGTATCGACATTTTTCAATTTTTTGAGAAAATCGTAAAATACAGATTTTTTTCTCCTTTTGAACAGAACACAGAGGCTGTCCAATTTTCTTTTCTTCCATTCTTTGCCACTCCATTTTTTTGCTGGACGTAGATATTGGATTTTGTAATTCCAGTATATCCGTGCTAGGTTTTGACTGTGGTAAAACGATAAAATTCCCTTTTACCCCTGTGGACACTCGTGCCTAGGAAAGTATAGGACATATATACACTCTGACTACACCAGTGGATTCGCCGCTGCAAGGTTAGAGGAAATCCATTCTAAGCTCGAAAGTAAACGTTTCTGTAGACGTTAGGTTTTGGCAAAGGATTGTCATATGTCCCGTGGGATATGAGAATGTGTGCTGGGGTATATTGGCTTCAGGGTTTCCACTTTTAGAATCAGAAAACATTATGGAATGTTTTCGAATTTCACGCAACTGATGTCTGGAATAATAAGCAACTAATGAAATCCGGTAGTGTAGATCTATGGCAGAATTTTTTTCCACCTTTTGTCAAAACAGGAAACAGAAAAACATAAATTGAAGAAGTAGAACTTTCGCTGATGTTGAAGCTGTTGACATATTTGGAAGTCATTCGTGCAAGTACTGTAGGGAATGGGGATGATTATTTTGGTATCCAAGTAGAAGGATCTGGAACAACTTGTTACGAGTTTTAGTCATCATAAGGTTTAGAATCTCTGCTCTTGACATTGAAAAAAAAGAAAAAAAAAAAAAAAAAAGAAAAAAAGTAAACGTTGAAAAAATTCATGATTGAAAAACGCAATTATAGATTTTTCAACTTAAGCCATTATATAATGTACGAGCTGTATTTATCAGCCAACTTAAATCATTATATAAAGTAGGAGCTGTATGTATCAGCCAACTTAAACCATTATGTAATGTACGAGCTGTATGTATTAGCCAATTTAAACAGTATATAATGTACGAGCTGTATTTATCAGCCAACTTAAATCATTATAATGTACGAGCTGTATTTATCAGCCAACTTAAATCATTATATAATGTACGAGCTGTATGTATCAACCAACTTAAACCATTATATAATGCACAAGCTCTATGTATCAGCCAACTTAAATCATTGTATATTGTACAAGCTGTATGTATCAGCCAACTTAAACCATTATATAATGTATGAGCTGTATGTATCAGCCAACTTAAATCATTATATAATGTACGAGCTGTGTGTATCAACCAACTGAAACCATTATATAATGCACAAGCTGTATTTATCAGCCAACTTAAATCATTATAATGTACGAGCTGTATTTATCAGCCAACTTAAATCATTATATAATGTACGAGCTGTATGTATCAACCAACTTAAACCATTATATAATGCACAAGCTGTATGTATCAGCCAACTTAAATCATTATATAATGTACAAGCTGTATGTATCAGCCAACTTAAACCATTATATAATGTATGAGCTGTATGTATCAGCCAACTTAAATCATTATATAATGTACGAGCTGTGTGTATCAACCAACTTAAACCATTATATAATGCACAAGCTGTATTTATCAGCCAACTTAAATCATTATAATGTACGAGCTGTATTTATCAGCCAACTTAAATCATTATATAATGTACGAGCTGTATGTATCAACCAACTTAAACCATTATATAATGCACAAGCTGTATGTATCAGCCAACTTAAATCATTATATAATGTACAAGCTGTATGTATCAGCCAACTTAAACCATTATATAATGTATGAGCTGTATGTATCAGCCAACTTAAATCATTATATTATGTACGAGCTGTGTGTATCAACCAACTTAAACCATTATATAATGTATGAGCTGTATGTATCAGCCAACTTAAATCATTATATAATGTATGAGCTGTATGTATCAGCCAACTTAAACCATTATATAATGCACAAGCTGTATGTATCAGCCAACTTAAATCATTATATAATGTACAAGCTGTATTTATCAGCCAACTTAAACCATTATATAATGTATGAGCTGTATGTATCAGCCAACTTAAACCATTATATAATGTAAGAGCTGTATCTATCAGCCAACTTAAATCATTATATAATGTACGAGCTGTATGTATCAGCCAAATTAAACCATTATATAATGTACGAGCTGTATCTATCAGCCAACTTAAATCATTATATAATGTACGAGCTGTATGTGTCAGCCAATTGAAACCATTATATAATGTACGAGCTGAATTTACCAGCCAACTTAAATCATTATATAATTTACGAACTGTATGTATCAGCAAAGCCAACTGGCTAGGACTTTAACGGAGCAATAAAAGTGAAAATTAAACCTGATTTTTCTTTCATAGTTTTTTTCGCAGTGTTTCACCACATATCCCAGTTTTCAGGTATGAAAAGTGTTTTTTTTTTTTTTTTTTTTTTTTTTTTTTCTTTTTTTTTTTTTTGTACTTTAGAGAATTTTGGAAGTAACATGATTACATATTTGCCTTTAGGTTGCACTTTACAGAATTTTGGAAGTAACATCAGTACATATTTGCCTTTAGGTTATATTGTTTAACTGTTGAAAATGGTCAAATCTCACCCTTTGTTCCGTAATTATGAAGGAAAAGATAATAATTTTTTCAATTCTTTGGGTCTAAATGCTTAGTTATTTCACGTATATCATCTAGTTAAGTTTTTTGCCAATTATACTTTTTTAGCCCATATATTTTTTTTTTAGCCCTATTATATTTTTTAGCCCATCGGTAGAACAGTAGAACCCTTGGTCGATGCCCACCGGTCAATACAAGAAGTGCGGACTGAAGCTTTTCGCAGAGAGCAATCAGCAAACTATTCAGTTGCAGCTAGTATCAAAACTCAATTGAAAAATGTGAGTATTTCGATTTTATTTATGTGGTAATGTAGCTGTCTTTGGTGAAATATACTGAGGCTGGTGAGCCAGAGGGGGTGGGCTAAAGCCTCTCTTGGCTGTAATGCAGTTTTCACATATGAATCTATTGAGTAAAAAATCGTCATCGAAATTTTTGCCAGTAACAAATTCTAAGTAGAAAGTATACACATTTATTAAACTATTTGCTTATATTAATAAATTGAAAATAAATTTAGTTTCAAGAGTTGGTCGGTTTGCCGTCGTAGCTTAGTGGTATAAGCAGCCTCAAACCTTATACCTACTTAGTGGGGGGCTGTATGCTCGCAGTCCACCCATGCAAAGTTTTATTGCAATTTCTATGATTTGTTATTCAGTTGCCAAGACTAGCTGCCTACTAATAAGTAAATGACGAACCTCGAATAAATGCATCCCTGACCTTGCTATTAAAAAGGAAAAAAGTAAACACGGTCAGTATTTGTTCTTCTCATCTAGGCTATGCACATGTAGGTGATAACAGTTCGACTTGTACAATAAAGAGTTTATCTAGCATATGAGCAAAGTTCTTGATATTTATACCATAGCTTTTATTGAAAATTAGGAGCCCCGTCTGGGGTGGGAGGACGTCATAAAGAAATATTTAAAGGAAATGGGAAGTTCGTGGGCGGGTGTAAAAAGGGAGGCTTTGAATAGATTGGGGTGGAGGAGGAGCGTGCGTAGCTGTGTTGGCCTTAGGCGGCTTGGTGCTGCGGTGAGTTGTTAGTAGTAGTGGTATTGAAGTAGACATTTGCAAAAGGATAAAAAAGGATGAAGGTCCTCCAAAGCTATTGCTGGTGCATAGGATCGATTGATAGGATAGAATATTAATGAGAATTATTTTTTTTTGTAATCTAGTTTTAATACTATTTATTTTTTGTTCACTATTTTTTAGTACAACTTTTTTTTTCCAAACTTGTTTATACTCGCTAAGTTTTGATACAATTTGTTCTTTCCTAACTAAATTTTTAATGCAACTTGTATTTCCGAGTTCACTAAGTTTAAATACAACTTGTTTTTTTTGTTGTAGCTAAATTTGAATGCCTGTCCCTGTTTTTATTTACTAATTCTTAGTACAACTTATGTTTGTTTTTTTTTTGGCGAGAAAAGTGTTAAATTGTCCCAGTGACGATATATAGACTAAGCAAATGTTAATTAACTAGAACATATTCTATAAATTGATCAAAATGAGTTAAAGTATCCCTTGATAATATCTGTCCACTCGAATTGATAAAGGATAAAGATCCTCTAGAGCCATTGCTGGCGCCAAGGGCGTCGAATCGGTATTTCAGCTGCTCATTTCAGCTTCAGCATAAGAACCAGTTTCTTGATATTTGTACCTTAGCTTTTATTGAAAATTAGGAGTGTAATTTACAAAAGGATTAAAAAAGGGTAAAGATCCTCCAGGGCCAATTTTGGCGCATAGGGCGTCGAATCGACATTTCAGCTTTAGCACAAGAGTAAGTTTCTTGATATTTGTACCTTAGTTTTTATTGAAAATTACGAGTGTAATTTACAAAAGGATTAAAAAAGGGTAAAGATCCTCCAGAGCCATTGCTGGGGCATAGGGCCTTGAATCGACGTGTCAGTTGATAATTTACCTAAGGAAAGGGACTATTTCGAATTACGCTTATAATTAGTTCTGCTCTTAACATGACATGCATTCTAAAGCATCTAGTACTATAAACTTGTCTTATTGTTAAGCCACCTAAGATAGACTCACTGTTGGAACACTCTTCTTCAAAACTACTTTGCGCAAAGCTTATGTTGCGGCCGACTCAGCGAAATCCTACGAACTTTGGATTTAAAAAATTTAATCTTAGTCATTTATAGTTTACGCTGTATTTCACTATGGCGCATATCAATAACGTAAAGCCTGCCTCCGCCTCATCTTAGGGCATAAAGGACCATCTTAACGGGGCGTCAAGTCCCCTCAATTGGAGTTTTCAGGTGAGAATAGAACATAGGTGGGTCCAGGGTGTAGAAATATTTTTATTTTGATGACCTTCGCATTTTAAGGGTAAGAGGTCTCAGGGGTGGATCTAGAGCAATATCTGGGGGGGGGGACACTGTGACAAGGCGCCAATAATTGACCAAATTGACAAATTTATTTTAAAAAAAGAGTGGAACACAGAAAAAACAAGGAATAAGGGCACCAGAAAAATCTTGGGGGGCCTGGAATCTTCCCGGCCCCCTGGGTTCACCACTGAGAAGTTTTTCCATGTTTTTTGGGTGAAGGTCTCACTCAATGCAAGGTCTTATAGGGACAATAAAGGTTTTGATTTTCATTCATTATCTTATAAAATGCGTGTAGATGTTTAATTGCATCATCTTTAGTAACTAGTCTAGTCTGTATCACCGGGATTTGATTTTAATCGTGTTTTACTTATTTGGGAGTAGTTTTCTCCTTTTTAAAGGGTAGTTGTTTATCGGACATTTAGCAATAAATAGACCCTATACTTAGGGTTCCGTAGCCCTATTAATTAGTGAATTCATTGCCATAATGAAATCAAGATATCATGTGTGTTAAAATACAGCAATTACTGTCATGTTAAAATGAGCAAGAAAAGGAACAAGACTAAACTGTATCAAGGTAATGAGAAATTACAGTCACTTATTCAAGATTTGACTTAAAAATAGCTAGCGTGTCGTTGAAAAAAAAAAAAAAAAAAAAAAAACGGCTAATCTTTTATATTTTTTTTCAGATGAAGAATTTTTTGGAAATTCTACTTCCGAATTTTTAGACCTTCAGAATGTTTGACGCATTTCCTGGGCGGTATTCTTTAAAATTATCCTGTATTAGTTTACTAATATAAAGAAATGCTTTAAAATCTGTTGTCTTCTTTATAGCCCTCAGAGGAAGTTCTTGGAGGTGACAAACGTGGCATTAAGCGACCTCTGGAAGAAGAAGAAGAGGTAGAGAACCCGGACGAAGTAAGGCTTTGGGAAGACGGATTCAAGGATAGATATTATGAGAGCAAATTTCATGTCCTTCCAGATAATTTAGATTTTCGAGAACATGTTGGTCATGAATATTTGCTGGGACTTGCATGGGTTTTACAATATTACTATCAGGTAAGATTCTTTTTTTACAAATTAATTTAGAACATTACCTGTATCAGTTTGAGGGATTTCGGCTCTTCATGGAATTGTATTATAGAGGCTTCACTAACCGAGATATTTGTGGGGAAGGGTTGAAGCCTAAAATTTTTGCTGTGTGGCTGATACAATTCACTGGCCCTTTTACCGACCTAGATCGACTTTTTTTGTAAAATTGGGTCGTTTCATTTCACACTGTTAACATGTCCGGTCATGGTGTGTATATTAGTTAGAAAGCATCCTTTTCTTGAAATTTTCTAAATGTTTTTCTTGGAAGTGAACTTTCTCTTGAAAAAAAAACTTTTTTCTCGAAAAATCAGAAATTAAAATTTTTAAAAATCAGTTTTTTCAACTGGAAGTGCAAAACAACATTGAAAAAGGCAAAAATTAGTCCATATCCAAAAGGCAATATGCTCCCGGATTTCGCACATCTGTCGGGCGTTTGCGGATTTGCGAAAAATTCCAACAGCAGATGGGCATTCTCTGCTAATAGTTGCAAAATTTCCTGTTGAAAAAGGGAATTTTTCAATTTATATATCAATAAGATATACATAATTATAAAAGTATGATTATATATATGTAATAATAATATATTCATAATTGTTATAATTGTCCTTATTTTCAAAAGTGGTCGGCATATCATCCCTTTTCTTTATTCTTGATCTCGATTCACTGCATTTAATTTTTAAGGCATTGAGGTTGCTTTTAGTGAAAGAAGGTTTCTGATATTTCCGAAGTCTCTCCCTAGTAAAACATAGACCTACTTTTAATTTCTATTTTACCGTATTTTTAGTCTTCAAATAATTCACCTCTTTGCATGTTTTAAAATTTGAACGCCCTCCCCCCCACGCACACAACACGCGCACACTTCTCCTGCCGCTGCTTCTCTTGAAATATATTTAAGGTACGGTCCCTGCTCTAACTGAGCCAAAACTTATCTTGTCAGTAAAATTGCTGTGAAAATAGCTCAGTATACTTTTTGAGGATAGCATTATATTTTAAATGAGTATAGGAGAGCATGGAAATAAATGGGACGGTAAAACTCCCCTGGACTTAGTTTATGCACATGATATGAGTGCCCTAGATTTTTTTTTTTTTTTTTTTTTTTTTTTTTTTTTTTTTTTTTTTTTTTTTTTTTTTTTTTTTTTTTTAGCAAAATGAATGGATTTTCGAAGGTTTTGATAGTTCAGGGTGTAAGATTAGGGTTGAAAATTAATGTTAAGAGGAAAATGTTGCCTTGATTTGTAATAAATAAAGTTGAAAAGGTGATGATGGGTAACGATAAAATCTATGAAGTAGATAGCCCCGCCGTAGAATACCTGAAGCCCATGGCGTTTTTCAACGTTAAAAAACGTCCGGAAGAATAGAAAGATAAGTCTGCGAACAAATATGATAAGTATTGGAAGATACGGTAATGAAAGTGGTCAGGTATGGTTCTTGAACGCGGGTGCTTCGAATGGCAGAGGAAAATTTACTAAATTTTCCACAGGAATTGTCTACGTACCAGTTTCGCTTTGACTGACCGTATGTCAAACAACAAACTGTACAAAAGTGTGATTCTATCCAGTTTTTTAGGACAGTAATGAAAGAAATGTTGATATGGCCGGGACACGTTTTACGAATGCAGGATGATAGGTTGCCAAAGATTGTTCTTATTGGCCATTCATCTGGGACCATAAAAAGTATGTCGTCCCTGATTGGGGTGGAAAGAGGTCATAAATAAGGATTAAGTTATTTTGAAATTATGAATTTTTCTATAATTTTTTGGGTAAATTATATATAAAACTTAAATTAACTTGACAGTTTTCAGAACGATTTGTATCCAAAACCATCTTAGTCTACGGACCGGTTCTTGAGACATGACTCATGTCGATGATTTGTTAGTGTTAAGCCCAAGTTATGAGTGTTAATCTTAAGCAATGCGTATTTTCAACCGATTTCTGGAGAGAAACCATTGTACTTCTTCAGAATAACGGACTTATAAGAAATTCTCTGAGCGAAAATTTTTTTTTTAGTGAAATTTCAAATTTTTAAATTCTTACAGACTAACTTCTAACCTTTAGAAGAGTTTATGTGTAAATAAGCCCGTGCATATATACACAAAGTACTACTACTACTACTAACACTAAAAAGTTGTTGCAGGACCAAGCCGCCTGTGGTCACCAAAGCTGCGCACGCTCCTCCTCCAGCCCAACCTATTCAAAGGTTTACTTTTTGCCCTCCAATGAAGTTCCAATTTACTTTAGTTCCTTTCTTATGACCTCTTCCTACTCAATTTAGGGACTACATGCAGTTTTTAGTTCCAGATGGACGAGAAAAAGAGCAGTCTTTGGCAATCTGTCATCCTTCATCCGTAAAATGCGTCCTAGCCATCTCAATTTTCTTTTTTTTTTTTAATTACAGCCCTGGAAAGTTGGATAGAACCATATTTTTCGTAGATCTTGTTGTTTGACATGCGGTCAGTCATACGGGTACCTAAACTATCTCTCAGCAATTTCTCTGGAAAACATTTAAGACATTTTCCTCTACTTTTCGAAACGCTTGCATTTTTCTACCATAGTTGACCACTGTCCTTACTGTAACTTATTAATTCTTATCTTGGTTCGCAGACTTATCTTCCTATTCTTCCAAACTTTTTTAAATTCTGAAATGGGCCTTTGCTATTTTACTATTTACATATTCATTGCTTCTACCATCTTTATAATAATGCCACTCAGTTAAGTTAAGTTATCTACTTGATCGATCTTCTCATTACTCATCTTCATTTATTATGCAGTTTAAGCAACGTGGTCTTCTTGATATTAATTTTTGACCATCAGAACCTCCAAAGGTTCATTCATTTGGCTCGAATTTTTATCTTGAACACTCAAATCATGTGAATAATCTAATTCTAAGAGAGTTTTACCTCCCTATTTGATTCCATGCTCTCCCATATTCACAAAACCACAAGAATGCACGGTAGAGATACTTCAGGCATTCAAATAAAAATCGAAAGGGTCCTTAGTTCGAGAAGAGTTTAAAAAGCTTTGGAAGAAATCTCATGGACTAGCTAGGGGGGACAGGAACATATACTGGGCTATAATTATAATAGAGGTAAAAGAAGGTGCCAGAAGAAATGGTACCCCTAAGTAATATTCTTAAAGACTGTAAGAGAACGGAAAATCTAATAGCTGAAAATATAAAGAATGCTGACGGTACTGTAATAACCAACCGACCAATCGCGACCATTCGCAAATGAACCGTCTCAATCGGAAAATCAATACCCCGCTGACATTTCTCCACTTACGCTTATAGAAGTAATGAAAGCAGTAAAATCGCTTGAAATACACAAAGCGCAAGGAGAAGATGAGTTACAACTCATCTGTATATCTGTATACCAGAGCTGTATAAAGTAAACTCATCCTTGATCAGCACGCTCAAGGACTTCCTCGGGAAGGTCCGGGAGAACGAGTACGTCCCCAAGATTGTAGGGATGCAGCAATGATTCCAGTGTTGAAGAAGGGCGGCAAAGTGACTACAAAACTATCGAGGCATCTCGCTCTTGGATACGGCCGGAAAGATTTTCGCCATCTTTGTCGCAAGCGCAATTCAGAGGCGAAAGGGGGTGCAGAACTTAGAAAAGTCAAGCTGGCTTCCGCCCAGGAACAGGTTATACAGACCAAATTTTCTGATTTCGAATCCTCCTACACCAGGTTGGATCTATCTGTAACTGAGAAACCATGGCTATTTTTTTGGATCTTATACGAGCAATCGACTCGGTACTTTGCCCGCTACTTTAGGAAATCATGCTAGAAGACGGAGTCCCCTTAAACCGGTAAGCCCTATGAAAGCCTACTATGGAAACAAGCTTACCAACATCCCCGGGTGTGAGAAACTCTACATAGCTTTTCAAAATCGTCTGTGGCTTGCGGCAAGGCTGCCCAGCTTCTCCTATCCTCCTCAACTACATAATTGATTGGATCTGCATAAAATTCATAAGCTTGGAAGTCAAAATCGAGCGGACATGTTGCAAAAAATGGCATAGAGCGCTAGCCTGACAAGCCTGACCATCCCCAAAAACAAGCACCTGTCTAAAGATAGAAACTCGTCAGTCGTCATAAACGGACAATAGCTTGAACAGGTAGAAGAATTCAGGTACCTTGGGCCACTAAGAAATATCAAGGGCGGGAGCCTCGAACAAAATCAAGGCTAGCATAAGCAAAACCTGACGCACTTTCCGCCAAATACAAAAGCCCTTATGGTACAGAAGAGAAATCAGCACAAGGACCAAACTCCGAGTCTATGTGGTGTGTATTCGCTTCATTTTGTTATATGGATATTAAACCTCGGAGATAAAGGCAGAAGAAGAATGCGGCCATCTAATCCAAATTTACAATCAGAGGTATTTGTTATCCATTCTCGTCATCAGCAGAAGGCTCAAATGGTTTGGGCACGTTATGTGACGCTTAAGTGGAGTACCTGACCCGCCAGTGTCTTCAATTCAAGCCCTCTTATCAGTGGAAGAAGCAGTAAGAAAATCCGACTATCGTGGCATGCCCCACTGAAGAAAGACCTCCAGCCTTTGGAAGGATTCCGAAAGTACAGACGTAAATGCGAAAAAGCATGGTTGGAAATGTCCGCCCACAAATAGAGAGCTCTAAGACAATGGCAGAATGGGGTCCAACATATCCGTTGTGCCGACCTGGGCTAAAAAGCACGTGTCTCGAACTAAGTACAAGTAGTAAGTACATTAAAAATAGAATATTATCCTAAAAATAGCTGCAGGATAATAATTAAAAATCAAACGAGTTAACATCCTAGAAAGTAGCTTTTGAGGGGCGAAGCAAAGTAGAAATATCGTACTTAGAAAGAAACAGAAAGAGGGAGGAAAATGAATGAGGCTGTGAGACAGTTGGAAAATTAGAGACACTTGAGAATCAAGAGGAGACAAAACATAACAGATTAAATGAAGAATAAATGACCGTGATGGCAGAAGAAGATTGAAATGAGTGTCAGAAGATTGAAAAAGCAATTTAAATGATTCTGGCAGGACTATATTTGCATAGTGGAATCTAACGTGCCCTGGCCGGGTTTTCAGCCGCATTTACAGTTTTCCCTATTAGATTTTCAATTTCCAAAGTGATTTCCAATTAGAGAGACAATAAAATTAAGCTCTATCCGCCGTGAACTTCTGTAAATCTAAAGCAAACTATCAGACTGGAGAATCATATACTTTTTTTGTATTAAGATGCAGCTATGTTACGAAAACAACATAATATAGAATACAAAAATATTATATACTACATAATATAAGAATGCCAAAAAATATCACAATTTCAGTTTTTATATATCCGTAGTTTTATGTAACTTCAGCTGTAAGCTGTTATATTTGTAAGCTGTCATACCGCTTAAATTTGAACGACATTCTTTTTTTTAGGGTTGTCCAAGCTGGGAATGGTTCTTTCCCTATCACTATGCTTGTTTCGCTAGTGATTTTATAAATTTGTCTGATGTGAATCTGGAGTTTCCAAAGGATACAAAACCTGTAAGTATTGTTATGTATTTTTTCTACTTAAAGTTTTAATACGTAGCATACATATCTGCACAGAGCAGGGAATTGATAAAAAATATATATTGTTCCTATGAAACCCAAGAAATTTTTTTTTAATGAGGCTGGATTGTTCCCTTTGAGTTGTCAGATCCCTTTCTGTCTAGGGAGTGACCCCATCACTCCGCCTTAAAAATCCGATCTGTTTGCATGACGGTGGTGTTTATATTTGTGACTTGAATTTAGCTTTTAATATATAATAATAATAATAATTTATTTGGACCCTCTATACATACAAAAAAATGCACGTAGGGGAGTATGGAAAAAGAAATTTATGAACACTTATAACCACTATATAAACAAAATATAAACACTTATCATCACAAACACTAGAAAAAAGAATCCACTAACAATGACTCACAAGACGATTAATACATCCCAACGGAAAATCTACGACTGACTCAGATCGCTGTCTGAATCTCCCTTCTAAAACATCCATCTTATCACATATCTCAAAAACATCGTAACGTTTGGGGATGTAACTGCTACGAGACCAAATAGGAACACGAAGAAAACACTTACAAAATTTGAAAAAAGACAGACCGAATTTGTTGACGTTCAGACGTGGTAAAAAATTTCTATAATGGCACCAGAAAAAATACATGGAGAGCAAAAAGCGAGTTATAAAGCTGACCAAGCATTTTTTTTTTGTAAAATTGACCTTTAACTCTAGAAAAACGTCCATTGGACTTTCTCAACTTCTCTCTCAACACATTTATTGTTAATGACCTTGTTGTTCGAATTGAGGTCCCGAATGCAAGTCCAAGGTAATTGAGTGAAGCAGTGGCAGAAATTGAATCAGGGCCAACCTGAATTTTTGAATCGGGAGGGTGATGAAAACCAAAAACGAGAAATTCAGTTTTAGCCGAAGCGACTAACAGCCCGATGTGAGACAACCCTGCATAAAGGCTGTTGACAGCAGCCTGCAGTGATTGCAAATTATCAGACAGCAGAAGAATGTCATCTGCGTATGTAAGGTGACTTGCGTCAATGGATGGCTCGATAAGAAAATGCGGTATTGTGCGGTTGCGCAGCGGATGGCATTGTTAAATATTGCAGGACTTAACACTGAGCTCTGTTTTGCTCCACGACGCACAGAAATTCGGTTGCTATAAATATTTTGCACACGGATACGTATGGAAGAGTTTTGGTACCATTGCCACAGGGAGGAACAAATGAATACGAATACAGCTTGCATACGCCAAGCCGTACACAATGCTAGAAAGGGGAGGCTTGGAATTGTTTGGGATGGAGGAGGAGCGAGCGTAGCTGTGTTGGCCTCAGACAACTTGGTGCTGCAGTGATTTGTTAGCATTAGTAGTAGTAGTAATTTGATCTTTAACGTAAAGTAGAAATTCAAATAAAAATTGACAATCCATTTATTGAACAATCTATTTAATGTAAAAATTAATTTTGTTTGAATCAGCTATGGCTTTGATATTTTTAGGTGAGGCAGCACTAAGTAAGCCCCCGATTTCTAGTCATGTTTAATGTCAATGGTGTAATTAATAACTATCCTAACGCTAGCTGTGGTTTTAGTTTCTTTTTAACATTTCAGAAACAAGTAGATAACAATTTTATCATAAACGAGTGCTATCTTTCAGTATGAATTAAAGTAAGGAGTGTGTTGTCAGAAAGCTCCCTTTTTTAATGAATTCATAAATGGAGTATTTACTGAGGCGATGCTCAACTATTGTTGAGTGGATCGTCGTCCTCACAAGCCTAGGTCGTATGTAATAAAATTTCAACTTTCCAGGCGAAGGATACAACGAATTTGAAGACCTTTCCATTGGAAATGATTTCGAATGAGTGCATGAAACCCAAGAATTTGGTCGGGTGAGATTTTAGTTGAAAGTACTAAGGAAAGGTGGCCGGAAAATATTACTCTTTTCTGTGTTTTGGTCCGAAGAGGTCATATATGGGTCAGAGCGGAGCCTCAGTTGATAAACATAAAAAAACCACTTTGTAGCCAATCAGAGGTGGATACAGAATTATTGTCGGGGGGGGGGGGGGGGAGATAGAAAATTAACTCACCCATCAGTATTTTTTAGTCCTCCAACCCTGCAGTTAGTGCGAATTTTGACTTTCTGGGGAGTATATGCCCTTAAAACTACCTCCTGGATCGCCTTTGTAGCCATTTGTCTTTATTATTTATTTAATCATTTCTGTTGCCCTTTTTTTGCTCATTGTTAGCAGCTGATTTTTTCTTTTTTTCAGTTCTTCCCCCTTGAGCAGCTTATGGCGGTTTTTCCAGCAGCATCCCGTAGTCATGTTCCAAAGCCTTGGGGTGAACTTATGATTGACCCGGTAAGTGAAACAAAATTCATACAGTTTTAACTGTGTTTTAAATCATATTTAACTGTGTTTTAAACTGTGTTTTAAAACAAAATTCATAACATTTTAGATCATGCTATATTATTATTTGATTTGACCATCTAAGTATTCTTAGGAGAAGGTGAGGGTGATCCATCCCAATAGGCCTTTTCTCATGACGTTGTTGATTATTGTTATTAATCAGCAATTTGTCAGACTTGGTACTGTTAAACAAAAAAAAGTGTTCTCGCGATCAAGAATGGCTTGTGCCACTGTTTTGAAGATAATGACTTACAGTTCAAAACCATCTATGTCGGATTAGTTGGTCAAATGATGCAGACAGTTTTGAAATTCTATAACACACAGGCATGATTCGAAAAATTTTGACATAACTCATCTACTTTGGAGTTATGTTTACATTTTTTTTTATTTTATTAATATTATTGATTAACCAAAAAGCCTGTCAGCTGACATTTATTCTATTTATGTTTTCATGTACGATTTTCTATTATTTCTTAGTTATTTTATTAATGTTATTAATTATTAGCTATTATACTGTTATTCTTTTAGTTCCTACCTATCTATATATTCTATAAATTAAGACGTACATTGTCTTGCGATCATCCTAAACCAATTGACTCTGATTGTACGATGGACAAATTCTCGCTCCAGCCACACTACCCACTGTATAATGTCACATGATGGTTTTCATATTAGGGATTGGTTGGTAGTTTCGGATACTTTACTAATCATTTAATGGTTTTTTTTTTTTTTGATTTAGTAGTTATATTTGTTAATAGTATGGAATTTGACCTAGTGAATAGATTAAGGCTTTAGGTAATAATGACCACTTTCTAGAGCTATAATGAAAAAAGGGTTGAGATGGCTGGGGAACGTTCTGCGGATTAAGGATGACAGATTGCCAAAGATTGTCATTTTGGCCAACCGTCTAGGGTTGGCCGCAGGTCGTCCGCGGCTGGGATGGGAGGATGTCGTAAAGAAAAATTTAAGGGAAATGGGAACTTCCTGGCAGGGTGTAAAGAAAGAGGCTTTGAATAGAGTGGGACGGAGGAGGATCGTGCGTAGCTGTGTTGGCCTCAGGCGGCTTGGTGTTGTGGTGAGTTGTTAGTAGTAGTAATAATAATGAACTGACTGGTATTAGATTTTGATTTTTTGTCAGCTTCTTGCCGCATAGAAAATAGAAAATCTTGTTTGTGCAAAATTCTTTCTGTTCCACAAATTATGGATCACCAGGCTTATCATGCCCTCGACAGAAGCATCAACAACTCGAAATGTTGGAGTTAGAAGGAAATTAATCAGCTTGGTGCTGGGTTGGGACGATTACAGTGGGAAAGCAAATATTATTTCGTCTAAATGGGGAATAATGATCCTAACAACGTGATAATAAGCTAAATAAAATGAAAGAGATGTGATATAAATACAGAATATTTCCGACTGATTGAAACAATTCTAATTGAATAGAAAAAAATATATATATATTTTGGCATTATTACTTATGTTCCCTTTTAATAATGTTGACGTTTAGAATGTTAAATGCCAGCTTACACACTCTGGATCTTTATTGTTTAATATACAATTACATTCTCCGGCACTCGCTGCCCCCCCCCTCCTTATAAGTATATTTGGCTATAATAGCTATTGCTTTAATGTATAGAAGCCATTTCAAGTAAAAGATAAACGTATTTTGGATTCTTCGTTTGACAATCCGTAAGATATATGTAATGAAGAAGAAAATTCTTTAAAATGTCTGTTTTTTTCTTTTTTCTTTTTTTTTTCTTTTTTGGTTCCCTGGGACATATCACCTACATCATTTGGTGAATTTCTTTTCTCTTTTTCATGTACTATGACTGCTGTCAGGAATATATTAGTGCTGATATCGGCGTTCCGAACTTATGTTTTTTCATTTCAGTTTCCTTTTTTGAATGACAAAATTAATGGCGCCAGGGCACGTTTAAACTCAGCGCCACAAGTCAACTTTTTACCTAGGCCTTCTTCCTAGAGCCACGTCTGTTGAATTTCTATTTAAAGGAATCAATAGATGGGTCTTCAGGGATAAAATTCTTATGGAGACTATTCTGAATGGCGGTGTTGTTGTTCAAGTACTGACTGCTGTGTGTCTCTTCCTGTAGGTGATCCGAGCGTACCGCGTTTTTTACTTGTTTGGAGTATTAGCTTGGGAAATGGCGGTAAAAGTGAAGATACTTATTAATCGTCTAAGCGAGGGTATTACCTGTAAAAAAAAGCCGTTGACGCCCCATCAAATCTCTCACCGAGGGGTAGCAAGGCTGACCCATAGGAGCCACAAATCGCCCTTGAAGTCCTATTTTGTATTTTTTGGAGTGGGGTCATTAGGGTTTAAGGAGCTCCTGAAAAAAGCGGGTATCGACCTTCGTTAGTTTCTCAATACCTGACTTATACGAAGGGATAATCGAGCTGGATGGTCACATGTTCTTTGAACGAAGAATCCGATCGTGTTGTGCTCCCCACCGTGTGGGGAAAAATCAATCGCCTAGAGTCAAAGTTTTTTAACTCTCTTAATGACCTCAGCTTTGAAGATGAAGCTGAAACGTTCTCGCGATAACTTCGATCAGGTGATTAGTAGCTCCTTAGTCTTGGATTTATTGAAGTGGACCATCCAGCCATCAGACCATTCTTCTATTTCCTGGAGATCCGACTGCAGGGATAACGAAGCTTATATACGGGTATTCCTGTTAATGGACAGCTGCATGGGCCGAGGTATCGCCAGTAAAAGGATGAAGGAGGTGGATCTGGCTGTTGCCTATTTCGTTGATATACATTAAGAAAACTGTTGATCCAAGGACGCTGCCCTGAGAAGACTGTACCATTATAAGACGTTCATTGAAAGTAAGCCCGTCGATAACTAAGCGTGGAATACGATTGCTTAGAAAACTTCCAGAAACCTTAGATAGACGACCACAAATCCCTTGCGCTTGGAATTTTTTTTTCCAAATAGCTCTTATAGAAAACTCTATCGGAAGGTTTTGTAATGTCAAAATGAAGCAGCATAATATCGTAGCATTGCACCCTTGAGTCAGAAGTTCAACCCACTCCTGATAGTGGGCATTCAGGCAATCAAATGTAGAGAGCTTCCGGCGGAACCATACTACTTGTCACTAATGGGATTATTTGGCTCGAAATCCTTTCTACTTATCTGTACTGCTTTTGAAACATAATTGCGACATTGAAATAATAAAAGAAACCATTTAATTTATAAATCTTGTCTTATTTATTGACTGGACTGACCATGGTGGGTCGGGCATTACCAATTTCTGTTTTGCTCAGAAGGTAAAAGCTCAAATTACTATCTACAGTCATTTCCGTATTAGTGGACACACTATATTTCAATCTTTAATATGTATTTGCATTTCTAGGAATCAGACATAGCGGATTTTTACCCAAGTGACTTTATGATTGACTTGAATGGAAAAAAGTTTGCTTGGCAAGGGGTGGCCTTACTCCCCTTTGTTGACGAAAAGAGACTCAAAGAAACGCTGCAAAAACATGATCATTTATTGACAAGCCAAGAAAGTAAGTCAAACTTTTCTCACCTTGTGTCTATATATTTATTGTTAAATAACTTCATTTCACCTTTATTTTATTAATTTGACATGAAATTTATTGACAACCGAATAAAGTAAATCAAAGTTTGGTCACCTCCTGTCTGTAAATCTACCTTCAAATAATTGTTAAATTTTTTGTTGCATAATATAATAAGTTTAATGTTCAATAAATGTAATACACTTTTCTTCAGTTTTTTTTCTAACACAAATTCTGTTCTATCAAATTTTAACACGAAATGCATCGTGACAAGAAAAAAAGTATGTGTGTATAGTAAAATCTAGTTTCTTTAGAATAAAGTAAGTCAACTTTTTTTTCCTTTTTTCTAACAATCTTTTTTTTTACATACATTCTATTATTATTCATTCTATTTCAAATTTTATTCATTTCTATTTCATTCTATTTCATATTTTATTCATTTATTCTATTATGTCATGTTTTAACATATAGTGTACTGCTGCTGAAAAATAAAGTCTCTTTTTAAATCTCAGTTTTCTCAATGTGCTTAAACACAAAGAAATGGAAACGAGTATTTATTTAATAAAGCTTATTTTCAAAGATATGGTCTCATGAATTTGCACCAAAGAAAAAAACGTAATCAAACAAAGAAATTAAGAAGGATCAAAGACTGAGAATCAACCACTAGAATTTCTCAGGAAAGACCTAATTGTGATAGATGTAAAAAACGGCATTTAGCCATCATCCATTTAACCAGAATACCATTTAGCCAGATTTATTGATTCAGCCAGTTCTGGGGGATGCAACTTCGATAAATGCCAATACGAAATGTAAAAATTCAATAGAGAAATTTTGTTACTTTGGGGTGAGGACAACCGTAGCCTTAAATTTTAGGAATTTATCTAAGAATAATATTAAATAAAAACTTCACTTGTAAACAAGCAAACTTATGTACCTGAAAGAATTTGAAAGGGTGATCCCTTCTCCTCTTGAAGTTAAGCGGGAGTCTATCCCTCCTCCTCCACTTCAAGGTCGTGAACTTTAAGGTTACTTCAGGTTTCAGGTTACAAATTTTGCAATAAAAGTGTAGCTTAGCTCTTATAGAAGAGATGAGAGTAATTTGATTATTAGTAATATTATGTGATGTAACATCTATTCTATCAAACAGGGCTTTTAAGCTGGGGGGGGGGCTGAGTGACACAAAAAAATCATCGTAGGGGGAGGGGTAATGCTACGAGTTTCGTTTTGACCCTGATTTAAGTGGGAGCATTTCTCATCTTTTTTTTCTTTTTGTACATTTTTTAAATGTTCTTATTTCCCGGTATGGGGGCATCCCTCCTTAGCCCCTTCTTGGCGATGACTATGAGGGGAGGGGAAATAAAGGAAACTATTGAAATAAATGGTTCTTTGGTCTTTTTTAGCTATCAACGAATGAAAAAGTGTGTACTTTTATGAAGTTTTTCACATTTTGACGAGGCCAAGCCTCAATTCCTCCTCATTTCTGTTTAAACTCCTCCTTGTGTGGATTGTGAATTACCTGTACAATTACGTAATCAAAAAGTAATCACCTGTACACCTGTACAATCACCTGTTACAATTTTCTTTGGGATGCACCAAGCATTCAAGCGTAGTTATATTTAATCATTCTAATATTCTATTTAATTACAAGTATGTACTTAATTTTACATAAGTTCGCTGTCATATTTTAAGGTCGTATGTGAAATTCTCAAACTACTGAAATAATTGCCCAAAACCGTTTGCTAAACTGTTCTCAAAAGGAGGATCAGCAAGATAAAATATGTTCACTCATACTCGAATCGTTCTGATCTACATTGCTCGTTTGATCTTCGTTTGAGAACATTTTGGGAAACAGTTTTTAGCAGTCATCACATAAGTTTGAATATGTCATATAAGACTTTTAGCAAAGAGTATGGGTAACATATGAGACTGGAACTGGTGTTAGTGTCAACGCCATCTAACGTTTGGTGACATTTATTTCTTTTTTTAGTGTAATAATACGAGTAATTTATTTAATTTGTGTAATCAATATAATTAGCATAGTGAAAAGTATCTGATTTCAATTCATCACAGAAAAATTATTACAGAGCTTGAACAAATTCAAGCTGAAAAAGTGTCGCCACATGCTAGATGGAATTGATAGTAATTTTCTGCCGACTCTGTTTTCTGCTCTGCCAGTTTTCATCCTTGTAAGTTACCCATACTATTTGACCTTAAGGCATATCAGCGATGGTAAATGCATTTTGCACCTGAGTGTTTTTGTAATTTGTCGTAAATTGTCGTAAAATATGCAATATTGTCGTAAACTGTTTAAAAATTAAATAAAAAAATAATTTTGGTGATATTTCCTTGTTCATTATTTTTTTTTTTATTCTCAGAGAAAAGGAATACACGTGGTGAGGCTATTTTGTACACTGGTAACCGCCACAAATCATACAAGTTTATGAGAGCTTTGTATTCTGAGGGTTTAACAGAAGTAACAGTTATTGAGGCAACAGAGTTCGAGGTAATTTACTTTTTTCCCTTTTTTGAAATCTAGTTCTGAATATATACAACATTACATTTGTGATGAGAGTGACCCGTTTTCTGGAATAAAGTTGAGTATTTTGTATCCTGTGCGTAAGTTAGAGCCTAAAATCTAACTTAAAGTGGCACAAAGTCAGGTCTATTATTACTTTTACTTTAAAACTACGGATTCAATTTTTGCGGTCTTGTGATATTTTTTTTAAAGATATAGTTCATTTATCCGTTAGTCAAGAGGGGGAGAGGCTCTAGGGTCATTTTAACAACAAGGGACTTGAACTCTACTTATTTTCACCTATTCCATTCCAGTTTCAACATTTTTTATAGTGTAATGTCCTAGGCTAATAGCGTAAACTTGTTCTCAAAGGATAGTGTATTATTTTCTCTTTAAAATTCTTTTTTTTTTACCAATTTTTTCTTGGCCAATGCAAGGGTCAGGATTGCCAGTGACTAAAAGGCATTTTCAATTTGGATAAGCAAACAATGTTTACTTAATTTCAAAATAATTGTTTTATGTCGGACTAACTATTTATTATGTTCCCTACTGTTTGTTTGCATAATCACAAACCTTTAGTCCTTCTTTAGTTCTGAGAATAAACAGCTTCATATCCAGATAGAAAAAAAACCTGTATTTTTCGAAAATGTAAAATTAACAAAAATAAAAGAATCAACAACACGGGAGAAGACCTTTCATATTCATATTGCTGTCAATCATGTCATTTAGTTTGATGCACCTAGAGATGGAGGATTCTCTGTCTTTCTTCCTTTTCTTTATTCCTACGTAGCATATTTTTCGTCACATGCTCTTGCAGAATTAATTCAAAAGAGTTGGTACAGCCCCTCCTCCACTCAGTTACTTCCTTTAATCACCCTAATTACCCTTTCTTACACTAATTTTATGTTGCTCTAATGCTAGTTTTAGTGTTATTCTTAGGTCTATGGCTGTTCTTAGTCCCCTCCCCTTTCCGTTCCTATCACTGTTGTTTCTCTGTCAATTCTATTATGCAATCATTAACAGTTGCCCCACAACTTTCCAGGGATGGGAGGACGAATCACTACCTCTGAGATTTGTGTGGCAGCTGGCGGCACCTTGGACACGCCTGTGGACGGCCTTCCAGATTTGTATTCGGTTGATGTTGTAAGTGTCAGTTACATGGATCCACAGTACAGTTCTAGTTTTGTTTTTGAAAGTAAACTACTCCCTGAAGCCAAAACTCCTCCAGCACAGCTCAAGTCCTATGATTTAGCTAAGATTGGGAGATCGTTTCGAGGGAGAGGAGGAGGTTCTGGACGAGGATTCCATAATATGGGTCCTCGAACACATCAAGCATCTATTCACGAATCAGGCCACAGACACCTCAAGTAAGAATCTTTTCTCTATGAATATCGTTATTTTATTTGATCGGCCAGAGAATTTGACACCTAACATATTTTACTTCTAGATTTTATTATTCATATTTGTTGCACGTTATTATATATATATCTATATCTATATATACATATATATATATATATATATATATATATATATATATATATATATATATATATATATATATATATATATATATATTGTTATAAAACTTTTAACATATTTACAAGTGCCATTTTATTGCTTTTATTAAAAATATAATTTTTACATCAAGCTCTCAAATTGACATTTATCTTTGTCCAGACATTGCTGATAACTCGAAGTAATGGGATTGCACATGTGGTACAATAATTCCTTTTGTATACAGGCGCATTCATATTAGATAGCTTCCATCAGTTCAGAGTTGTTACAGGTTTCTTCGCGTAGACTTTGTCCTTTAGGTACACCCATAAAAAAGATCCAGTGGTATGAGGTCGAGTGAGCAAGGAGAATATTCGACAGGACGTCTTTGTCTACCTATTTGGTAAGATCTAATGAAGGAAGGATCTGAGATCGCAATGGTAATGTAGGGATAAATGGTAATACCATTTGGCATAACGAACTGTTGCAGCAGGTTAAAGTAAATGGGACCAGTTACAGTAGCGTCAAGAAAGAACGGTACAACTGATCATTTTGATGATAAAGCGCACCACATTTTAATTCCCAGTAAATTGGCACGAGGGTCGACGGTTTACCCGTAGAGGTTTTGTTTAGACGGTTTAAATTGTCGAGAACTAAAATTGGCATAATGGTGGTGGTTAACAGAACTTTTTTTTTTATTATTATTTGACCTCGGCAAACCCTACAATTTTTTGTTGAAAGATCTTGGTTTTCAAAGCGTTGTTCTAATTATCACTCGAAATATCACTGGTACTCCTTGGTAGGATCGTCGCCACTGAGAACATTGAATGATCTTGACAAATAACTTTCCAGTGATATCGTTGCATAACCCTATTAAATAAAAAAAGTTTTCTACAGAAAGTAAGGAGCTACATTAAAACTTAAAATAAACAGAAATTATTCCGTATATGAGGGGGGCTGCCCCTCTCTTCGTGCTAAAATTTTTTAAGAATTTTAAAAAAATTTCTGATTCTAACTACACGGCCCTTGTGTTTCAGGAATCGTTTTTAAAGAATTGAGACAAGAAGCTCGAACTTAAGCGTAAATTACGATTATTTTGATCTGAGAAAATTGATTCCAGTTCCATAGCAATTTAATTGAAAAACGTACTAATGCTTGCCATTATTCGATTAATTTAGCCTATCAGAGTCAGAATATTTGACTATGCCATCCAAATAATTCGCCACTCAATATGATTTTTAGTTTTGTAACTGTGTGTCTATGACTAAATCTAAAGAATGTGCGATTTACATTGTTTTGCATGTTTTGTAGCGTTACATTCTTCTTCTTTGTTATCTATAATATCTGTTAAACTGCAGTAGTTGAATTAGCTAATATTCTAACGCAGAATCATTGATCCACTTTCATTTGTCCACTTTCTTTCCATTCTATGTTATATATATTCTATATTTACACTTCACCTCACTTCCTTTTTCTTATCTTATTGTTCTCTTTTTGCTCTTGGTTAATTCATTAGATTGTTGTGTTGTTTTCGCGACTTGTTATCAGGATCACTTTTTTTCTTTTGATTTTTCTTTACTCTACTGCATTATCGAATGTAGATTAATGTGTAGTTTCATTGACAGTTTGGCATAGTTGATGTGTACAGTGGCAAATATGGAAGGGGGGTGGGACCCCCTCTTTGGTCTTGACACCGTTTAATTTTGTCCACTTCATTTAAACAAATTAGTTGAGCAAAAAACAATTCATCAAAATTCAGTTCTAGCTGCAAGGTCATTTAAACTCTTGCGTACGAATCTGTTCTGCAAGATAAAAAAAAATGCGATCATCAAAATGTGGATTCATCTATTTCATCTGATAATTGAAGTTCTCAAAATACGCGTTGTGGGGCAGAGTCATAAAAATTACGATGCTAGAGAAGAGAGTGCCCAAGGAATTCTTATAAAATTAATTAATCAATTTATCAATATGATTTTATTTCTTGGAACTTGTTTATTCTACATTAGAAATGTTCCTTTGGTCATGTCTCTGATCCGGTTGAATGTCTTCACGCACAAATGTAGAATTTTACATGGTATTGGGTAGATGTTTGTTTCTTCCTGCTTCTCTCTGAGTATATTTTTTCGACAATTGGTTAGAAAAATTTTAAGTTTTTGATAGAGATAAATAACCTTCAAGTTTATAAAATTAATTCAATATTCTAATAAGTTCTCATAATTAATTCTAATAATTCTAATAAAAATTAATTCTAATTAAGTATAATGAATCATTAGAATAGCCGCACTAAAGGCTAAGAAGAGTCAGCATGATTTTAGACCTATTTCTCCTAATAACTTGGCTTTTTTAACAAATGTTTCCTTAAACCATTTTTGGCACTGAATAATGAAACTGTTGTTTGTTTTCCAATGTTTAATTGCAACTATGAACGAGCATAATTTTTTAAGTTTATTTGCTAATCAGAACAACCTTACCTAAACACAGATGTTTAGGGGGAGTCATCACTCCCTGAAATTGGTTCAAAAGACCCAATCATCTTAAAAAAAGGAAAGTAAAGGTCTATAAATAAAGCTATGATTCTGAATTATTTTTAACACTTGATACTAAAAACAAAAGCAGCACGAAAAAAAT